>BMAU01021399.1:302500-408214 GCA_019973935.1 Trichonephila clavipes | reverse complement strand
TATCCTGGAATGAAGATGACTGTACATTTTTACCATTGCTCCATTTTAAAAAGCTTTTAAATGATTTCCTAAAGATTTATCTCTGTAGATAAACAAGCAAATTAAAGGACTTGATCCAATTGATTTTAATTTTTTAAATTTTCAAAACTAAGTAAATACGAGTACTGAATCTCGCGACAAGCTTTTATATCATAAATTTGTCTCGACGTTATAAGATGATAGCAAAAAAAACGTTTTAAAAGAAAAAGTTTATTTTATTCTTTTTAGAGCATTTAAATAAAAGCTTGTTTTTTAAAAAGTTTTCTTTTTTTACTTTTAATTTATTACGTGAAAGAATTATCGGCCGTCTGAATGTGGGGCGTACCCAGCTGGAAGTATCGAGGAACTCTTGGAATAGGCCGAAGCGTCTTCCCCAGTCTTAGCAATGATTCCAAGATAATGGTAATTGGATAAGACACTACAGTACAGGTCACCCCTCGAGTTACAAACACCAAATGAGACCGGTATTTGGCAGTTACCGCTGAAAGAAACAGACGAAGCACAGCATCATACGTTTAGGCAGTGTTTCAGGGGCGCGCCCCCTGGGGGCGCGAGCGTATCGTAAAATTTTAAGATTTAAAAAAATAACCGGAAAGAGAAGTAAAACAAAATGCTTTCTTCCATAATAAAAAAATACACACAACAACACTGACATAATTTATGTTTATTATCTGGCTTTTGTCCGTCATCAAATAGCTATCTTTGATCCCAAAAAACAAATTAAAGAAAAAAAACATTTTTGTTTTTTTTTATTTGCTGTATTTCCTCAATGAGAGATTTTTATTACGTTTTAACATAAAATATTACTCATTAAAAGAAAAAAACGAAACCCAGACCCTGAGAAAAATTCTAAGAAGATAAACAATTCACCACTGTAATTATTATTGAAATACTGTACATTAGTTGTAGAAAAAGAAAAGGAAGTCAGGATTCACTTTTCAGCCAGGCTGCATAGTACGTTTGCTAATCATTTGATTGACCTTCAATCTTATGGTATGGTTATTATCAATATTAGTTCCTCCCATCTTTTATGCGTTTGTATCTTTTCGAGTTCTTACCACTAAAGACCCGCCGTGTAGGGCAGCGATGCACGTTAAATAATTGAGTTTTGGTGATATTTGGAAATGGTTCAATTGATTGGTTTAGCTGATTTCTGTTTGCTTTTCGCTTGGGGGGAGGATAATTGAAAAGTGTCTGATTTGATGTCCTTTATTATGGTCTTGTACTTTTGAATCATTTTAGTTCAGTTTTATTGGATTTTTTCTCAAATCATCAAAGAATTGAATAGTCCTTGAAAGAAGGTAACTATACTTTCTATAAATTAAAATATTCACTAGAATTCCGATTTGTATCATGTACAGTAAAAATAATTCTAAACAAATGATTGGGGTGACTGTGAGTCCCCCCCCGCACTACCATTAATTTAGTATCGAGTACGCGTCTGCTCCCGTGTTAAAACATTTTGAAGTCTTCTCGCTTTAAATGTTAAAAAAGAAACACAATTATTCTTCATCGGAATTTTATATTCTTTTCATAATTTAACATTAATTCTAAATGCTAATTGTGTGAGGTTTAAAATTACAGTTCTTTTAAACAGTTATTTACAATTATAGCATTTATCTAAAAAAAAAAAAATCATTTTACATTTTTGTATACTATGTCGTGCACACAGTTTTACTCTCCTTACAGTTCAGCTATTATATCAAGAATAATGTTTTATTTTTTTAAAAAATGAACTCGTGCGAAGAGTCGATGTTTCAGCCAGTATACGTTTGATGTATCAGTACTGAAGAAGGTATTTTATAAATAATTTCTTATTACTGAATTTGGCCGCGGTAGCCGAGTGGTATAGGTATCGGATCGTGGCTTGCCTTGTCACGAGTTCGAGCCCAGTACCACTAAAGACCCGCCGTGTAGGGCAGCGATGCACGTTAAATCTGTTGAGAGTTGAAACGTTTTCCCGTTGGTGTGGTGTGGTAGTTAGAAGAGAGGGGTGCCAGCTCAGGTGTCATCCACGTCACTTGACCATGGTTCAAAAATTACGTGGTCCGTCGTCAAAAGCCCTCGTGCAGCTGAACAGTGCGACGTTAATATTCAATCAATCAATCTTATTACTACATTAAGAACAAGTTTAATAATTATTAGGGACGTCTACGGGCTTGTCTTGTAGAGGAAAGTTTTTCAAAGGAAGGTTTAATATCAGAAATTGACACTTAGAGTTATTTTTCTATATTTAGCTGAGATCTATATTTTGTCTTCAAGGCATCCACTGCAGAAAATCCGGTTTGAAAAAGGTAGGATGTTGAAAATGGTAATAGTATACGAAGTGCTTTTGTTTTCAGTACAGACAATTCCTCATCCACCTCTACCCCAAATTCAAAGAGCGATTTATTACAAAATAGCCTTTTTAATTTTCACTGGATGTGAAATCTATGAAGATTTCTTCTTCGGAAGTTGAGAGCCCTTCTGGAATATCTTGAAATAAATCCCTAATCCACTCGTAACTTGCTACCAAGCTGTCCTCATCCAGAAAATACTTTTTTAAAATTCTTTGCCAACATAGCTAAATGATTTTACATGTTTTAAAAACAACTTTCACATGTTGTTCTACAGATTTGTAAGTTTTAACACATATCGAGCTGGGGCTTTTTTTTTTTCCATCATTTACTTCAGTAGTGGTAAATCCAAAATTTAAGTATTTTTGAGAAGATCGCCTTGATTTAATTTTCGGAACCATGCTCGTTCGTCTGTGTACTTGTCGATTCTTTATTATGGTCGAATGTTTGCTTACGACTTAAAAATGTATGTATGATATTGTTTTAATCTACTGCCGTAAATACTTAATTACCGTGAATTACAATTAACGTGGAAATTAAAAAAAATGTACATTCAAGCTAGATTCGGTAGCTATAGGAGTATCGAGTCGACCAAAACTGACTGGAATTGTACGAGGAAAAGCATTTTTACATGTTTTGCGCAGACGTCCGATAGGTTGCCCAGACTCACGCAAACGTACCCTATAATGCCAGATGTGATGGATATGATAGAGAGCGACATTGACTAGACTATTTTTCTAATGACATTTGTATTTGAGAAATGAATGCTGAAGGAAATAAATCTTTAATTAAATACATCATTTTGCGATCTGTTCCAATTTAAAAATTAGAAAAAGAAAAATAACATAATTCTCTAAGTAATATATATTTTAAGTAATTTTCTTAAAATATATATTACTTAAAAGTTACATATACACAAAATTTAATATACTTATCGTATTAATTTGTACGGTTTATAATTAAGATCGTATTGTAACTTTAGCGTCTCTCTCAAAGTGAATTTTTATTGCAGTAAATTCATTATTGTTGTACAGGGGGCAAGACAAAAATTATGATTGAAAATTGGGTCGCCAGTATTGAAAGTTTGTGAAACACTGCTTTTAATGTATGAGTGGTGCACAGAGTATTTTATGACTAATTAATTAATACTAAATTAAGAACAAGTTTAATAATTATTAGCTACTTCCATGGGCTTGTCCTACAGAGCAAAGTTTTTGAAAGGAGTTTTAAGATAAGAAATTGACCCTCTGAGCACATTTTCTATATTTAGCTGATATCTATATTTTGTCTTCTAAGCAACCACCGCATTTTGTAATATATGTTCCAATTTAAAAATCAGAGAAAGGAAAAATAACTTAGTAATTATCCTATTACTTAACTTTTTTTTGCTTAAAAGTAACATATACAAAATTTAATACTTATGTCGTGAATTTGTACGGTTTATAATAAATATTGTTGCTTTATCGTAAAAGTGCATTATTATTGCATTCAGTAAATTATTATGTATAAGGAGGGGGCGCGATAAAAATTGTGATTGAAAAGGGGGGCGCCAGTATTGAAAGTTTGAGAAGCACTGGTTTAGGGCATAATGGTCTATATGCTGGTAGACCTGTCAAATGTCTTTCACTTACTGCAACTCACTGTTGCCTGTAGTTAGCTTGGAGTAAGAGAGCCCGCATTGTGGACACTGCAACAGTGGGCTTATGGTATCCTTACCAACGAATCCAGGTTTAGCTTGCTGTCCGATTCTCACCGGACTTTCATATGGAGAGTGCCAGGTACCAGTGGTGTAACGTACATCCCCACAACCCCGCATCGCGGGGGCCCAAAGCCTGACAGCCGCTAAGTACCTAATCCTTTGTAAAATCTAACTTGTGGGGCCAAAACCTGACTTTGCAGGGGGGCTTAAATGTTCTCCGTTACGCCACTTCTATTAGGTGCTTGGATTTCAAACTATACAGCCTTTTATCTCTTCCTCCGTGGCTAGTTTACTGTTTTCCTAAGTATGTGATAAAAACTATCCGTCGGTACCATTTCTACAAGTGGATCTCCGATTCGGACTTTCTCTTCAGAACTAAACATTTGTTTGTACCTTCTTTCACAGCATCTTATTTTTTTCAATTCCTACTATTGGTTAACACTCTTCCTAAATACTTGTATATTTATATATACTCATTGCCATAAAAATTTGCGCACCATTTAAAAGTCATCAAAATAAAACTAAATTTTGCATATGTAACTACTACATTAATGTACGCAAATGACTATAGAAAATCAAAGAAAAAGGATCATTAATTGCAGAAAAAAAGTACAAAAGGACGGAGATTTTAGTACTCTGTTGAATGCCCTCCAACGTGAATGCACGATGTGATACGAGTGGGCATTGAGGCATACATGTTCCGTATATCCTGAGTCATCTCGCTCCACAGTTCATGTAAACGCGCCTCTAGTTCGACCAAACTCGTAGGCTGTCCAACTTGACGTCCCAAATGATTCCAGATATGCTCGATTAGTGACAAATCAGGGGATCGAGCAGGTCAGGGAAGGAGGTAATGTGGCATAGGAAGTCTTGTGAGACATCTTTGCAGTGTGTGACCAAGCATTGTCTTGCTGAAAAATGGCTACTGGGAGCCCTGAAATGAATGGCAACACATGTGGCTGAAGGATGTCATGGACGTACCTCTGGGCTGTCATTGTACCATGGATCAATATTCGGGGTGAAGGTATATCGTAAGCAAGTGTGTCGCTGTTAAGTGAAGGTAGAATTGAGGCGTTCCCCGCGGGGGCCTTCACACCCGAACACGATTGTCATTGCTGCTCAAATTGAATTTAGATTCGTCGCTGAAGGCGACCTGGTTCCATTTCATTGCAGTCCAATCTCTTCGTGCGCGACACCACTCCAAATGGAGAGTCGATGGCTGGGTACCATTGGCAGCGCACGTAATGGGCGCCACAATACCAAATATTTTTCAGCTAGGTGCTTTACGGTGGTTCGAGAAGACACAGGGGTTCATACTGAAGGTGCTGCATGTGTCTGGACAGCAGCTAATGAGGCAGTTGGCTCTACTCGTGCGTGTCGTATGATGTGATGGTCTTCTCGAAAACTGGTTTGTCGAGGGGCGTCCTGAGCCTGGTCACCGTGTAAATGACGTCTTTTCTGTTCACTGGTCCCAACATCTCCTCACAGTCAAATCAGAAAGTCCTACTTGCCATGCTGACCACCCAGTTTCTATCATTCCCATGATTCTTCCCCTCTCGAACTGTGACAGCTGCTCATATTACATTCGATGGCTATGTGACAGCATGTCTACCTCAGCGTTTTCTTTGCACATAAGTACTCTCAAACGCTGGAAGGTCTGAGGGAAACTGGGCTTTTAAAAAGCCCTATGTCCCTTATCCGAATGTAACAGAGTCCTTTGTTTGTTATGTCGGTTGAAAAAACATTAACATTGAAAGAATAGTTGAGAGTCCATGGTATGGTGTAGGGAGCTGTCAAATGAAGATGAATGGGGTGTCATGGCTGTCTCTAACGACTGGTGGTGGTGCAGGCTGTCAGGGATCATCGATGACGATCATGATGACGCAGGCGTCTGGGAGTGGTCACGCGTGTCGATGCTGGTGTCAGACACGTGATAGATGAGCTCTCGGTTTAAAGATGGCGGTAGGGAAAGGGAAAAGGCAGACAACTTAAGAAAATTTGAGATTAGAACTATGCAATAAAACTTCATTCACGCAGAGGTGAATGAAGGGGTACTTCTATTATTTCTCTTCGTCAAGAAGGGATTCAAGTATTGCTCTGATTTTTGACATTTTATTTTTGTTTTTAATTGTAGAGGTGGGAGGAGGGGTGAAATCTGAGAAATTCATTCGACTAATTTGGTGTACTAGAATGGATAAAGCCTGAATAGTTTGTTGTAGGTCTGGGAGATTAGGTTTAAGTATTCACTACTAGTGTTACAATTTTGTTGTTGGGTGGAAACTGGGGTGACGATGGCCTGGTTTATTGGTTGGATGGTAGCAGTAACTGTTCCGATTTATGGCGCCATCTGTTGAGGGGTAGTAGAGTTTAAAGTTGTGTGAGAGTTACTTGTTCGTGGGAGAGAGAGAGAGAGAGATTGAGCTTTACTAAACTATTTACAATATTGGTATAGTTGAAATTTATAGTAGTTCCCTTGCGGGGCTTGGGGTAAAGGGGGCATTTAGTGTAATTGTGGTCGTAGGTCTTGCAGTTAGTGTAGATGAGTGTCTCAACACTTTTGATTTGGCAGTTCGTCTGGTGGGCCTCACCGCACTTAAGACATATGGGTGTCATATGGCAATTGTTGGCAGTGTGATTAAAGTTATTGCATTGAAAGCATTAGGTCACCCCTTTGCTTTCAAAGCCTTCGACGACTATTGATAGGTAGCTCAGTCTATTGAGATCGAGAATCTTGGCGTTGGATAGGTTTCTTGGAAGTGTAACAGAGAAAACTGGTAGGAGTTGTTTAGTTATGTTACCGACAAGTTGCGTTACCCGATCGACGGAGAAGCCCTAATCAATCAGGTCGTTACGTATGTCTTCTGTTTTGGTGTGTCGCGGTAGTCCCTTGATGACTACTTTTATCGGTCTTTAGGTTTTAGGGGTAATTTTGTAGAACTGATAGTGGAGTTTTTCGAGAATTTGATGAATTGGGAGACTTTAATCGAAGTTATCTGTGTAGAGTTTGATGTAGTTTCCTGTCATCTTACTGCGAAGGGAGGGCATTTTAGTTTTGTTAAAGTTTTCATTTGAATTCTTAGGTTATCTGTTATTTTTAACAATACGGGGGGGGCTAAAATTGAGTGGTGGGATTTGAAGCGTTAGGGTTAGCACTGCGAATGTTGTTGACCGCGTGGGGATCGGAAGAAGTTCCTGCTTCTTGGAGAGTTTTAGGATCAGAATTTTCAAGAGCGTTACATTTATTGGTTAAGTTTAATCTGAAGTTTATTTCCGGGTCGGAGTTGGTCCTAGAATTGTTTGAAAGTTTTCTAAGTGGGGGAGGTAAAGTCATCGTCGTTTTCTTCACGTTTGATTGAATTTTTGGCGAGAGAGGAAATTCTAGTAGGTTACCTTTAACTGAGGTGGAACGGGGAGTGACATGAATAGTGCAGTTTGGGGTATCACAGGGGGAAGATAGGAGCACGTGTGGCAGGTTGTTCTTGTAAGTGACTTGAAGTCGAAGCTGATGATCTATCAGGAAACCTTCGGATACTCCTTGGGCGTTGTATCCATTAATCGCAGTTTGCGTAGCTTGGATGGCTAATTTGAGATCATTCATTTCCTGGGTGAGGGCAAGACTTCTGTCACAGTATGAGTCCAGAGGCGTTCCGGGTCTAAAATTATTAGTCGAGGAAGGTAGAGTCCGTTCCATAATGTTGTCAATATCCCTGGTTGGTGTCGAATCAGGTCTTGGAGGTGATAGATGATGATTTTCCGTAAGTGCAATAGTCGTCAGATCTGCGTGCGGTGTCCGGTCAGGTGAAGTAAAATTGATGATTTTTTACGATGTTGGTTCGCTTGACTTTTTTTCCTGGCCATATCCGAGTTTAGAAGGATGTTGAGAAGACAGTCGTCAAACTTAAAAATAAATTTTCAGTTGGCAAAAGGTTTCAATAGAGTATCCCTGAGATGCGAAATTCGTATACGGGAGCGTCTGTCATGTACGTCCTCACGCTATCGTGTCTCAGGCCGTTCCTCGTACTCTCAAACAATGTGAATAATATTTTTTGGAACATGGAACGCGGAGCGTTCCTCCGTCCCATCATAACGTTGAGAGACCTGGATGGTGAGCACGAAGGGTCCTGATTGGCTGGCTGGAAAGTTGTAGTAATCGATGTGGTGGCGGAGAGTAGGCAGGGGATGACGCAATAGTCTGAGGGGAAACATTTGGAGATTTTCGTGTGATACAGAGTGGAGAAGGAGCAATGCGGTTGGTCGAAGGAACTGAGTGAGTCACCTCTCGATTGGCTGTACCAGAGTTGTTAAAAAAGGGGTGGGCGTGCCTGATGGGGAGCAGCAAGAGGAATTAAAGTAAATGAGAAAAACTAAAATTTAAAATTTAGCAGTTCATTCATCAAAAGATGAATGATAAGGTAGAAAAAAATTAAGGTGGATTATAAGAGTCTAGGAGTATTCTCCTCGGCCTCTTATGGCTATCATGAGGAATATAGTTTTCTAGGTTAATTAAGTTAGCTTTATTGATATTTGAAATATTAGCAAAGAATTTCTTTGCACACAAGCAGTTGGATATATTTTTAAATAGATGTAGCTTAAGAGCTTTATAAATATTTGAATTTTTAGTATATCTATTAGCCTTTGTTACAGTTCTAATTACAGAGTTCTAAAATTTTAACATTAGACTTTGCTGCATATCCCCATACAGGTAACTGATAACGGCTGTGTAGAAAAGCACTTTGTTATACATATCCATTTCGGAATTCCGGCATATTAGGGGGTAAATTGATCTTAAAGCGTTCCGGAACGCGAGTGTAAGATGTGATGTTTCCAAGAGAGGTTTTTATCAAGTACAATGCCTAAGTATTTTGTAGTCTGAGACCATTGTAGTGGTGTGGAATAGTGTGTTGGTGGTGTTACTGGTTTAATTCTTTTGGTAAAGATCACTGCTACTATTTTGTCTACGTTTATTTTTATTTTCCACTGATTGAAATAATTTTCTAGGAGAGCCAAGTGTTTGTTAAACTCTCAAACAAGCTCTGTTTACCTGTTTTATACTCCAAGGAGAGCGAAGTTCAACGCCCTCTAGTGGCATTACGCAATGCGCAATCTTACTGCATTTCTAATCATTTGCATATCTGCCCGATATGTACCTTCATGCCATTTCGTTACGATAGCACACTTATTTCTTGGTGCGTACTAATTTTTATCGCCATGAGTGTATGTATACAGTCGTACTTCTTTTTAACGAAGTCACTAAATCTCGAAAAAAGTTCGTTACAATGATCAACGAGAAAATTAATATCATTGTGGTAAAAGGGTGGGGGATCCTTGTACTACATTTTTACACTAACTTTGTATTAAAGAATAGAAGTATTAAGACATTATAACAATTGATATCAAGCACCCCACGCTTTTAAATGCAGTTATTATTTTTCCATTTTCCCCACATTCCAATTTCCATAGTTTTTCCTGGCATTTCTAAATACCTTGTGTTCTGTTTTTTTTTAAATCCTGGCACTCATATTTTTCTAATTGGATTTCTACAAAAAAGTACTTACATTTTTGCTTCATAATGTAATTCCTCTTTTGTCAGGAATAAGCCATTCTTTTAAACTATTTTCATGTTGAGTTCTTATTGCGAGACCATCATCTTAGATTGAAAACTATTGGATACCAAAATCTTATTTGCAGCAATTTCAAAACCATGCCTAAGAGATATTCGGTGTGTAGTGTACTGATATATATATATTGTTCCAATGTGGGGTATATTTGAACAGTAGTTTTTATACATGTGAACTTCAAAAAAATGCATGCCTTCATGTGTAATATTTAGAAAATCATACTTTTTAAACCTGTTATCGTGTTTCTAGATGATGAATGCTTTATTTCTTAATTTGCGCGCATTAATTTCATTTCTACTAGTAAGCAAATAATTCAATATACACTCTGTCGCAAAAAAATATATGCACCCAGAAGAAATTGAGCTACATTCACGAAATTTGGTATGCATGTAGTGTATATGAAAATAAACAAATGATTAAAAATTCAGAACAAAATATCATTTTATTAAGCGGTTACAGCTTGCAAAAGGTTAAAAATCAGTAAGTAGTAAAGCCACCTCTGGCAGCTATACAAGCCGAAATTCGGCGTGGCATCGATTCAATTAGATCACTTATGACCCCCTGTGGAAGATCCTGCCATAGTCTTTGCATCTGCGCAGTTAATTCTCCTGTATCTCGGGACGGCTGCAGTTGCCTTCCCAGCGCGTCCAGACATGCTCTATTGGCGAAAGATCTGGTGACCTGGTAGGCCATGGTAGGACGTCATATCCTTGAAGACATTGTTGGGAGAGTCGCGCAGTATGTGGACGAGCATTATCCTGTTGATAAATGGCACCTGGGCGACTTGATAGCATGGGTAGCACAATCGGCGTTAAAATATCGTCCACGTATCTGCGAGCTGTCAAAGTGCCTTGAAGGACCACTAAAGATGATCGTGTGTCCCAAGAAATTGCTCCCCACACTATCACACCTTGTGAAATTGCTGTATGCCGCTCGACAATAAATGCCGGATCGGACCGCTGGCCGGTGCGCCTCCAGACACGTGTGCGGTGGTCATCAGCACTGAGACTGAATCGGGATTCATCACTGAAGATGACACGTCTCCAGTCTGTCACACTCCAAGTTGCCCGAGGTCGGCAAAAATCCAGTCGACACTGCCTATGATGTGGGGTCAGTGGTAAGCGTCTTAGCGGACGTCGACTCCTCAAGCCAACTTCGGTCAGTCGTTTCCTTATGGTTTCTCTTGATGGCCCTGGATGTCTGGAAGGAGGTAAGTGGCATTGAATCGATGCTAGCGACGTTGTTGGTGCCGAAGTGGCCACTCTTCTGATTGCACGATCCTCGCGATCATTTGTGTTCCTGGGACGTCCTGACCCTCCGCGACGGTACACTCTACCTTCTGTGATCCACTGTTGCCAACACCGAGCAACTACCATATCGCTCCGACCGAGGTGGCGGCCGATACGTCTATTCGACCAACCTGCTTCTCTGAGGCCTATTATACGGCCCCTATCAAAGTCCGTCAGCTGCTCATACTGCCGCCGGTTACGTCTTAGAGGCATCCTAAGTCTCAATATCGTCTATCAAAGTCATCAGATTCGTTTGGATAGCCGTACGGCGCTCGTACTCATGCTTTTAAACTCTCCCAGTTGCGCAACTAATATGCGCATAGCACACTTAGCCTTGTCTCATTGGCTTCGAAATTTTAATCATTTGCATATCTCTTACCAGACTACATTCTTGCCGAGTTTCGTGATTGTAGCTTGATTTCTTCTGGGTGCATATATTTTTTTGCGACAGAGTGTATATTACATTAAAACAATGGAGTTGACTATAGTTTCGATTGTATAGTGTTTATAAAAAATAACTTATAGATGAAGGTATGTTGTTTCAAAAATCTCACTTATATTCTTGCTTATTTTTTGAATGTATGATATGTATGTGTCCAATTTCCAGAATAAATATTTCAAAAATATGATTTTGGTTTGTTTTATTTTTCTTGTTTACAGTGAATCATTGAGAAAAAAAAAGAGGCATTGAAAATAAAATGCTGTATATTGGATTATGGTTCTACTTTTTTAGTTGTTTTTACATTCTTCTAAGGACTGAAATTTTTAAGTATTTTAATTTTTGATTAAAAAAACTAACTTAAAAACTGTAATATTTGTTTTCTTTGGCGATAGGAGAGTATAAAATCAGTTGATATGAATAAAAAACTAGCTTAATTTGTAATATATATTGCAATACATTTTTCTATATTTCCATCTGGAGATGAATGTGTTTCTATTTAAACAAAATTCATAAAAAATTACTTACACACCTGAGCCTAATGAGTGTTATTTTAGTCAAAAGGTTTTTTTCTTCGTTACATAATATGTAAAAAACTATTTCTTTCTTACTTTGTTTTGAAATTTTTACTATATAAAATCTGTTATTCATCCTAATGTTTCCAAGATATTTCTAATAACTTATTATTGAAATACTGAATTTAAATAAAAGTTAATTTTCTGCTTGTATAGGATTTTAAAAAAAGAAACAATACAATTCTTTTAGAAACATAAATATAACTTTTAATAAACCAAATTGCTTCTGCAACTAGTTCAAATGCTTACAAATTTGTTTAACTATTTCATCGAATCTATTTTTGTTATTTTCAGATTTAAATCTGAGGTATAAGTTCGAAGACAAAGTTTTTGATCAAATATAATAGTTGTATTTTTTTTTCTTAAAGTAAAATTTTTGTTGGTATTGGTGACATTATATAAAACGAAGTAAATGGTTGCTAATTCAGCGCGTACGAGACGGCGAATTATCTTGAACGTAGGCACTTTTGCGATGATACGCAAGTACCTTTTTGTAACACAATAAATGCAAAAAGAATTTAGATTTTCGAAGTTATAAGTGGTAAAAACTTCATAAATGTAAATTAAATAACATACAAGAAGGAAAAAAATGAAATTTACAACTTAAGTATCACATATTTAGATCCCTTTAAATTTGATTTCATGTATATTTTTATGCTGAAAATTCGTATTGGATACAACAGTATCGAAAAAAAATAACATACAAATTCATATTTGACCCATAAATACTCATATATAAATAAGTGCATAACACACTCATTTAGCTATATTCCGAAATTTGATCCAGTAACAGGTTCAAAAATGAATATGCGATGTTTACAATTTTGAGTACATAGTCGTTGCCAAAGATGAGAATGGGCTATTCTCAAATTTGAGTATGTTTGCATCGGAGCTATTTTGAGTATGTGATGTATTCAAAAGTGAGTATTTTGTACTCCGTTCTGAATACCGGTTTTTCGCAGTGTTAACAACTAGCATTAAAAGACTGGTCACCGAATGCATGTTTATTTTGGGATATAAATGATATTTTTTATAAATATAGAAAAAAAGAAACTAGAGTATTTTTCAAAAAGCAATCAACCTGCTCCAAGAGCTATATATCTCTAAAGTGGACATTCTTCAGTGAATCCCTCCACCACCGATCTACGAAAATCACAAAAAAACATCTATACACATGAACTGCCTTTTTAAAACAGGAATCTACCAGAGATCACAGTGAAAAATATGTTTATTGATTACATCCAGGAAAATTTTAATAACAGCATCATAATAGCAGCAGGTGGTTCAAAAAATTCTAATCAAACATCAATAGGAATTTTGATCCTCCCCAAAAAAGTTCGACAGAATGACTTACTGAAAGAAATTATTTCAATTTTCACAGCTGAAGCAATAACCATATCGACTGCGTTACAAATTTGGATTACTGAAGCAGAAAACTATGTTATCCCCTGAAGGACAGTTTATCAGTTTTAAAAAGTATCCAAAATATTAATAGGAAATCCAATACGATAATTTTAAAATTAAGTTCAACTTTACAAGAGTGTCTCCGAATAGCTCAATCCATTACATTCATTTGGGTACCAGCTCACAAGGGAATAGAGATCAATGAAGAAGTGGATAAATTAGCTAAAACCTCTCCAGAACCATGGAATATTATTCCTTAGATTTCTTTGGAAGATCTTCATATATTTTTCAAAAACAACATGAAAGTAAAAACGAAGAAGCATGGAAAACAGCAGAAGATATAAACAATATAATTATATTTCTCATCTTGAAAAGTGGAATAGACAGGCAGCAAAAAATAGAAATACAGAAGTTTTAATCAATAAGTTGCGAGGTAAAAAATTACCATTAAATGATATTTATTTCCTTTTTAAACAGATTCTCCTTTGTGTGCAGATTGTCAAGTACCAGAAACTGGTGAACATTTTATATTAACCTGTATCAAATACAAATCGCAGCGTGAAATTTTGAAAAATTTTATCTCCAACCACGGAGAATGGTCTTATTCCTCAATAGCAAATTGCAAAACAATAGAGTATGTTCGAAAAGTTGAAAAATTTCTGACATCATCCAATAGATTCTAAAATTCCAGTTACTCTAGACTCTACTTTCATCAATCTCAGTTGAAGCACAGGGCGATAATTAAAACTACTAATGGACAGTGCAATCGCTAGCTGTACGTTACAACCTAAGTTAAAAACTAACCAAAATTCTATCGGAGCATAAGGCGTTGACCAAGTCTCCACTTTTACAGTGTTTTCACTGTACTGAACTGAACTAAATATTCAAATCGTTTTCTAAGATCTTCATTAACATGCAAAATAATAAGAATAAGACCTTTTGACATTAGTTTCTTTTACGGAACAAAATTAACATTCTTCGCAATGCGATCAAAATGTCAGCTGAAAACGCAACTTCTGCTATAAAACTATTCAACTTCCCCGCTAAAATACTCATCATAGAACTCGTGCTGCCATATATATCTTGGAAGAGATGATTCAAAAGAATATTCCTGCTAAACATCATCAAAGTGTTCGGAAAGTGGTTATTCTAGGTAATTGTAAATTGAGAGTGGTATATAGTGGTCTCTATATAAGCCAGTAACAGCCTTCGGACAGAGGTGATCACTTTTGTCTAGTGGTTAAGTTACTCGGATTCGGATCCATAGATTGCGAGATTGAATCCTCCGAGATTGGTGATGCTGGCTGAAAAGAAATATGCAAAACTTTCTGATCTGTGAAGGCACCATCTACCCAGAGCAATCAAAGTCGTCAGACCTACTTGCCACATCAGAGTCGTCAGACCTACTTGCCACATATTGAAATATTGAACTGGCTTACTGACGTAATTTCTCGTTAAATATGTACTTAATTTACCTTTTTTACAATTTCCAGTTATATATTTGTGTTTAGTATTGTAAATTCGGACTTTTATTTAATGTATCCTATTTTCTTGCTTTGCACTCTGCATATTTAATGTCAGTTTTTCTCTTATTTTGAACTTTCAGCGTGTACTTTGTACCTTTAACTTACGCTATTTTCTCTAGTAATTTTCTCCCCATTCCGCAGAGGGGTCACAATGGACATGCCTTCCACAGATAGAATGTCCGGTGTTAGCTAACCAAAAGGAGACAGGGATGATAAGAGTTTTTAGAAGATAAAAAGCCACATATAAGAGATGTTTTAATCTTGAAAGTAGTTAGTTTAAGTTAAAACAAACTCTTGTGATCCTTAACATGGACAGATTCTTTTTTGAAGAAATTGGCCAACTGAAATTGGTAATTCTTTTTTTATATTTTACTCGCTTGAAACAGCAGCAATTTGGTCTTAAATTTCTAATTATTTTGTACTTTTTAAGACTTATAAAATATACAAATACCTTATGTAAAGTTCACCTCCGAATAAGGAACAATGTCAGTCTCTTTGAATAGGGACTGTGTTTTTACCTCTTATTAAGAGGCAATCTATTTAAGTGTGTGATTTTTCAAAGATAAGGTAGAAGGAGAGAAATAAATTTCTTCCATACTAAAATTTTAAGATTTCGAAGAGAAAAGCTTGTGTTTCTCTTTAAATAAATCAAATATGCCGATGCTCTAATAAATCTATGTAACTTCAATAGCGGAAAGGAACAGAGAGCAAAAAGTGCAACTCTAGTGTGCTCGGAGTCTCAATCTATAGACAAAGTAGAATATTTAATAAAGTGATTGTATATATCGTAGGAGTGTTTTTTTTTTGGATTTACATAAGAAATAAAAATGCTGCCGACAAAATGCACAGGTTTTCAAAAAAATCCGTGTGGCCGCGGTAGGCTAGTGGTTAAGGTAACAGACTCGTGGTGGGTGTGTCATGAGACGTAGACGTGTCTGTAGACGTGTCGTACAGAAGAAGCTGATGCACGTTAAATATGTAGAGAGTTTAAACGTCCTCCCGTTGGTGTGGTAGTTAGGAGAGGGGAGTGGCTGCTCAGGTGTCATCCTCGTCACTTGACCATGGTTCAAAACGAAGAGGTCCGTCGCCAAAAACCCTCGCTTAGCTAAATAGTGCAACGTTAATATTCCATCACTCAAAAAAATCCGTGAAAAGGATTATTTTCAATATATTTCTGTAAGTAGAAAATTTTATTGCTCATTTCAAACATTTATGCCATCATCGAACTTTTCAATTAGAAATTTTAATTTTTCATTAGTGTCGAATTTTTAAGAAATACCTGTGGCTAAGGTACTCTTATCCTTATATTATTTAATAGGTGAATTTCTAATCAAAATAATCAGAAAGAGATAACTTCTCTTTTACATGAGAATATTAAATAACATATTGTTCATAAAATTAAACAAGACAGATATTATTCGATAAATTTAGATTGCATTCCTGATGCCAGTAAGATCAAACAAAGGACATTTTTGGTAAGATATGCATGTACGAATATATCTAATCTTAATGAAGTTATAGTTAAAATTCAAGTTGTTATTTTTAGGTTTTTTTCTGGGTGAAAGATTGACTGGGGAAAAACTTGAAAATTTAATAGTTAAGAAACTTAAAAAATTAGGGCTAAGTTTGAAAGATATGAGCCTACGATATCGGAGCCAATACGAGAGGTAAAAAATGAGCGGTACAATTCTAGAATAAGGACTTGAAATCCACGAACAATATATTTGCCATTTAACAGCCCATCTTGAAACTTGTCGCTAACGTTGGTCCATAGAAGCGTGCAATTTTTTTAGTCCACTTTTGAAGGGATTTTGCATCAAGGGATCCTTGGCATGGTATCTAGATTAGAATCCATGTATAAAATGGTTTTAAGGACAAAAACAATGACTGAAAGACAATATTTTGGCGAAAAATTAACTTAGAATAATCTTTTTTCAATCTTTTGGAAAAAATGCTTCCATTAGAATAATATTTGGCCTGTATATACCTCAGACCTCTCTACAGAGGCTCAACTAGAAGTTTTGAAATATATAACTTAGAGGTGGATTTATCCATGTTTTACGACAACAGAGGGGAGCAATTTTAAGAAAAAATCGTCAATATTTATTGAAATTGAGGGTAACTCTGAAAATAATGTGAATTTTCCAAAAATTCTAGTTGAGCCTCTGTACTGAAGTCTGAGCTATATGCAGGCAAAATATTATTATAATAGAAGCATTTTTCACAAAAGGAGAACAGTTTGAAAAAAAATTATTCTAACTTAATTTTTTGCCAAAATATTGTATTTAAATATTTTTTTTTTGTCAAAATGTCCTTAAAACAATTTTATACATGTATTCCAATCTGAGTGACACTAAATATCATGAAGATTATCCGTTTAGGCACTTTTTTTTAAATCACGGTTCCAAACGTAAGGGAGTGTACTTATAAGAGGAAGAGTGGTACTTTATAAGTACCGTCGGTAGATAAAGGGTTAAATAAAGCTCATTTGGTACATTTTTAATCATGAATTATTTAAAGTTGTAACAGATTGTTGATTAACTACTAACTTATGTTGTTGTTACCAATGCCACCTGATCGGCAAAGGCCAGATCAAGGCCCACGAAATTCATCATGGCTAAAGGCTAAGTGACGCCTGTCGTTAGCCGTAACTTTGAGCACCATACATGTGACAGAACAATTTAGCTCGGTTTCAGCCCAATTTAGAGGGAGAACACCCTGGGAGTGGTCAGGGGCCTCCCACCTCTTTTCCCCTTCCACCAATCTCACGAGAGGACTTGTGGCTCGACGGCTATTTAAAGTACCCCATGCAACGGAGGCAGTATACATTTACAAATATCCATGTCTTCCCCGAGATTCTAACCCAGTCCCAACGGCACAGCAGTCAGCGTCGCTAACACTATACCGGATGGGTGACACTACTATAACTTATAAATTATTCTATAGAAAACTCCAAATAAAAATAGACAGTAAAAATTCTTTTTTTAAGTGATAACTTCTATAGGCACATTTTGCTGTAGTGAACTTGAAAGAACGTCACAGTTGGGTTTGTAATGCTCCTTCGGCGTTTTCGTCATTAGTCGGAAATCTTGCTCGTACAAGATCGTCCGTGACATACACACCCCTAAAAAGAAAAGGAGGGATGTTTCACCCCTCCCCCTCCACTTCGACACGACATAAAACACGGTAGTTTGACCCCCATCAATACACCGTAAAAGTAAAGCTCCTAGCTTCGATTAAGTGGGACTCCCCCCCCACACACCTCTTTCTATAAAAATGAATGCGGGGTGTGATTTTTAATTCTAGTTGAAGCATGAAAATGAAACATGTAATCTTTTTAAAAAATAGGCTTAGAGAGAGAGAGAAATTCTACACTAAAATTAAACAAAATGTATAAAAAGGACAAATTTTTATTGAATAAAGTAAATAGTATAATAATCATTAGCAATATTGCAGTGAATTTAAGAATAAAAATTTATTTTTCTAAGCGAATTAGAATAGCAATGAACGAATAGTTATATTAATCACATTACTTAAATGTACTTTGAGTCTAAAAAGAAAATTAAAACAATTAAAAATTTAAAATAACAAAATTAAGTATAAAGGTATTAAGAAAAGGTTACATTAAATAAATTAAATACAAGAAAACAAAATATGGTTAAAAAGACTTATCTTGCAACAGCACCGGATATATTTGTACAAAACTACCACGCAATAACAAAAGAGCTAGTATAAGCTAGAGATTATGTGATATAAATCTTCTGAATAAATCCCTTTCTAAAGGTTTTGACCTAGATTCCTCTCTTCCCAATAAACTACCTGTCTTACTGTCCCTTTTCTTAAATTAATTCACGGATAGAATTGAATATTGTTAAATTACAACCAAAATTCACAAAGCCGGATCGGGTCTTCTGAACAAATTACCAATGATTTTAAGCGACAATTTTAAAGTAGGTTTTTCAAAAGACAAATTAAAACCTTTAGTTGATTTTTTTAAAAAATCAAAATTCAATTTAATTATGCCAAAAGGAAGTACGGAACAACGCTTGATGGAATTATTTTTAGATATTTAAATAATTTTGAATCTAAAGTATTTTTATAACCTATTTGAGCTACCATAAGTGGCTGTGGTAAGCGAGTTGTCAAGGTATCGGATTGTGGCTGGTATGTCACGAGTTCGAGCCCAGTACCACTAAAGACCCGCCATGTAGGGCAGCGATGCACGTTAAATCTGTCGAGAGCTGAAACGTCCTCCCATTGGAGTGGCGTGGTAGTTAGGAGAGGGAAGTGCCAGCTCAGGTGTCGTCCACATCACTTGACCATGGCTTAAAATGACGTGGTCCGTCGCCAAAAAGCCCTCATGTAGCTGAACAGTGCGCGTTAGTATTCACTCAGTCACTCAGCTACCATAAACCTATTGTTTCCTTCTTAGAATAAAATTAATTCCGAACTATGATTATATATTTCACACACAGAAGATTATTACTTTAGGAGTACAGACATATGAATGAATAGTTTTATAGGACAATACTAATATCCCCTTGTTTTTTCTTCACGGAACTAATCCCTGAAATAACAATACAAATTTTGAAGTTATCACTTCTATCGTGTGGTCATAAGCCCTCACACTTTTATACACAGTCCAGTCATATTAATGTGACCACTGTAAAAAGCCAGAATAACCATCTTTCGCAGAGGGGAAAATAGTCATTTAGGATCCTCAAGGTATTCACTAGGATGTTGAGCCATGCCGACTCTATTGCTGCACTAGATTACGCGCGTGAGGATCCATGACGCGAACAACCCGATCGAGAGGGTTCCATAGATTATTTATTGGGCTTAAGTCAGGTGAGTTTTCTGGACACGGAAGAACGATAAACTGATCCTGGTGCTCTTTGAACCACGCACGTACGCTGTCAGTTGTATGACACTCCGCAATGTCCTGCTGGTAGATGCCACCATCCTGAGGAAAAACAATGCGCATAAAGGGGTAGACATGGTCTGAAAGGACAGATGCGTACTTCTATTGATCCATCGTGCTTTCCACAATGATGAATAAACACAGAAAATTTAAGGAAAACATTCCCCAGACCATAATGCTCCTGCCTCCAGCCTGAACCTTGCCAGCAATTGTTGCAGGGTGTTTGCTTTTAGACGTTTCATGCCGTATTTGCCACCAACCATCCGTCCGATGGAGTATAAAGTGTGATTAATCAGAAAACTCTACCTGTCGCCTCTCATTGGATGCCCAGTTGCGGTACCTGTGTGAAAATTCCAGTCTTCGTTGCTGATGAACAGCAGTCAGCATAGGTGCATGAACCAGGCGCCTGCTTCGGAGAACCAGACGCAACAACGATCGCTGAACAGTAGTTTGGAAGACACTGTTGGTAGCCCCTTGGTTCATCTGGGTGGTATGTTGCTTAACGGTAGCACGTCTATTCTCCCGAACTCACCTCTGCAGCCATCAGTCACCTCTATCACCTATGGCCCGTGGTACACCACATTTGCCACGTCACTGATTTTGGACGGTCCCATTTTGCCATGCACGGTATACTTTAACCACGGTGACACACGAACAGTCCACAAACTTAGCCGTTTCGGAAATGCTTCCAACCTTTTCCCGAAAGCCAAAAATTATGCCGTTTTGGACTTCGGATAACTCTTTACATGTTTGCATTAAGCCAACGACTGTAGTGTTTTCCGAAGCCCTCACACACTCTTTATATACGCTCAATAGCACTGCGATGCCAGCATCCTTCTGTGATTGGTTATTTAACGTCAAAGTCGAAAGTACGTGGTGGTCACATTAATGTGACTGGACTGTGTATTAAGTTTACAAAATTTACCCTTCAATATAGGATTTGCAGCCCCGGGATTCCATTGTTTCTTCAAATCCCGAGATTTCATTTTTGTCTGAATTATATTTTTTGGAATTTTTTTTTCATCTCAAAATTTTCTAAGAATTTAATTCTCAAAAAATTTATAGCGAAATCTTCCACTTACGAAACGAAACATTGCCAACATTCATTGCCCCAGTAATAAAAAAAATTGACTCATTTGTCTGGATGTCTCTAATAAGTTTTTCTTTTTATTTTCTGAATCATCAATCAAGGGTTATTTTTCTGAATTATGTTAAATCATTGTAAAAGATGTGTTTTTTTTTAGGTTTTTTCTGTTTTTTTTTATACATCAAGAGATAACTTTAGTAATATTATTTTGTTATTATAAGTATAGTCTCATGTGCTGTTATTGTTGTTTGAAGAATTGAAAAGGCATTTCTCTACAAAATTCTTTCTAAATATGTTTAAAGTTTGTGAATTAACTCAGTTATAGATATTTTTAAGTTTTTTCTTTTAATCTACAGAGAGATAAATTGAGTAATATTATTTTGTTATTATTATAAATACATTTTCAAATTGTATATTGCATGTATTAATATTTAAATGTTGTTAAAGATATTTCGAAAAGACATTTTTTAATGAAGCTAAAAGACATAATTTTATTGGACTGTGAAATATACAATGTATTTAGTATTTGTATTTTTAATATTGAAGTCGGTTTTTTCAGTATTTTTATTAGAGTTAATTTCAGTGTTTATTATGATTAAAATTTCTTGTGTTATATGTTAGAAATATTCTTTTAAAAGAAAATATCTTTTTTGTGGTAGTTGTATAAGTAGAAAAATTTTTTAGATTAAAATTTATATAAATCCATTTTATCATTTGTACGTGCTGTGTAGAGGTATATGCGAGTTTTTATATTTTAATTTTGAAAAATATTTTTCCTTAGACATATATCCCAACCAGTTATATATCCCAAGCAGTTGTCAATTTTAAATATACTACACATAACTACAGCGTTTCAATGAAAATAAAATAGTGGCTTTTTATTCTGTTTTAAATTTACAGTAAGATTTTGGTAAATCTCAAACATATCGATTTTTAATTCAAATGGACCAATTTCTAATGAATTCACACAAATTGTGTACTATTTTTATTGAATTCATTATATACTGTTTTTATTGGTTTTTGAAGATGAATTAAATTTTATTTTGATTTATTTCTCAATAAATAAAAATAATAAACCAATATTTTAATTATGTTTTCAGTTTTATTATGTAATTGGAAACTGTGCCAATGTGTAAGTATTTTTCATAAATAGTAAAGTCCTAATCCCAGGATTGAAAACGTAGCACGGGATTGCAAGCCCTATTTTAATAATATGAACAGTTCCCGTAAAATAACGCGCACCTAGACTTTCAAGCTGCATTTTTTAATTTTTAGGGTCGTATAACACGCTCCCTCTTTTTTACAAAGTAACCTGAAATATGCGAGTGTATTATTTTTAAAATCATTTATTTGAGGTGTTATCCCAAGCTTTTTAAAAAGTAGTATACTTCTAGAACTGCAACATTTTAAGTTTATAAGGGATGCCACATTTCTTTTAAATAAACAGTATTTTGATACATGTAGAAATTTAATTTTAATGATGGTCATCTCTTTTTTTATTTTTAAAACTATCTTTTCATACCCTCCTTATAACGCGTACCCGTAAACTTTCATCTAATGTTTTGTGCTAAAAGTGCGCGTTATGCGCCGGATTTTAAAGTATTTATAAATTCCGTATCTTATATATATATATATTATAATAAAATAAAAGTGAAGAAGTACTAGAACCTACAGTGCTAAAGAAGAAATTGGAATTCATCAGACACAGCAAATGTAGATACAAAAAAGTCTTTGGGCTAAACTAGAGACCTATTATGATTTTTAAAGCTGCCGCTGAAATAGGCCAGCGAATTAAGGTTAGCAATGCTTTATGAATCCAACCTTCCCCGTACAGCAGAAATTTCCTACATAATGGGGGAGCCAAGTTGAAAAGTTAAGCCTAATACAACACGTGGATGATGTACTTGATAATATAGTAAAAAGAAATTGAGAAAAGAGAATAATAATGAATCTCTCAAGGAGAGAGGAATAATAATAAAAAAAATTTATATCGAAAAAATTAGGAAAAACTTACTTGTAAAATAAAATCTGGAAATCGAGAAATCAACCTTCTACATTAAGATCCCACGCGAAATGACGTAAAGGATTGAAACGCCAACACAAGAAGGAAAAAACCGTGGCGCCACCTGGTCAGTTATTTTGCAATTAAACTAACCACTAAGATATATTAAAAGAAAATAAACATAAGAAGTTTTAAATAAAATAATGAACAATGTTAAGAATAGATAGTATCAAATAGAAATATATTACAAAGTAAATTTACTTGGATGATTATATACTAGATAGTTATATTGTAATTAAAATAAGCGCTAAAATATTTTAAAATTTTTTTTTTTGAAAATAAACTAAACAGAGAGAGAGACAGAAGAAATTTTAAATAAAATATCGAACTAAGACAAAACTAAATTTATTTAAAGTATAAATATATTTAAAAATAAATTTACTGGGATAATTGCATTCTAAACAATTATTGCAAAATTTCACAAAATTACCATGTATTAAAATTTTATCAGTAATTAAATCATTGTTTCTTTTTGTAAAATTTAAGATAATATTTCTAAATATTGATAGGTGTAAGTTACTACTCCAGACAGGCATTTTAATAATGTTAAATCAAATGAGTCTCTTTTATCAAAAATATTACTTAATAGCAAATTATTCTTAACATTTAATTGAAGGTTCAAAAAGTTAGCTGACTCATTATTATAATTAGTTTTTAATAATTTTAAATAGTGGGGATTATAATTAAAGCTAGGAACAAAGTCTACTATATTACTAAAAATAATGAAGTCATCTATCTATCTAAAAAAGTAACAAGATTCATAACTAATACTTTCATTTTCATAAAAATACAAGTAAATATTTGCTAAGCAGTTGCGAGCTGGTCCATCTTGTGGTAATCCTTTAATTTGCTGATAATGAGCTTTACTATGGAAAATATAAGTTTCTTTTAATACTAATTCAATAATAGAAATATGTTTATCATATTTTATTATCTTATTCAAAATTTTTTTTGCTATATGCTATTTTAAGAATCTTAAACATGTGTTCTATATCTATGGAGTTAAATAAATCTTCAAAATCATAGGTATAAATAGAAATAATTTTTTTTACCTTGTATATACTTAATAATTTTTTACCTTACATCTAGATATATATTATAAATGCAAAAGTTTGTGAGGATGTTTGGCCGTCTTTCACGCAAAATCAACTGAATGGATTTTAATGAAACTTTACAGTAATATAGCTTATACATCAGAATAACACATAGGCTATAATTTATTGCATAGGCTATATAATTTATAAAGATATTGTGTAAAGTGTCTAAAATATAACGATCTTTGTCAAGTAAGTAGGAAAAAATTCTTTCATCTGCAAGCAATTCTGGCGTGCGCTGCAAAAAAAAAAAAAAAAAAAAAAAAAACCACGACAGCATATATCTGTCTTTTGTTTGTGAAGAAACCCTTTTTGTTTTGGCTACGCAAGACACTCTCGCTTCTAATTAATTCCTGTGATCAGCATAATCACTTATTTTTTTTTAATTTCAGAATAAAACTAAGTTTTGAAGGGAGAGGTTGTTATAAATCTCTCTTTATCTGAATGTTCCTTTAAGATTTTACTATGCATATTTGGTAGTAAGAAATTGATCTTTTTTCCAAATAAATGCTTTTATCGGTTCTGGTACTTAAAGTAAATAAACTTTCTCTTACACACTACATCATTTGGATACATTTTCAAAATTTGTTTGTGGTTAGTAGTTAGTTATAACGCTATAATTTTAATTGTGTGTGTGAATAGGCAGATATTACATTTTTAAGTATAATAATAATGTGTATTTTTTGGAATGAGTGAGTGAATATTAACGTCGCACTGTTCAGCTACACGAGGGCTTTTGGCAACGGACCACGTAATTTTAAACAATGGTCAAGTGACGTGGACGGCACCTGAGCTGGCAACCCCTTCTCCTAAATACCACACCAACGGGAGGACGTTTGAGCTCTCGACAGATTTAACGTCCATCGCTCCCCTACACGGCGGGTCTTTTGTGGTACTGGGTTCGAACTCGTGACACACCAGCCACGATCCGACACCTTGACCACTCGGCTACCGCACCCAATTTGGTAGCTCAAATCTAATATATATTATAAATGCGAAAGTTTGTGAGGATCTTTGTGGGTCTTTCACGCAAAAACAACTGAATGGATTTTAATGAAACTTAACAGTAATGTAGCTTATACATCAGAATAGCACATAGGCTATAATTTATGGCATAGACTATAATTTATAAAGATATTGTATGAAGTGTCCTAAATATAACGATATTTGTCAAGTAAGTAGGAAAAAATTCTGCCATCTGCGAGAAATTCTGGCTTGCGCTGCAAAAAAGCCCACGTCAGCATATATCTATCTTTTGTTTGTGAAAGAACTCTTTTTGTTTTGGCTACGCAAGGAGCTCGCTTCTAATTAATTCCTTTGATCAGCATAATGCCTTTTTTTTATTTCAGAATAAAACTAAGTTTTGAAGGGAGAGGTTGTTATAAATCTCTCTTTATTTTAATGGGTTTTTTTATGATTTTATTATGCACATTTGGTAGTAAGAAATTGATCTTTTTTCCAAATAAATGCTTTTATCAGTTCTGATACTAAAGTAAATAAACTTTCTCTTGCACACTGCATCATTTGGACAAATTTTCAAAATTTGTTTGTGATTAGTAGTTAATTATAACGCTATAATTTTAATTGAATAGGCAGATATAATTATTTTTATACTTAAAAACGCAATAACTACTGTACTGTATTTTTTGGAGTGTGAGAGTTAGTGAATATTAATGTCGCACTGTTCAGCTACACGAGGGCTTTTGGCAACGGATCACGTAATTTTGAACCATGGTCAAGTGACGTGGACGACACCTGAGCTGGTACCCTCCTCTCCTAACTACCACACCACACCACATCAGCGTAGAAAGAATATTCTACCAATACTTAGCAGGAATATTCTTTGAAATCTACTCTTCCAAGATATATGGCAGCACGGGTTCCATGATGAGTATTTTAGCGGAAAAAAAAGTTGGTCAAAATTTAAGTGTCTTATGTTTTTGTATGTTGATTGATTGATTGATTGAATGAATATTAACGTCGCACTGTTCAGCTACACGAGGGCTTTTGGCGACGGACCACGTAATTTTGAACCATGGTCAAGTGACGTGGACGACACCTGAGCTGGCACCCCCCTCTCCTAACTACCACACCACACCAACGGGAGGACGTTTCAGCTCTCGACAGATTTAACGAGCATCGCTGCCCTACACGGCGGGTCTTTAGTGGTACTGGGCTCGAACCTGTGACAAAGCAAGCCACAGTCCGATACCTATACCACTCGGCTACTGCGGCCACTGTTTTTGTATGTTAATGGAGACCTTAGAAAATGATTTGATTACTTATTTTAAGTGAACGGTATATAATTAATTTTACAGTGGGATATCTTTAATTTATTAGCTCTACCGGATTAAATTTTCCAAAGTGGAGTATTTTGTTTATGTATATCCCTTAATTTTAAACGTGGTGATCCAAAAAAAAAAATATTGTATGGAAAAAACTGCAGTAAATCATAATGCGGTTGGATAAAGTATTAACGTGCGTCGCTCCCCTACACGGCGGGTCTTACAAAGCTCTAATAAAGCACGAGTTATGAAAGTAGCTAGGCATTTGGCAACTTGACTCTATCGTTAACATTTCGCTATGTTTTTCATTGAATCGTCATTATAATTTAAGAAACGGCGTTGCTTGCGAATATTACAATTTTAACATAAAATAAATACTACAGAAAGTAATATTAATGTATTATAATTTCAGATAAAAATTATTTACACTATTATAAGCGTTCATTACACAACTTTTAACAACGTGTTACTTTTGCTGAGCAGAGATCAGCTTAGGAAGGTATTTTCAAAAATCGACCCTCAAGAGTGTTACGGGGAGTTATAAATAAAAAAAATCCTTTTTATCAGCTATTAGGTATACATACTTAAAATTTAACAATGGTGTTTTATTTCTCTCTCTTTTTTTTCTTTGTTTAGCTGAGCTACGCAAAAAGCTTTTTTTTTGTTTAATTTGCAATTCACGTAAAATTAACTCATTAAAAACTTCTTTATCCATCAATCTGTGTTGTTTAATTTTTCAGTTCACACGTGCGAAGAACGGGTATACCAGCTCTCTCTCTCTCTCTAGTAGGTTATAAATACTTTAGATTCAAAATTATTTAAATATCTAAAAATAACTCCGTCAAACGTTGTTCCGTACTTCCTTATGCTTTCATTTGACATAATTAAATTGAATTTTGATTTTAAAAAATCAACTAAAGGTTTTAATTTGTCTTTTGAAACATCTATTTTAAAATTGTCGCTTAAAATCATTGGTAATTTGTTCAGAAGACCCGATCCGGCTTTGTGAATTTTGGTTGTAATTTAACAATATTCATTTCTATCCGTGAATTAATTTAAGAAAAGGGACAGTAAGACAGGTAGTTGATTGAGAAGAATCTAGGTCACAAAAAACCTTTAGAAAGGGATTTAATCAGAAGATTTATATCACATAATCTCTAGCTAAAATACTAGATGCTAAGAAAGAAGGAACAACTTATCGACATATCAGCAGATTCGACGCTAAAGTCAAAATTTAAAGCTTCTAAATTTTAAGTTGCAAAATACATAGAAGCAGCACGGGTTCTATGATGAGTATTTTAGCGGGGAAGGCGAACAGTTTTGCAGCAGAAATGCGTTTTCAGTGGATTGCAGATTATTATTTTTGTCAAGAAAAAATAGTTTATGTCAAAATTTAAGTGTCTTATGTTTTTGTGTGTTAAGGAAGACCTTAGAGAACGATTTGACATACTTATCAAATATATTTAATAAATTAATGTTATCATAAGATTTATTCATGAATAGTATGGTACAATACTCAGTAGAACTATTTACTAAATCTATATCTTCAATATTGAATTTATAAATGAGAAAATTAATATCTTTAATATGTAAGGCATGACAGTTTTTAAAATCATACTTTTTGAGGATATCTCTAGTATACCTAATTTCTTTTTTATTTAAACCAAACAAGAAATGCTTATATATATATATAACAGTAGCGAACACAGGAATTTTTCAAGGGGGTCCAGGGTCGGAAGTTCACCATTCTTGTATCATGCTCCTTTAGATTTTGTCGATTTTCGGGAACAAAACTAATTTTTGAATAAATAATTAGCATTAATTAATAAAATTAATCATTAATAACAAGTAATTAAATTTTACGTACTATATACTAATTATAATCAAGCAGTAAAAAAATCAGGGGGGTTCTGACGCCCCCTTTGTGTGCGCCACTGATTTATATATAGTTCAACATAAAAACAAAATTTGTAATTAAATTGCAAATCCATGAACAAATTTTTAAACTAATGCAATAAACTGTTTTCATAAAAAAAAAAAAAATTATATTAACATTATTAGAAATTAAACATTGACATCCTCTGAAGTAATTTTCTAACTACTGCTCGTATATATATTCTGTTTACACTTGACCTTTAATGCAAAATTTTCTTTGTGATCTAATCTCTCCGTTTTTTAATTTATACACAAAATATTTCAAATCGGTCTACCCTACTTCACTTAAATTTTTCTAGCGAGGGAAGGGGACTACTAACATAAATAATATATACAGCTTACATACATGTTTAATTTCTTCGTTTTTAAATAATTGCGAGATTCAATTTTGTAAAAAATATACATTGTGTTTGTTGTAGTAATAGACTTTTTTAATATTTAAATCTTCTTGCCCAGTAATCGATTACTTTTATTTCCGACTAAAATTATGTTATTTCGTTATAAATTTCCGCGTTAAAAAAAAGACTCAGAATTGAAACTTACAAACAGTATAAATGCGGCGCTTTATTTCTGGCCACGTGTTGAAAGAAAGCTTTTTTTTTATTCACCATCTTCAATATTAGTAGCGAACACGTTTCCTCGCGTCGGACGATTTCGAAACGCGAGCCACATTTCAACTCCAGCTGACGATTCATCGTCGCGGCGGCAGAAGAAACAAAGCCAAGCCCTGACAGCTGATTGAGCAGCTGGGAGAGTTGTACTACGACGCGAAAAATAGTTCTACTCGTCTAGGAGATTGCATTTTTTCCAGGAATCAAAGTTCACCACCAAAAGTTATTGACAGAGTTTAATTTAATTTTACAGACTTTTCATCATTAACATCCTAGTGTCAATACGGCTTCATAAATGAACACGTGCGCGAAAGAATATGAGTTCTTCGGCCGAGAAGGTTTCCCGCGCTTTAGACAGCTAGCCGTGAATAAAGGTGTGATCCAGCGTTTGTGGATATCATCTGTGTAATACTTCAGCAAGAAAAAAAAAAAAAAAAAAAAAAAAAAAAAAAAAAAAAAAAATCGTTGTTTTAAGAAATCGCGAAAAGAAAAAAAGTTCCTTGTTTGGAAGATGTCGTTTTATCATCGGAACAGTGAAAGAAAACGGATTCCTCATGATTATCGTCGTCAAGAAGAGGAAGTTGTCGGCAGCTTGTGCAGGTAGGAATTTTGTCACAATGGCAACTGAGCCTTTTTCTTTCGTAGTAAGAGTAGTAACCGTCGCCGGCTTCTATCAGCTGGGCGGCATGTTTTCTTTTTTTTGCGTTTCAAGTTGGTGACATTTCGGGATAATGTCATGAAATGGAATCCGATGACTTGTAAAAGTTTTTGGGTTATTTTTTTTGTGCATCTTTTAAAATATTTTAATGATTTCGATGATCGGAAATGGAGGTGTGTCCCGAATTCTAATTTGACGGTCTTAGACTTCGGAAGCGCGCCGCTTTTGAAAGCAACAATGAAAAAAAAGTGACCATCTGAAAAAAAAATTAGCATATACTGAACGTATTAGAAATATCATTGTATGTTAAATACTTTGCTGATAAATACTAAATATTTTGCGCGTGATTTTTTTATACTGTGTTTTTTTTTGTATAATGGAGATTAATTAAATTTTTTTTTCTGATTAAAAATATTATCCATATTCTTGTTAATTTTTTATTAGAATTAAATGCTGTTAACAAGTTTAAATGAATTTCAAATGCTTTATTTTTAAATAATTCCAAGTATTATGGTTAATATATGTTTAGCTGCTCATTAATTACAAGTATCGTCTGTGCAATGTTATTGAAAATTGAGTTGACAATAGTATTTATGTGAAATTAAATATGCATTGCAATCACTATCCTCATAATTAGTCATTAAAATTAAAACAGATTGAAAGTTTCTTGTTTATTATAATAAATACTTTGATTATAAATTTGCCGATTGGTTAGAAGAATGGGAATTCATTTTATTTTCTAAAAGTGGAAGGAAGTAAATTATAGTTAAAAAAAAACACCCTTTTATAGTTAATCGAACCAAGTTGTAACTTAATCTTTTAGTCGCCAAATCTGGAAATGGGATATGAAATTAGTCGCCAGTTGCAAGATGGTATCTGAAAAATGGGAAATCGTTAATCCTGATCAGGATAATGGAACAAAATTATTGTATTGTAATCGGTCCTGGACAAGTGATAAAAATTTCGAATTAATTTGACCCTTTAAATTGGGTAAAAATTGAGTTCAAAGATTCCGTTACTTCCGTGAAACTTATAAAAGGGTGTTAAAAAATAGATAACAAGGTTATTCAGAATTTATTTTTTAAAATAATGGAGACTATTTTTAAAAAAAATGCTGAAAGCATTCACGAATGGATAATCTCAGAGTATTTCAAAATGTTTCTTAGGGATTCGCGTAATTTTTTTTACTTTAAGGTTTAGTTCTCGTAATTTATAAAAGGTTTCATGTTAAATTTCCACATAAATATTGGCTAAATTTAGCTTGCAATTCTTAGCGATTTTTTTATGTTTGTAATGTTTATATTATGATTTAATTTGTTCCAGTTCAATTAGTATCGTAATAAAATTTAAAACAGACTTAAAAATTGATCTAATTTGGGCAAAAATTAATTTTAAAATTGTGTCATTGGAAAACGTTGCGCTCTCCTTTTTGTAATCTATATTACTTTGTACATCCAGTTGCTGAAATAAGATAAGAATTAGTCAAACTCATCTGAAGATGTGTCCAGTTAGGTTGATTTTTGATTAGTCAAGATTTTTAAGTCGTACACTTTTAAAAGAATTTTTGCTCTCATGAAACTTTTGTAGTTATTTGTACAGTGTAATTGTATAGATGAAATCTCATTTCTCTTAAAACATGCTCGATTCAAACTATAAAACGAGTTATTTGTTGTGTGTATATGTTGTTAAAGGAGATATTGGGAAAATGGTTTTTCAAAATGCTTTTCACTTAAAAAAAATTCTGTCCGTGTATTTCTATTTGTCTCCTTTTCAAATGTTCGATCTGGCATGTTCCTTAGAAATGAGTCCAGTAAAAACCAGTATCCCTTCTATACTTGTGCAAATCCAACTGTGTAACTCTTTGATGTTACGAAATTGTATTGCAGAGAAAGAAAAGCAGAAAGTTTTACTTGGTATTCATTTTAAACTTAAGTGAAAAATAGTTTTATTGACCTGATTGAATATTTTTTGTTCATTATAAAAACATCAAAAATATGCAAACTACAAAAATATTTAGAGTTCTTTAAAAAATATATATAAACTTTTGTAAACAATTAAATGCGTTGAAGTTGTTTGTCTCGCCTTTGAATTTAGATAGACATTTAAATCATATTTAAAACAGTTCATGTAGTTATTTTCAAAAATCAACAATTGCCGTTTTAGACAAAATCAGTTGAAGCAATGGTAATCTTCAGTTCAGAAATGCAACATCTTTCGCTCTTAGTGTGTGAACATAAATTTGTACTTAATTATTAGCGTACTACTCTGGGAATGACGTTCGAGAGAGAGAGAATCTCGTTATTATAAAGTTTACGATGGTTATTTGCTAGAGTGGGGCAGAATTACGCTGGTGTAAAGCGAATTTGGTGTAGCGCCCGAAGGTTTTCTCCATCATAGTGCCCGAGCCTCTTCCCCACGTGCCCGAACTTTTTTTTTTTTTAAAGTTGTACGAATACCGACGTTCCCGCGAGTTTTATGCGCAGACGATTGTGTCATGGCGCCGGCAAACTTGGCAAAGTGCCAAAGTAGCTAAGAGAGTTCCCGTCTAAAGCTTTACTCTGGCGTTGTACATTTGTCTCCAACTGAACCAATGATATTTACCGTAAGTTAACGGATTTGGTAGTTAATTCATCCTTGGATAGTTTTCTATTTATTTCAACATTTTATGAATGTATCTTTTGGGGTTTTGGCACTTTGCTTTACTCTCCATAGAGATTCCATTTGTGTCACGAATAAAACTTGGGAATAACAAAAACACTTAAGTATTCAAAACGCTATTTAATTTTATGGTTAAATAAGAAAATTAAAACAAAAAAGTGCGAGGTAACTGTTATATAACTCAAAAGCTTTTGGTACGTTGCGTAAAGAATGTTCTATATTTCATATTTCTGAAAGATTAATTTTACAGTGAAGTTATTTTTCACCCCATCTTTTCGGTTTTGCTTTATTTGCGGTCGTAATGAATTGCAAAAATATGCTATATTTGACTCGTAGACTAAAATGTTTTTAACATTCAACAAATGGAATTTTTTTTTGAAAGAAAAAAAGAATTCTCTCCAACCTTTAGTTAAATTTAGCTTTAATTAATTTTTGAATATTATGTGTAATTTATGTTACTTAAAAAAATAAATTCAAGGGCCCCATTTGTTTTCTAAGTTTAATTATGCTTTTCATAATTCACTAATGGAAACTTGCTGATGTGTGGAAGATGGAGAGTTGGATAACAACAATGTAATGAAGCTTGTGCATGTTATATCTGTTGAGGCTCAGTCTTCGTGTTGACAAGGTGTGGAAGTTAGGAAAGTGGGGTGCCAGCTTTGTGATGTTTTCCATCACCAATATCCTTTGTACAGCGTCCGAGTATGAAAGTATACAATCAATTGGAGAGCAATGGGCCACAGCTTGGGTGTCGTTTTTACCCACTTGAATATGATTCAAAATAACACTCTTGTGTTGCTTCAGAGTGGAATGTTTGTGAATAAACAATCACTGATAAATAATTAAAGCAAAATGTTTCATATTTTGACAAAATTTATTAAAAATAAATTATTACAGATATAAAAATTAATTTATCATTTAAGAATGTATTTTCTGTTTTGAGAGAATCTTTGTTCATAGCTAAGCATATATATATTAAATTTCAATTTAACTTCAATGCTACACATAAGTTTTTAAAGTTCTTTTTTCAAATACTTCAAAATGTAAGTGAAACAAATACTTTGATTCACTAATAAAATTTTAAACTGTGTAACTGAAAAAAAATATTTTAACTATTAACATTATCTAAAACAAGTTATCAGAATTTGAGAGAAAATGCACAAATGCCGAAAATGGATATAGTTCAAACTATGTAAATCTAATGTGTTGAAAAAAGTAAATTCAGTTTTTAGTTTTATACATATTTTTTTCCTTTTGAGTCCTACTTTGAATGATTCTATAATTTTTGGTAGTGGAAATCTGCAGTAATATAGCAATGGAGAAACAAGTTTTGTAATGTCAGAATAGAATAACAATAATTTATTCTATTTTACTTTTTTTTCTTGCATTTTACAAATAAAATTTAAATCTGTGTCTTGTAATGTATTAGTGACAGTTGAACAGGAAGTTACATAGTATTCGGGAGAAAGTAAGCATTACAATTTACCGTAGAAAATTTGCTTACTGTAGCCAAGCCATAGAATTATTTGATTCATATCTGGCAGGTTGTGGAGAGTAATTCTAATTCCATCTTCAGCTTCAGTCTCTGTCTGTCAAAATACAGTTTTCAAGATTCTTATGTGGTGCATGTGAAAATTGAAAATGGGTACTAGCTTGGATGTTGTTTTTGCTCCTGAGTTGTTCTGAATTCAGATATGTAAGCTGTTATAAAACCTTCATTTAAAAAAAAAATGATTCATAATCCAACCATATGGCTCTATTTGCGGATGACCTTGCCATCTGGTGCAGCACACCAAAGAGGGATCAGTCCAAACTAAATACCATCCTAAATCTGACCCTTAAAAGATTACACCTTTGGTGTATTGAAAATAATATGACTGTAAACCTAAAGAAGACTACTTGTCAGTTCTTCACTTTAAATAGACAACCATTCAGTCCCCAATTGGTTTATAACGGTATGCCTGTTCAACAGAGTGATGTTTCAATTTATTTGGGTTGCGCTCTTGATAACAAATTGAAATGGACTAAACATGCTGAGCTTGTTGTTTCTAAGGCAAGAAAGAGACTCCATTCTTAAAAGATTGACCGGAGTTAAATGGGGATGCAATAGGGATACCTTAAATACAACTTACAAGACATATATTCAACCAGTTCTAAATTATTGCAATGAGGTGCTAATCTCTGCTTCAGAGAATGTTAGAAAACTTCTTGACACTTTCCATAACCAAGCCCTTCGCATGATCACTGGCGGAGTTAAAACTACTCCAGTACTTGCCATGCAGTTACTTTGCGACCTTCAGCCATTCACTAATATAATTGAGAAGAATGCTGCTATTCTCTTCAATAGACTTATTAGACTCCCAAATAATTCATTCTGGTGGGACTATGATTCCGATGGAGGACGTAATCTTAAGACTCAAAAGGGCTTTATTCAATGTGTTCGTGAGAACATTCAATATAAAGTCATTAATGATGTGCCCTTTGAATTACTGTCTTTTGCTAACCCACTCGACTACGCAATACTCGACATCAGATTGGACCTTGTTCTGAATGTGAGAAAACATGATCTAAGTCCAACTGCTCTTCACGCTATAGCTTTGGAAACTATCAATACCCGCTTCCCACCGGAGGAGTGGCTTCACATTTACACAGATGGCTCACTCTTGGACTTTGCCCAAGGCGCTGGCATTGGTGTTTTTAGTCACCTCTTCTCCTTTTATTTACATGCCGGCCCTTTGACAACTCACTTTGATGGTGAGGTTGAGGCGATACATATAGCCCTTCAGCAACTTGCTGTTCGTCTTCCCCCATTGAAAGAGCTGTAATTCTTTCAGATTCTACTTCTGCCCTTCAGGCTTTGTCCAACTATAATGAGAATAATTGTTTACGTGTGCAGAACTGTAGAGAACTCCTGGGAAAGATAAAAGGAAAGATCGTCTTTCAATGGGTACCATCCCACTGTGGTCTTTGGGGAAATGAGAGGGCAGACTTTTTGGCAAAAAAGGGAACGGGTATCCTTCAGAACTTTCGAAGAGACCTGACACTTCATTCTGCCAAACTGGAAATTAAAAGGATTTTTAGGGAATCATTTCGCCTTACAGCTTCTCGTGTTGCTCGTGATAAGCCTTGGAGTACACTATGTAAGGAATCCCACGGTATTCCAAGTTCTCCTCGTGCTGCTGCTGTGGCTAAATTTAGACTTTTAACCGGACATGACTGCCTTTGTGCTCATCTGTTTCGTTTTAATTTAGTGACTTCACCTATCTGCGTTTTGTGTGACACTGGACAAGACATGACTGCCGCTCATTTGGACGAGTGCTCTGCACTGAATGATCTTAACTGCATTGTAAAAAGGTATTGGAGAGCCCGTTGCCTAATGACCTGATGGTCAATGGCCTGGCATTTGTAAAATAAATAAACCAAATCATAGCTTAGACTAGAATCAATAGATAAAATTAATATGAAACTAAACATTGAGTGATTTTATTTGAATCATTTTGTGTTATATATAAATATTTCGAGTCATTTGAGGTTTAAATGTAATAATTGTAATGCCGTTACATTTTTATTTTATTTTTCTTATATTTTATAATTAATATAAAATTTGTTTTGAAAAATCATGAAAACAATCTTTTATACTGTTCTTCATTACTTTCTTGTTAGTAAAATTCTGTGGACTTTATTTTTCAGAATATTGATATCTGTTGAGTATTTAACTGGATTTAAAGTTCCTTTTCTATAATTTGTTTTCTAATCATAGCTATTTGCATTGAAAATGTAAATTCTCTTATATTATTCCCTGTATTTATCAAATGATTTATGTTCGTTATCTTAAAGTTCAATCACATGGTAATAATAAACACTTGTAAATATTTGATGTCTTTGTGGGAAATTTTTAAAAATTTTATAGACCCGATTGGAAATGAATAAGTCTTTTTAAAGTTGATGGACTAAAATAGTGTAATGGATGTTTTTAAGGATATTCAAGTATTTTGAGACATGAGATTTATTATTAAGAAGAAAAAGATGGTGGGTTAGTTATGATTATTTTGTAGTTTTAGTAATTTAGACAAAAGATTTAAGGGAGGCTTTATTGAACAAACATGGTAACTATCAGCACCTAATTATCTAGCTAAATGTTATGCATTAATAAAATATTTTGTAATAATTGCAGGAAATTAAAACCAATTGATATAACTTCTATTGGATTAGTGATGTAACATTCCTGTGTTGATCAGCTGTAAATATTAACAAATTTGTGTAACAATGATGATCATTTATTAACATTCCACTTTTAAGTTACACTTGGGCTATACGCAATGTACACTTGGGCTATACGCAATGGACCTCGTAATTTTGAACCTGGGCCAAATGATGAGAATGCTACCTGCTTTGCAAACTTCCTTACCATGCCAAAAAATAGGACTTTGTCTCAACATATTTAACTTTCATTATAGCCATTCTATACTATCACTTGTGAGTCACTAGGGCTTAAACCCACAACAAAACTAATGCCAGCTGACGGTTTACACAATTATGACCAGATGGCTACAGCAGACTCCTCTAAGGAATATAAGCTTTGACAAGTGTTTCTTGAGTTTTAATTGAGGGAGGAACTACAATAATTTTGAATGATAAAGAATTTTTATATATTCTCATCTGCAACATGTAACTAGATTGAGTTCAAAATACTAATCTCTAATAGAAAAAGGAATGAATTTTAAGAAGTGTTCAGAAAAGGAAATAAAAAGACAATTTTTGTAACTTGTTAATGATTAGAAGTGAAATAAGTAGAATAAAATGAGTATGAAAATGATCTCATCATTGTCTATTAATGTCACTATTATACTTAGAAATTTTTATGAGTAAAAAGAGTTTTTCATTTTTCAGAAAGTTTCATTTAACAAGGAATAAAATTTGGAAAAGTATTTTGCATAGTATTCTACAAAAAAATTCCGGTAAAATCCTAGGAGGACCCACTGGTGTTTTTGGCGCCAAAAAGCGCCAAATTGAAGGTTTTCAAAAAGGCGTCAATGACACAAAACTCTTGGGAAGCGAATGTGTCAGCGGGGGGAGAAGGGGGGATGAAATGGGCGAAGAGCAACGATTGGTTTCTGAAAGTGGGGGAGGGTACGAAAAGTTAAAAAATCATGAAATGAACGGTGATTCATGAATGACTTCCATTGAAAACCGTCGGTAGTAAATGTTTTACATTAAAAAAAAAAGGAAAAAATATGCCTTTTGCAAAGATAAAAAAAAGGAAAAAAATGCAATTAATCATTTTGAAAGAGATTTAAACGGAGAAATCAATGAAATTCATTTTAAAAAAGCACTCATAAACCAGTACATGATTTATTTAAAAAAAAGACGAAATGAGCGTTTCGCAAAGATGAAATCGAATAAATACATTAAATTGAAATCGAATAAATACATTAAATTAATCATTATAAAAAGATAAAAACGGAGAAAGCAAAGAAATTCATTTGAAAAAGGATTCTAAAACCAGTGTGTAGAACATGATTTACATTTTTAAAAAAGGACGAAAGGGGCGTTTCGCAAAGATAAAATCGAAGAAATACATGAAATCAATCATTTTAAAAAATTTTAAAAGGCACTTACCTTACGCTTGCATTTCGTCATGTTCCGTTGGTGGATACACCCTTGCGATGGATGCAAGGAATTCATGAAAATTGTCATCCACCAACTTGTGACCTATTCTTATTGACTTTCAAGTCATTCACCACGAACGCATTTATGCTCTTGCCGAACCAATATCTGGTCAAACGCAAGATAATAGTTACAGCAAGTTTGCTTTCGCTAAACCAAGTGCCCTTTCTCACACTCCGAACGACGTCGTGCGGATTATCTTTCGACTGGCTGCGGCAACGTCATTCGTAGCCGTCAACCGTTCCCTTTCGCTCTTGCAAACACATTTCTTTTTTACACCCCGGACATTCATAACGAGAAGCAATTAAATTAGCTTTCATACACCATTCTAACGTCTCTTTCTTCCCCTTTGTGCCCAGGAGCACAAAGAAACCTGTCGTAGCCTCACTTTCAAGTAATTTCCTTTCACAAGCCATTCTTAACAAAACCGGTGGAGAGCAAACCTTTCTCAAGCGAAGTCAGGTGTCAAAAAGATGTTTTTTCGGAAAAGGTGAAAAACGTTGCCCTTTTTTTTAGGGTTGCCATTTTTTCGGTGATTTGAAAATCCAAATTTTTGGATGAAATGGAAGGGTTACCATATTGTAACCTTTATCGCTCAAAATTTGGCTACCAAAAGTGGGTCCTCCTAGGACTCAACCAAAATTCCAAGAATGAACTGTTAAATTTCAACTGATCGCACTTATGGGCATTATCTTTTAAATTTTGCTTGGAACTTCTTCACTATTGTGGGAACTTTCATTTTTATATGGGAGTGGACTGCATACAGCTAAATTTGTCCTATTGTTGTAGGCTAGGCAGCCGTCCAGTCTCACCAAAAAGTTTACTGGAACAAGAAAAGAAAATTCGACGTGAAATTGCAAATAGTAATGAAAGGCGACGAATGCAGAGTATTAATGCGGGCTTTCAGTCTTTACGATCCCTTTTACCTCATCGAGAAGGTGAAAAACTCAGCAAAGTAAGTTATATACATACATATTTATTTTAATATATTTGTACAAAATTGAATATAAATATTGATTGTTTATGTGGAACTAAAATATTATTGAACATAGTAATCTTAATAAATATCTTGTAAATGTAATAGAGAAAATTTGTATCTTTTTTGAAACCTCAAGCTGGTATTTATTTGCATACACAATCAATATCAAATATATAAATTTCCCTTTTTTCAAAAAAATTGTTAAAAAAAAATAAATTGACGTGCTTTTTGCTGAATAATTCTTCGATTATATCTTAAACATGTTTTGAAATAGCTTTTGATCATTTGCACTTTTTTCTTTCAATGTAGCATTTAATGTAATGTCCTTTTTAAAATACATTTTCAAAAAAATGGCAAAGATTGTCATAAATAGCGTTTGTGGTGGTGTGTGTAAATTGTTGAATCAATGTAATATAAGTTATGCTGTTTAAAAAAATATAAGGTTATATTTTTTTGAAGAAAATGAATGTCTTGTAAAAAGAAAGTGTGAAATTAAAATGTACTATATTATATATAAATATTTGAATGTATTTGTACACCTCAAAATTGCATATCTGCAATGCCAAGAAAAGAAAAAATCCTCTCTTGATAATCGTTAAATATTTATTTAAAATGCTCCACACATAATAGCTGTTCAGGATTTCTTACTTCAAAATAAGTTGAGCCTGCTTAAAAAGTTTTGCAGTCCAGAACAATGTATTTATTTCCTCCCCTCCTCATTTTTTTCAAGCACACTTTTAAAGCCATGATATATATATTAATCACAACTTCAATATCTTTATTTATAATTTACTGATTTTCAGTGATAAAACTTCATGTTTTATAATTAGGGAATGTATATATGTTAAAGAAAAAGGATAATTTTTTAGTGAAATTAAAATTCTTGTTATTTTGATATTAAAATAACTGTTATAAGTTTGAATATGATACTTAAAGTATGCATTCCTTTCTGAAAATAAAACCTCTTGGGTAGAAGTTTGAGAAATCAAAATTAGAAATGCATTTGTCTTTTCAATAATGTTTAGCAAATGAGTCCTGCTCCACTTTTTTTAAAACTAAATTGTAAATGTCATAAATTCTTTTTTTTTATCATTATTAAAAGCAGGTCTTAGAATTAGGGAGAAGCAAGCAGCTAGAAACATTAATCAGTCGACCATTTGTTGGTTGGGATTTTAAATCATACACATGTTTTTAATTCTACCTAGAGAATGCAATGATATATAACCCATTAGAACTTGCACAATGAGACATTTTCTCACTGGAGCTGACAGCAATGTTAAAAAACCCTTTAGCAAAGTTAAAAAATCACTAATGTCAGTGTACTTAACACTGATATGAAATTATAAAATTCAGTTAGAGAAAGTATTATATATGGGGATGCGGAGCCTAGTGGTCAAAGTTGCAGACTTATGGCTGCATGTTATCAGTTAGAATCTAGTATCACTGAAGACCTGCTGTGCAGAGGAGGCTGATGCATGATAAATATATTGAGACTCAAACATCCTCCCATTGGTGTGAGGAGAGAAGGATGCCAGCTCAGGTGTAGTCCGCATCACTTGACTATGGTTCAGAATTGCAAGGTCCATCGCCAATAGCCCTTGTGCAGTTTTATATTACTCTGTAAATATAACTCGCTCACTAGAAAAAGTATCACTCCCCTATCATTACGAAAAACAAATTAACTATACCTTTTTAACCGAGCTGTAGAACAAGGTGCCCTTTAAATTTGTTGATGTATTTAGATTTTATAAAGATTTCATTCTGTTAAGTAGTTTACTTTGGTAACTCTGATATTTTGGAATTATTCAAGTGATTGAACTGGAACCCCACTCTCTCCATACTTCTATTCCATGCCAGCATGAGAACATTCAGCTTCTACAGATTTAATGTGCATCAGCTCCCCTACACCGCGGGTCTTCAGCGACATCAGGGCTCAAACCTGCAATTTGACGATATCGACCTTGAGTTGTTGACCATTATGACCTGTACATTCTTTGCTTTCTGTCATTTGAAATCGACATTTTTTTTTAAATGACTTATCTTTTACAATAAACATTTCATTGTACTTGCTGGAAAGCTTTTATTAAGATTTTGACTTTGATATTTATTGCTTATTTTATGGTAAATTTTAAATGTTGAGGACTTTTCAATTCTTATGAACAATAAATCTAAAAAGTACAATATATTTATTTTTTTTTAAAGATTTTTTGAATGTTAGAGAAAATTACCTATTATACAACGATGCATTGCTAAAAGTTTGATTTTGATTAATATCAAATGCTCAGTTTGTAATAATGACGTGTTTTACTGACAAAGATTTGACTGATATTTTTATTTGGAAATAGCAAAAAAAATCATATTAGAAGGTCAGTGATAGAGAACAGTTAAAAATAAGTTTGTTGTAATTCAGATTGTAATTATAAGAAATATGTGAGTTTGAAAAGCAAATTGAGATCTTATTTTATTTGAGATTAATGTCTTATAGAGAAGTATTGTGAAGAACAGACTCTCTCTGAGCATGATTAAAACTCAATCGCTTCATGTGAGATTCCATTCTAAATTTCTGAGTTCATGTGGAAAAGGTGGCACAAAACTGGCAATTTAATGAGTGGTATTGCATCTTTCTCTATAATCTTAAATTTTTCTATTTTTCTCTAAAGGATTAAATTTCAATACAAAGTAAGTTTTTGATTTTTAGAAATGTATTATTTTTATTTCTTAATTTAAAATATTTGATTTGTTCACCAAATTCCAATAGTTCTCTCAAAAATATTGAAGTTTCTATTATACATAATTTTAGAATATCCTAGTTGGCTATCTGCGAATGACTATTGATATGTATTGATATTTGGTCATTAGCAGTCACTAAAAAATTGGAAAAATTGAGGGGCATCATGTTTGCATTTTAGCACATTTTTTTAAGTGTGATAAAGTGTCATCAAGCAAGTTCTTACAGTTTTAAAAGATATGGGTCCATGTAGAATTATTGAAATAAAAAATATAAACATATATTTCATTACTGAGTATACATAAAGTATAAGGTGCTACCTGATCCTACCATTTTCTCAAATTCTTAGATATATTGATTATAAATTAAATATAAGGAAATCTTTTAGCAAAAAGATGAAACATTAATAATATTCAATGTATTTTAGAAAAAGGTCCAATGAAAAGTATAGTTGATGTATGAAATGAATAATTGTGTGCACAGAAGGCTTGAAGGCTATTTTTTTCATTAGAAAAAGAGAAATTCAGATTACAATGAAAAGATGTTTTTGTTTTTAAAATGTTTTACTGTATAAGATAAATAAGTATTTCTAAGTTTTAAACTTGAGTGCTTGAATTTCTAGAATAAATAAATATTTTAAAAGTATAATTTTTTTATGTTTACAAAATTGCAAATAAGACTAGAATAATTCAGTTTGTTCAATGTCATGTCTTAGTGAAATCTCTTAAAAACCATTAAATCTAGTTGTAGTTTTGATGTAATAATCAATCTTGTTGTAGGTCAGTAATAAATAAATAGTTTACTTTTTTCTGTGTTTGGAATCATAACTGGATATTACTTTCAAATGCATATGGGGGGAGGGAAGAATTTCATACAGAATTTAATGATGAGCTGATTGTAAGTTTGACACTTTTGTAACTCTATGTATAGAATCTTATGCGGGATTTTTGTTTACTTATTCCGTTCAATAATTTTAACAAAGTAAACATGTAATGCATAATTTAGATTTTATAGTTTAATATAAAAGAAATGTTAAATGAACTGCAAAATACTCTTACTCTGCTATACTTGTGTTAAATTGAGAGAACATACTCAAAGAGAGAGAAGAGAGTAACATAAATCCTTTTTCTTTCACTATTCTAGTGAAAAAACATAAGTTATTAAGACACAAGAACTTACCTATTTAATTGCAATAAATGGGAAACAAAAAATTGTATTTGTATGTTATACTGTATTGTAAATGGTGAAACAAAAGTTTTCACAGCAGGAAAATAAATTTTGATCTGAATTTAAAATATCCCAACCAGAGCTAATCAAATTCATGTTTTTCATTATTGATTAGCCTTGTTTATCGTGTGCTTAATTATGAAGGAAATTAGGGAACTTAAAAACTCTGAAAGATAAGAAAATTGTTCCTTCCCCAAAAGACCCAAAGACTTCTCCCAACTTAGAGATCATTAAATTTCTTGCTTTCCCATTTTATTTTGTATTTTACAAAAAAGGTTGTATTTAAAAAATTATATCTGCATAATATATGGTTATTTAATTTGGTGGCGTGCATCTCTCTTGAATATTTCAGTATTGGTTTGCTGAAATTTTTTAACAACTTATTATGGACTAGCAGCAAGTACCCGGCTTTGCCCGGGTTTAAAATAAGGTTTTCTGTAGAAGCTTACAAAACTGTTTATTTGCATGCAGTAAAAGTGTACATTTATCTTAAAGCAATGTGATAGACAACATTTTTTGGCAGTTCCATTTGGAGTGTGTACCAAAAGATTTTCCTCTCTGCCCACTCTTAGAGCAGGCCACATACAACTGCCCATGAGAAAAGCATGGTGTCTGCAAGTCTATACTCTCCCTTTTTCTCATAGGCATGACTGCAGTAAAAAATGACAATGCATTCCTATGAATGAAGGAATGGAATGGAATGTAGTAAGTAATGTGATATTTGTTGCAGTATTTGCTTGCAGTAAAGTAAATATAACAAAGAAGTATTGCAAATTACTTACTGCTTTTGTTTAGTAAAGATTTCTCTCTCTCTCTAAAATGAACCCATGGCTCAGAACATGCACATGGAGCACTCTTTTTGACTGGAGGAGGCCGGAGTGAGGTTGGGATGGAACGAAACCTGTTTAAGAACCTTCCCCATGTAATTTTGTGAATGTGTACCAAATTTCACGTTATTTGGTTGTCTGGATCTTGAGTTATAAGGAAACAGACAGACAAACAAATGCGTCTTATATATAGATATAGATTTGTTTGAATTCTTGTGTATTATTACTTTTGTAAGCTTCATGGCATATTTTATGGTGTACCAGTCTTTTAAAGCTGACTGAGCCACAGCAACACTTAGAAAGGTATAGCTAGTTATAACATAAAATTAAATCTTAAAAAGATATCAAAAATAAAAGAAGGCTCAATATTTTGATTAAATCAGTATAAACATTTTTGTACAAACACAATATATATACTGTAAAATATTTATTTTGCTATTTGCCTTTCAGACAGACATCAAACAAAATTTTAAAAATTGTCAAAAACAGATAAAAAACATATTTAAGGAAAATACCACTGATTAATTTTGCCAAAGACATCGCAATGGGTAAAAAAATATTTGCAGTACATAATCGCCAAAAAAAAAAAAAAAAAAAAAAAAAAAAAAATGTTAAGTACTAAAATATAAAAAAAACAAAAATTATATATTGAATTAATTAAGGATTAGTGGAGGGAAAGATAAAACAGGCTAAGATAATACTCATAATATTAAAAAAATATTGGTAGGCTACTTATTTTTAGCATGATTTTGAAATCACGCCAAATTGGTATGTTGCGGCCAGTCTAATGTTATAGTAATGTACAAAATTAAAGGTACTTATGTATTATCACAACCTATTGGTGACATTAAACAAAATGAAGCACATAATTGCCAATTCAACGCATACAAAGTTGGGATTGCCAAAGTGGCGAGTTGTCTTGAATGTTGGTGATTGTGCAATACGTAAATACTAAATAAAAAAATTATCCAAAGTATATATATCCCGAGCATAAGAATAAATTGAAAAATGAAGTACAATACTAACATTAACTGACATGAAAAGAACTGAACTAACTATCAATGCAAAAGCATAATTTGAAAAAATAAGGTACTTACATATAACTGCAACCTATTGGCGACATTATATGAAACGAAGCACATGACTCACAATTCAGCATATATATGACATGCGAAATTGGGGTTGCCAACTTGGCAAGTTATTTTGAATGTTGGAGATTGTTAGGATAGTACATAAGTAACAAAAATAATTTATCTTTCAACTACCTGCTTCCTCAACATACTCATTTCTGGCATGATTTTGAAATCACGCCAAATTGGTATGTTGCGGCCTGTCTAATGTTATAGTAATGTACAGAATTAAAGGTACTTATGTATTATTGCAACCTATTGGTGACATTATACAAAATGAAGCACATGATTGCCAAAGTGGTGAGTTGTCTTGAACGTTGGCGATTGTGCAATAATACGCAAGTACTAACTAAAAAAATTATCCAAAGTATATATATCCCAAGCATAAAAATAAATTGAAAAATGAAGTACAATACTAACATTAACTGACATAAAAAGAACTGAACCAACTCTATCAATGCAAAAGCATAATTTGAAAAAAATAAGGTACTTATATACAACTGCAACCTATTGGCGAAATTATATGAAACAAAGCACATGACTCACAATTCAGCATATATGTGGCATACGAAATCGGGGTTGCCAACTTGGCAAGTTATTTTGAACGTTGGTGATTGTTAGGATAGTACATAAGTACCAAAAATAATTTATCTTACGATTACCTGCTTCCTCAACAGGTATTTAAGCCATTTGTCTGTTTTGCTCATTCTCTGATGCCTATTCCAGTTTGATATGTAATTACTACCAACACTGCTTTTACTTGGGCAGTATAATTACCCAAGTTTGATTTTCTGCAAGGCAATTTTATGCACTGAAGCCAATAGTATACCCTTAAAGGTTAAAATAAAGACACATAAAATTGCAAAATATTATTAATTTCATACTATCTAAAACAGATAACGAAAACGGAAATACTATACTTATGTTAATCGCAGTAATAAGAACTGAAATACCATTATCAATAAGAAGTTTTAGTTTGTCAAAATTATAACCTTCGCATTCTAAAGTAATAATAAATAAATTCTCCGAAAAAATACTGATTGTAATTTGTAAGCAAAATCACACTCATAAACATCCCGCGATAATACCTAAATGTTGCCAAACCACAAAACAAAATTTTAGTTAAAGCATAATCCTTAAAAAAAAATGATTTATTCGAAAAGTAATCCTAATTAAATATCAAAGAATAGAAAAATTGAATAAATATTCCAACCGATAAACATGGCTACTGTAAAAATATGTAATAATCTTGGAAAAACTGCATGTAAAGTACAAATTGTCCACTTAGTGAGAAACGTGACATCATATGACGTCACAACACTGGAAAATCACTTAAAAATTAAATTTAAAAAAATTCGGATAGAATTATGAACGCCAAACCTATTTAAGAACCTTCCTCGTGTAATTTTGTGTACATGTACCAAATTTCACGTTATTTGGTTGTCTGGATTTTGAATTATAAGGAAACAGACAACAAATGCGTCTTATATATAGATAACTAAAACAAAAAAAAATCATACTTAATGTAGTTTGTGAAATTTTCGTCTTTTAACGAGTTTGCTTGGAAAAAAAATAAATTCAAGTACAATATAAAATTTCAATCAAATACTAGCTGCATTAGTTTATGGATAGTTAATTTGGTGAAGTGCATATATTTCAAAAATGGTTATCTGAATTTTTAACTTATTTTTTGAATAGCTAAAACAAAATCATGGTTGCTGCATTTTTTTTAATGATTTTTTTTAAAAAGACATTCAAATACCATATAAATATTTCAATCAAATATATTAGCTGCATTAGTGAAAAAAGTATTTTATGAGTAACTAATCATTGAAGAGAAATATCTCATTGAGATTTCTTTCAATACATTGACAGACCTTTTAAGAGGAATTTTTGCTAAACTGAATTGGAAGTGAATTTCAAGGTATCATTTAATAAGTAGCATATTTAAAGTATTAATCAATGAAATTAAATATTAATTTAAAGTAATTAAATATTATTAAGTATTAAAATATTAGTCAATCATTATTTTGTAAACTGTGGTGTATTCCAAAATTTTCAAATTGTAGTTTCTCTTATTTTGCACAAAATGTTATTAGTCTACATTCTGAAAAAAAAAAAAAAAGAAGTGGAATTAAGCAATTGTCAATCTTAAACTGTATAAATATTGTATACAGTGGTGTATGGTGTAAGTATCTCTAGAGAATCTTAGTAAAATACCAAAAAAATTGATTACAGCAATTTGAGATAACTATTTTAAACAATAATAGTGAAAGAAAACAATTCTCATTAAATTCCATAAATGTGTTTCTTAGCTAAGTATTTTTCAGTAGAAAACCCAATCAAAGTGCAGAAAAATTTAGGAGTAATGTTTAATGTATATTAAAAGCATGTTTTAAGAATAAAATAATTATGTACACATGCAAAAAATAAGAACAAAACATATTAGTATAAAACAATATGAAAGCATTTCTTCAAGCTAGTTAGTATTGATTCTATGGTGATTTGCTAGAAATCTCATTATAACTGTAGAGAACTAAATTATACTAATTTTTAAAATGGGTATAATTTGCTACTTTGTACTTTAAAAATAAGAAAGGAAAAAATAAATATCAATTCTGCTCATTTAAGAAATTGTTTTCATATTATAACATTTCATGGATATTCTGTAAATAAAAAGTGTATTAATATATTATAAATTGGCTAATAGCTTTAAAGAGTAGGTTTAAGTATATTATGTAGGGTTGGTCATTTTGCCAGGACATAGGTAAAAGTGGCAAAAACTAGGAAAATTGGTTGGATTTAAAAATTTTACAGAAAACAATTTAATTTTGTGCATAATACAATTGAGACTTAAATCAGAATATTAATTAGATATTTCATTAATATTAATTTCATAATTAAAACATTTTAAAATGATTTTCATTGATGAAAGCAATCAAAATATATGTATAAACATAATCTATTTTATAAAAAAAAATTCATATGAGATAAAAACTGTTGTCTTTATTTCTCAGTTTAATGCGGTAAGTAATGTTGTCTTTTGTAGTAATATATATATATACATAAAATGTTTAAACCTTACATTTTTTTTTTGTACATTGTAGATGCTAATAAGTAATAACTATATTATAAACAAAATTACTATAGCAAATATAAGTTTTAATTACCACATAATATATAGGCAAATGAATTTTTTTTTGGGTGATATTCTCACCATTTTCACCATGCAGACTGCACACCTAAATATAATTTGAACATTGGAAATGAGAGTAAATTATTCTGCAAAATGTTTTTTCTCCATGTTCTGTACAATGTTTATCACTAATCACTTTTGTTACTCCCTCCCAACTGTTATCTACTTAAGGAACAGGCTTATTCTGAACAGAATATTGACCAATCAGGAACTGGAAAGAAACACGTGCATATATTTTTGCTGAATTGTGCTTCCAGATAAACTGAAAAGCGACATATTAGCCACATTGTTTTTTAAGGTTTCTTCTTTTCTAGTCTGAAAAAAATATTTTCTTAAAATAATGTATAAATGATGTAGGAAACCTATGAATGATATTTGTGTTATTCCATATTGGTCATAACCAAGTTCTCAGTTTTAAATAGGGAATTTTCCTGAACAGGACTACAGTTGCAAATTTTTGCATTCATTGCAAGCACATTTGAGAGACACCTAAAATAGCTTTAAGATTGATGCAAAAATATGGGATGCTGGCCCTCCTGGTGGAGACATTCAGTCAAAATTGTGTGGTTTGCTATGTAACATACACATGCTGCATCTTATGCCTTTTTGATTTTAGTGAATATTTAATTTTGCTGATAATTTCTTATACAATTGAGTGGGAATGATGCAAATTCAGTCGTTTTTCTGTGGATTCAGCTTCCTTTCAACATTTTAAGCTCTATTTTTATTTATATATATAACTTTGTTGATGAAACTTGTTTCTTACGGATCTGGTGACACACTACCCGTGAGAGGAGGGGAATGAAGATTTGTCCGTTTCTGTAACTGTTGAGTTTGTTAGTTTCTAAAAGGCTTTTCTAAACAAAGTATATTTTACATTTAACAGTTACTTTTTCCCTCCAAATTAGTTTAATTTTTATCTGTATTATCCTTGTTTAAAAGTTATAAGCATAAATTATGCTATTTTAGCTACATGTTATAATTACAAACTGTTCTTTGTCACATTGGATTTTCACAATATTTAATGCAATATAATATGGAGTCAGTATAATTTAATTTATATATGGAGGTTTAATTTTAATTAAAATAATCATAAGTAATTTTTACATTTGAAATGGAATCCCTTCCCCTCTCTCCAAATATATTTTAATCTCACCCATGAATGCAATATTTTGAGTTTTTTGAAGCTGCTGTGGAGGTGTGTTTATCAGTGGTTCTTTGTGTCACTTGATCTCCCTCTTTTGTTAATAATGAAACCATTTACAAATTAGACTGTGACATAATTAAAGAATGCTCTAATGCACAACATTAATTAAACTGTGACTGGAAATGAATCAAAACTTTTGAATTAGTCTTTTAACTGTTTTCCATTCTTATCATTAAACTAGATAACTCCTAGGTAATAATTGTTAAAAACTGAAATGGGAGAATTTGATGTATGGGAACTAATTAAGGATTGGAACTTTAATTATCTTATTTGTGAATGATAACTGCTTGAGGTGCTTCTTTTTGGATTAAGATAAAAGTTAACATCTGTGTATATGTGATTGTCTGTTAGGCAACCCACTTATGTACTAGAGGACTTTTTTCCTCTCCTGGTCTTTCCTTTGGAACTAAAAACTTGGGGCTTATTACTTATGATAAAATGTGAAGTATTTAATTTCTGAGGAAATTTTTAAAAAAATATTTTCTTTAATTAACATCAGGTCTTTTTTAACAGATAATGTAGTATTTAATTAAGCACTTAAGCTTTTAAAATAGTCAAATTATTTTAATTTTCATTGAACATATGAAAGCAGTGTTGTAAGCAATCAAGTAACTAAGAAAAACAACTAACTTAGGTAAATAACAACTAAAAGTGTTGTGTACTTTTACCTAAGGTTGAGAATAAGAACACAGAAAGCTTTCTATTGCAACAAAATAAACTACAGTTGTGACTATTGCTCTAATCTGCTTTTTGCATCGTATATTGATCTCCAGATTTAACAGTGGCCGCGGTAGCCGAATGGTCAAGGTATCGGATGGTGGATGGCTTTGTCACGAGTTCGCGCCCAGTACCACTAAAGACCCGCCTTGTAGGGTAGCGATGCACGTTAAATCTGTCGAGATTTAAAACGTCCTCCTGTTGGTGTGGCGTGGTAGTTAGGAGAGGGGGTGCCAGCTCAGGTGTCGTCCACGTCACTTGACCATGGTTCAAAATTACATGGTCTGTCGCCAAAAGCCCTCGTGTAGCTGAACAGTGCGACATTAATATTCACGCACTCACTCCAGATTTAACATTTAAATTCTATTCTTAAGATTTATTTTTAAAACATTCTCTAATCATTAGTATTTTTCTTTTAAAAAAATTTCACTGAAGTTTTCGTTCTTTTTTTCTTCAATTTATATTTAATTTTATGACTTAATTTTGTATAGGATTAAAACTATTATATATGTTTAAAAAAAGTACTTTTTTTGGATGGAAATCAAAACTCGTGCTTAATTCCATAACAGGAGAACTTGTGCTTGAGACTTTCTCTCTTATTAAAATTCGCTTAAATGCAAATATTTTATTATATGTATTTTTAATTTTTCCAACTTTAATGTAAACATCTTTTGTACGTTAGAGAAAAAGTATTTTTACTTAAATATTATCGTAGAATTAATGATAAGCCTAAAAATTAAAAATATTTATTTATATATATATAATGCTTACATGTTTAAAAAAATCCATTTTTGCAATTCATATAAATTAGCACAAAGGTTATAAATATATATGTGTAGATTGTATATGTGTAATATATATGCGTAGATTAAATATATATGTGTAGACTTGTCACGCTTTATGCAGCACTTTGTTTTTTTTAAAATTTGTTCCCCTCCCGAATGAGCATCCTGGTTTTATTTTATTAGATCTGGAGCCATTTACTGCTGGAATAACTAGTTCTTTTTAATTTTTGTGTTTTGAACATTCTCTTTGATCATTTAATTTTCCAATATTTAACAGAGGAAGGAAAAGAATTGTGTCAAAATCCATTGCCTACATATTCTGGACGCAAAATAAGCAAATTTCATCAGCAGTAGGTTCAAGTCCTAATACCATTTAAAACTTGATGCACATTAAATCTGTCTGGACTGAATGTCCTCTTGTCTGCAGGTTTGAAGAGTGGGATGTCAGCTAAGGTGTCGTCTTTGTCATTTGACTGCAAGTCGGTTGTCTTTTAGTTTCTATTACAAGGTCAATAAAAACTCATCAGCAATATCTACTCCTTTAGTAAGATTATAAAAAATTATAATCTCAGACATCCAGTTTTAAATGCCCTTGGACGAAGATGGGGGAGAAACTCAGAATGAATTTCCATCTCCACATGGTGATATTTTCCACAAGGATGGCTTCTTAGAGCATAGGCCAATTCGCGTCTTGAGTAATGGGTACATCAAAAACTGAGTCAGTACTAGATTCAAATTCCGACTGCAGAAGTGTAGTTTTTTTGTTTAAGCGTTGAGCGTCAGCTGAATTCTGCCTAGCCACCGAACATGAACAAGGCCATCTAGATTCTACCAGGCCGAAACAGAGAACCCCTCAAAAAAAGTCAGGTGACCAAATTAGGGACGATTTTCCCCGGGTTTCACCATTATTTCACCAGTGTTCCATTAAAGCTTGTGATATAGTGCATTACGACTTTAGCTGCAGGATTTAAACTTAATGCTTTATTTTTAGCCGTTTGAAGTTCGACTTCTTTTTCTAACTTTGCTAACTGTAGTTTCGCGAGCTCAATTTTCTGTTTTTCTAAAGTTACCTCTCTTTCGTTTCGCGATACCCTCTCATCTATACAGTTTTTAATTAAAGTTTTAACGAAATCTGGATCACTTTCAAATGTACTACTGTTCTCAATTTTAGTCTTTAGTTTAGCTATAGTGTCCGTACTCTCCACAGTACCGTCTAGATCCTCAACAACTCTTATGAAATCCTCTTTAAGAGCGTTTTTATACATTTTAGAAAAATATGGAAAGATCCTACCTTTTTTTTTTTCTAGCTCCCTTGTTGCTCGCACGTACGATGTATCCAATAATTGAAGAAAAACGTTGATTCCACTGATTTCACCTCTTCGCAGGTTATAGATGAACTATAGTTCTTGAACAGATAAATTGTTCGAATTGACACCTCTTCGCAGGTTTTATGTGATATTTCCAACCTCTACACATGCGGAATTTTCAGGGTTCGATGAAAAGTCAATTGAAGAAAAACGTTGATTAAAAGTTCCAGCCTCTACACAGGCGGATTATTCACACTGAGTTAGTTCCAACCTCTACACAGGCGGAATTTTGAGGGTTCGTTGAAAAATACACCTCTACACAGGTTATTTTATTCAACAGTTCCAACCTCTACACAGGCGGAATATTTATGCTGAGTTCAAACCTCTACACAGGTTGAACGAAGTTTCCAAAAAATGGCGGAGCGTCTCCTTCACGGACGCTTTTGTTCATTGTCCAGACTTTGGTTCAAAATCGAAATTTTTTCGATCCCGGCCGAGCCCCCATAATTTGTGGGAGACAACAAAGGGTCCAAGACTTTTGTCTTTTTCACATTTATTTTAAAACTTAATAAAAATTAATTAAAAAGGTAACAGATGGGTTTTCCTGAATTCTCGACGGGGACGCCTGCTCGCGAACCTTCGTCTTTTCTCTGCTCGCTTTTCTCTCTCTTAAGTCTTAAAGTTTTCAGTCTCGGTTCTCATTAGCTGCGCCTGCGCGCGAAGACTGTGTTTTGCTTTTGGCTGCATGCCACATGTATATAAATTATAAATGCAAATACTTCCCTTCCTAAGATCTTGTACATGGATTTGTAAAATTTTATCTGCAACGCTTTTTAACTTCTGTAGGTCACCCCTTAGAATATAGAAAATTTTCGCGGAAAAAAATGCTGCATAGAAAGCAAAATTACTAAGAATGAAAAAAAGTCAAAGTGTATTCATATGGAGGTTTTAAAAGCTGTTCTTTATATGCTTTTCATTATAATTTTTTATAACCTTTGTGATAAGCAATATTTAAGAAAAAATTTGGGGGAATATTTACTGACAAAATAACACACATTAATATATTTTATATTACATATTTCTTAAGCTCTAAGATACTTAGTGGAAATATATACCTGTTTTTCTACATAAAAAATATCTTTTTTTAACGTAATGAAGTTTTTCTAATGTGTTTTTTGTGTCTAATTTGTATTTAAAAAACTATGCATTTAGACGTTAAGAAAAGCTTTTTTGACTATAAAATTGGTAACAAAATTAAAAAAAAAGAATTTGAAACAAATATATAATACTGATATGGGATTAAAAAAGATTTATTCCTTTGATATAAAGAGGTTTTAGGTTGTTTTAGCAGTATAATTTTTTAAGATTAAATGCGTTTTTCTCCTAAACAGATTTTTCCATATTTTATCGCATGGCAAACATGATACCTCAAAAAGTCCTTGAGATAATTGCATGAAATTTAGCATCATTGTTTATTATTATAGTATGCATGTTGTGCACTAGAGAATTTACATTTTTTATAATTGTTTTTCTTTGTGATAAATGCAAAATTTTTGAAAAATTTTCCTTTTGTGCACTTTTTGACTCTTTATTTTGTGATAATTAAAATTATTCAAAGATGAAAGAGCAAAACATAGGTAAACGCTTTCTGAATAAAATTCAAAGAGTTTTTTTATCTTATGCATTAGAATTTATTTTACAGTGATGTGCAAAAAAGGCCTAATTTTAACCTAAAATTGTCAATTTCCTTACAAAAATATACTGCATTTTTTTCTTTGTCATTTTTATAAGTTTTAAGTTATAATCAAACCAAAAATTAGTTTAAAAATGAACTTTCAGCATTATTTCAAAAAAATGTTCCCGTAACTAGTGAGGCACCTTAACCCATATAATGGTTCACATATGGGGTATAAATTTCTGATACCACCCCGCCATTCCTTAAAACTTCGACACTTCCCTATTATTTTTAGGGGGTTTCATTTCTGCGATTGCCTTGACCTTATTATTGTCGGTTTCAATCCCTTCCTTACTAATTATGAGACCTAAATACTTCAATTTGTCACGTGCGAAGTGACATTTTTCTTAAGAGATAGCCCTGCGTCTCGTAACTATGTAAATACCCGATTCAAATGATCTATGTGTTCATTAAACGATGGAGATGTTATAATTACATCGTCCATATAAACCATCACGAAACGCCCAATAAACAGGTTTTAATGTAATGTCTATGGCCTTTTGGAAATTTGGCGGCGCCCCTGAAAGGCCGAAAGACATTCTGAGAAATGCAAAGGTGCCATTGCGATATATAAACGCGGTTTTCTCGATATCTTTCGGACTAATCGCCAATTGAAAATAACCACTTTTTAAATTTAATGTCGACATAGAGAGAGACGCCATTATGCGGAATGTTTGTGATTAGATCATCAATCACTGGTAATGGATATCGGTGGTACTTAGTTATGGCGTTAAGTTTGCGATAATCAATCGCGAATCGATACGCCTCTGGAGGAAGGCCATTATTTTTGCGCGTTAAAATCACCGGTGACGCGGAAGGCGATTGAATAGGACGGATTTTACCCTCTTGTAACATTTTCTCAATGTGATAATCGATTATTCCTTGTTTGACCCTGTCATAACGGTAGGGTCTCCACACTACCGGTACCTTGTCCCCAGTATCGATTTCATGGTATAAAACATGAGTTAACCCCGGCTGATCTGAAAATAGCCATTTAAAACCATTAAATAAATTCCTTAATTTTCGCTTTTGCCCTTCGCCTAACTTTGTATCTGATAGATCAATATCGATCGGCTTTTCCACTTTTGGCAACTACTTAATTTGGTCATCTGGAATGATCATAGATTTCTGATTGAAATCTAAAATCAATTTGGACTCCTTGATAAAATCAACGCCCAAAATGCATTGGTACTGCATATTGTTAAGAATGTGAAATTCCCAGGTTTTCTGGAATTATCGGATCCGAATCTGTAATTCGACCCGATCTAAGTGACAACACGGGGCTCCCTGGGCCGTCACTACTCTATCTTTCGTCTTTTGACGAGGTCGATACAAAAAATATTTGCGATATACCTCCTCTCATATTGAAGATTTCTCCGCTCCCGTGTCTCAAAGGGCTGTATTGAATGTCTCATTTAAAAGAATGGGAACATACGGTAAATCTACTGGAGTCATTCGTAATGGGGATACCCTAGTAGTTCGGTGTTCCGTATCTGGAAGATTTTCTGTACATCGCGATCGATCACCCCCATACTCGCATCGATCGCTTAAAAGTTTAAATATCTGTTTTGATCATTCTGACCCCTGAAAGAACTGTTCCTCGAACCACCTTGTCGACCGCCTTGATTGTGGAATCCATGATCAGATTGACTACCTCGGCGTCGACCATCGGATCTCCGATTATCCGCAACACCTTGACTCTCAAATCTATTGAACTCTCTCCGTGGTCTGCTATTGTCCGAGTATCTATTGTTACCTCTCGTCTCCCTCCAATTTTTCTGGCGATTCCTATTAGGGAAACGATTGTTCTCGCTTGGGTTTGTATCTCGGAATTCCCAATTCGAACACCTGATCTTTCTAATTAGAAAGCTTTCCTCATACTTATGAATTATTTGTAGGTTAGATGTGGTTTGCGGATGCCTAACCTCTACATAATCTAAAATCTGAGGTTCTAACCTACTAATAATATGATCGATCAATTTTTCCTCCGTCCTTTCGAGTTTTAAGATTTTGTGGATCTTTAATAAGTCATACACAAAATCAGACTGTTTTTGACTATGCTTTTGAGATGATGCGGAAAAAAACGAGTTTCTAGTTCCGACCCCTTTCTAACCACTGGGAACTGCTCTTTCAAAGCGTGCTTTAAGTGCGCGTAATCCTTCGCCTTGTCTTCTACAACCCTAGAACTTCAAACCAATCTAGTGCCCGTCCTGTGAGCTGACCCTTTAAATATGCATAAGCTAGTTGTGTGGGTATCTCGTAATACGTTAAGTTATTATCAATATTTTCCAAGAACTCTGCCACGTTCTCTACCCCCAAAAAATACTGCTCAGGGATGATTGAAAAATTAGATCCGACTCTAAAATCGGGATTTACTCGTTGGGCGCCACTGTGGAGATCCACCTGTGTCTCACCTTGGACACCAATATTAATTTGAGGCAAAGCACCACTAAGAGCCATTTTGAATAATAATAATATTTATTTATTTTCAATTTCTCAAGAAAAAAACTAATACCATATAATACTTTTATGTTACGTCAAATAAAGGGATTTACCTTTATACTAAATTAAATTACGGATTATGCAACTAAAATTAATAATTACGTTCAAGATCAAGTAAAGTCTACCGAAATAGGAGATCCGAGAAATACACGTACTCGAATTCTTAACTTTCATTAACTTTAACTAATTCGAGTAAACTAATGCTTATATTTTAAGCGTACGTAAATTATATTTACCGCTGGCTATATCAAATTTCTGGTACTTCCGTAGAATCGCAGGAATACTACTTTACTATCTTAATATCCTGGAATACTCTAAGATTGAGGTTAGAATTGCTGGCTCAGTAGCTGCCATCATTTTCCTTGCTAGCTTACAACGCTTGACTTAAATACCTTACCCGTAAGTTGCATATCCCGTTCATCTTTTTGGAGTTGATTGAATAGGCGTTTTCCTTTGGGCATCCGGACTGTAAAAACAGTCCTCAATCCCATATTGTGAGAGTCTATGATGCTGGTGATGACAAAAGTGGTGTTTTCCATTCTGCTGAGTGGCATGATGGCAATTGGTCGAACGATGGAATCCGGGAGGCATGGCTATGGTGCTTCATCTGGGTGGAAAGTTTCTGAGTTTTTTGGCTTGGCTGAGAGCTAAGAGGCTGCTCTCTGATTGGATGCTGGGTACAGTGAACATTGACTCCAATTGGCTGCCTGGGGGTTGGGATTTGGAGTTGATTGAAAATAAACGCGAATTTATATTCCCCAAAAAGACGCCTAAGGAGATTAGTCGAAAGGTTCCGTACAGATTTGTCACACTTCCATCTACCTTTGCACCGAATTGCATCCTCTTCGATTCTGATTGGCTTCCGGAAATTACCATTTTCTTCTCCGTGCTTAACCTTTGGAACCGAGTGTAAATGTTTTAGTTATACGTGTAATTCAAATTAAAGTAACAATAGTGTGACTTCTGTTGCATATTTGATGACATGCTTTTTTTCGGATGGCAATAACAAATGAGTGTGCTCCCAGCCACTTCACGCACTGCGACCGATCACTCGTGTTTGTTCCTAATACTTAGCACTGAACTTTCTTATTTTGAACTAAAATGCATACCTTTTTGATCGGTGGCATGCCCAAAATATTGTGTTACGTGCCATCAATGGCACGCGTGTCATCGATTCGCCATCTCTGGACTAGAGTCTGCTCTATAATTAAAGTTTAATAATCTATCGCTTACCGATATTCCATTGCGATCAGCCACCAAGCTTTATATCTTCTATATATTATTATTGTCTTGTTACGGCTACTATGCAGGGGCTGCGGTAGCCCAGTGGTCAAAGTATCAGATCATGGCAAGCATGTCATGAGTTTGAGCCCAGTACCACTAAAGACACGCCGTGTAGGGCAGCGATGCACGCTAAATCTGTCGAGAGCTGAAACGTCCTCCCATTGGTGTGGTGTGATAGTTAGGAGAGGAGGGTGCCAGCTCAGGTGTCGTCCACGTCACTTGACCATGGTTCAAAATTACGTGGTCCGTCGCCAAAAGCCTCTGTTTAGCTGAGCAGTGCGACGTTAATATTCAATCAATCGGGCTACTATGCAACTTTCTGGTTTCTAACTGACTTCTATATGGCTCCTATAATACTCTCCGGCATGCAGCCGACTTCTCAAAGACTTCCTCGCGCAAAGACTTCCTCCAATATATAATGATTCCTAATCTCTATATCGCGTTTTCTTCTTGATTTGGTTGGAATGAAATGCCATTCTGGCCCCAAAGATTCCCCAAGATGATTTAGTGAAAGGCGTCAGAACCCCATCCAATAAGAAAACGTGATTTATTCGAGTGTCTTAATGACCCTATAGAAATTGCCTTAAAAATTTGCACTTAAATTTTCGACAAAATTTATAACTCTAAATTCGCAACAACGACTATACTTTAGTAATTATAACGAAACTAACATTATCTAACTTTAATCACTTCCTGATCATCTGCCTTTACATAATTTATAAAGGTGTACCCCATTTGGGCAACGGACCTAGGGAAAAACCTCCCATTTTCTAGAAGGATTAAAAACCTGGCCGTACACAACTCGAAACTTAAAATTTTTAACATAACATATCTTCATCCGTAACAAGGCTAAGGGTCTCGGACCCACTTAATAATTAGCTTCACTGGCACTACTAGACCAACTTATTGAACTCGTAAGACTCTTCTCCTTGAACTTCTCCTAGAGCTTTACCTCACTTATCTTAGCTTTACTTCTCCACTTAGCGCTCAACGCGAGTACTAACGTTCCAATATATACAATTCCTAATCTGCATAGCTCCTCTTGGGTTAGTTGGAAATAATTGCCATTCTGGCCCCAAAGATATCCCAAGAGGATTATTAGAAGTACCGATAAAGCCCCGTCACAACATCTCCAAGAAGAAAACGGGATTTATTTGAAGGTCTTAATGATTCTAAAGAAGCTACGTTAAAAATTTTACATTTAAATTTTCGCCAAAATCTCTAACTCGAAAATAGCAACAATGACCCTACTAAAATAGATACACCGAAATTATCATTCTCTAATTTTTTAATCACTCCATTCATGATCATTTTGCCTTTACATAATTTATAAAGGTGAACCCCATTTGGGCAACGGACCCAGGAAAAAACCCCGTTTTGTTAGTAGGGCCAAGAAAAAGAAAACCTGACCGTACACAACCCGAAACTTAAATTTTTTATACAATTCTTCATCTGTAACACTTTTCTTCCTGTACAAGATTTGAAAATATACACATCAGACCTGAAATAAAAAATGTATACTTCAAAAGATGAGCCACCTTGAAATGAGAACTCTTTTAATGGAGATACAATAATAATCTCCACACATTATCCTTACATATCACAGTTATTTTTCAACATATACACACCATCTGGTTTTCTAAAAAAATTTCCTCTCAAATCGCGCAGCGCTGTTAGTGTTATGATTAATGCTATCTACGCCGCGTTCCCAAACCAGATATACACTAATAGCAATCAATACATAAACTTATACAATTACAAACATTTTTACAATAATCATTTTAAACAAACACCGAAGGAATTCTCGCATCTCAGCGAAGTCTTAACAGCAGTAAACAAATGTATACATACAATTGTGTTCCACACTTTGGAAGACATTTATAAATACAAAAGTTCATTTTTCATACAACCAGAAAAATGCACCGCAACGTAGTGCCAACTTTTGTAGAGAAAACTTTTAATAAAATTTTGACTTACTTCTTTCTATAATTCGCCTGACTGCCTGTCAGGCTAACCTGGTTAATATTTTCTTTTATCGCTGACTTTTCCAACGAGGACTTCCAGCGATGCAGTCCTTCTGCTGGTTGATTTCCCTCTCATGTCATGACGTTCCTGCTGTCTGGATCCTCTGCCTAGTTTTCGATTCTGACGGCTTGATCTTCCGCTCCTAACCACTCTGGCGTCAGTCTGCTACTTATAGCCTGGATCTTTGTTGTAGGGTCTAGGCACTTGGAATCTTCCTCTGAACCGTAATGATTCCCCTTGGCGCTGCATCTCTCCTGTGGATGGTCTGGACTCAGCTGCAGCCTGAAGTTATACTGGCCTATACCTCGTTCTTGTATCGATGCTTCAGCTTGCCGGAATCCCTTTTCTAGAATGAGTAGAATAGTTAGCTGATGATGTTAAGGTGATGGCGGGCCATTAGTTTAACACCTTACATGACATCTAGATGGCGTTGGCTATTGCGAAATTTTTGGCACAAATATTTGTCTCAAGACTCCCAAGATGGGCAATAAATTTCTCTCTCGGGTAACCTTTTCAATGAATTCTCCCCTTCAGCGAAAGGGAACATGCGGGGGGCTAAGGGAGGGGTGACAGTCGTAAAACTGGTAAAATAAATGTTAGCTCTTTTTTTTTCCTTTTTCGGGGGAGGGGGTTAAAGCAGCAGAGTGAATCTTGACCATGAAAGACTTCTCATTTCTGGACATTGGTCAATCGTCAAACTTTTTTTCAACTCTTGGAATCCCTAGAACTGTAACATGTTTTCGAGGAATCCCCTTCCTCGCTGAAGGGAATATATCTTAAAATAATATTTAAATTATATAGATAAACATATTTTTGATATTATATGTAAAGACAATTTTAAAAAAATATTATATTTTTTATTAAAAAATTTTATGATGTAATTTTAATGTTATTTACTCATTGATAATATAAATTTGTGATCCAAATGTCACCTACGCATGCATTATACTTAGTAACTGAGATATGTGTTCACAATTTTTTACACAAACTATCGACGTATAAGTTTTTTGAAATTATCTGCAGTAGCATTTCATATTCCGTGTTCAATTCATTTTTGTATTTTATTTTTGTTGCCTATCGCGTTAAAAATATTTTTCACTTTCTAAATACATTTTTGTGAATGGCATGGAAATGTTCATAGCTGTGTGAGAAATTCTGCGTATATGGCATGAATTGGTAACCTAAGATATAGGTCTTCTAGCTTAAATTTAAATTTTAGCATCAAATCTGTTCATATGTCGATAAATTTTTTTTATCTTCTTCATTATAGGTGTTTTTTCCCCCACAAATGTAAAAGGTTTCAAAATATTGTACTAACTAGTATAAAATTACTTCGTGGAACTCGGGATAGCAAACAATAGTATATTCACAATCTACTGCATAAAATAAAGTTTTAAAATTCATTTATTATATTACAATAAAAGTTAAAAAAGATCTTTAGATAATTGTGGCTAACCGAATTTCATGAGAACATAAATCCATTTTGCATACATATTTGTAATTTTTCTTTCCCATTTTTTTTTATTGGGACTCGTGGAACACAGTTTGTCGATCAATTCTCTAGATAAATGTACAGAACGAAACTGTTTAATTTTTCCTGAACAAATGATTTTTAAAGGAAGAATAGGTGGATTTAAAGCAATGAAAAATTAAATTTCACGTTTTAATGAACAAACAGTATGATACAATTTTACTTTTATACAATAGAACAGGGGTTGACAACCTATTTCACGAGAGGTACAATTCTCAGTGGTACTCTGAATTACTCAACAAATGTGTCAATTTTTGAGAGGATGGAAGATGATAAATTTATAATGGTCCTTATTATACGAAGATCTCCAGAATTATGGACAATTGCGAAATTTCGAAAAATCGGAAAGATATCTCGAAACATAAATTTACAGCTATTTTGGGAATTATTGGATGTCATTGCTGGTGAGATTTGATTGTTTGAAAAGAGAAGATCGCGTGCACTCTGCTCTCCGCTTTTGGTTGATTTCGAAAAAGGCAAGAAATTTCTCTCTGTAGCGCACTTCCTTCAATAGAAACCTCCCCTTTCTCTGCAGGGGAAGAGGGCCACAGTCTTTACGACTGTGAAGCGAAATACTTGTTCTTTTTTTTGAGGGGGGAGTAAAATAGTGTTGAATCTTGACCATGAGAGAGATCTAAAATGGCTTTCTTACTTTTTCGACTCATGGATTCTGATAATTTGTTATGAATGCTTTATTCGTTTCTAACTATGGAAAAAATCCTATGTATTTTGCAATCTAAATTTTAGGATCTGTTCTTGTTTTAATATAGATTTTACCGTCAAATGTCTTTTAAAAATGTCAATAAGTTGTTCGCTCTCCTTGATTACAGGTGTTTTTATCCACAAATAAAAAAAAAGTTCATTTTCCATTACAAAACGATTTAGTTGTGCAAAACAATGTATTAACGTGAATAAATTTGTTTTGTTGGTCCCGGCACAGTAAACAATGGAATATTCACAATCTAGTAGGCACTACATATAAAGAAAACGATTTAATATTCTTTTATAATGGAATAATAAATGTTTCTAAAAGTATTACAAAATAAAAAGTTCTTATGTACAAAAAAAAAAAATGTTTCCGAAACTTCCAATTAGGTATACACTTACACCTGTATTACATTATTAAATGTTTAAGGGAAACAATTTTGAATAGAGTTTTCTTTAAAAAGTAGTTTTAAATGTTAAAAAGTTAAAGGTTATCAATCTTGATATTTTTCTAAGACAGTATGCAGCTATATTTCATTAAAAAACTGGTTAATTATGGTTTTGACCATTATTTTACATATAAAATATTTTCCAAATTCAATAAATATTTTTATAAGAAATGGTACGTAAATGAAAATAAGCATTACAAAATTATTTCATGTTCAGCAAAAAAAAAAAGGAAGAAAGAAAGATATTTTGAAATTAAAATTTACTTTTGTAACTTTAGAGAATGATTAAAATATCATTATAAGGGAGAGAAAATAGGCTGGCAATTATCAAGCACAATTAACCAAGCATATAATATATAAACATTGCCTTTATTTTTTCTAAGAAATTTATGTTTATTTAATGAATATATGTCAATAACAATTTTTCAATTTGGAGAGAAGTTAACATTATATTTAAATCAAAGAAAATTGCATTATTGTTTAATTTTTGTGCATATTTGGTAACAAAATAATAGTTTCATTCTATGTAGGAATCCAAATAAATGACTAAGTAATATACTTAATTATAAAAATATATATCACGGACAGTTTTTACGGTATCCTGTTCGAGAAGATATAGGAGGTTACAGTAGGCAAGAGTTCATGGTTACGAACTCGTGATCGACGTGGTGTTGCATCGTCGGTTTGAATTCTGGTGTCCCTGCTGAAGATCCGCTATGTAGAAGGCTGAACCTCAAAGCAGATGTTTGAAGTAGATGATACTATATGTTCCTGTTGGAGGAAATTTTGGGAGATTGGGGTTCCAGCTCTGATTTCGTCCTCGTCACTTGATCGAAGTTCGAAATGACGAGGTCGGCGATAGTCCCAGTGAAGCTTCAAAGCTTGACGTTAATCAAATAATCATTCGATAATATATAGGTTTCATTTTCGTACCTATATCAATCATTTTCTGTTTTTTGCTTCTACTAGATTCCTCTACATATAACGGCTCCCTCAAAGGCATATTTCGTGGTGCTCTTCCATCAAGAATTTCAGGAAGAACGCATTTAAAATAAAACTTTTCTAGTTTTGGAATAATTCCTTTCCAAAACTCTTCGTTTGCCTCTATACGCAGAGTTAACGAATCTTTTTTGCACCATAAATACAGATCACACCATTTCCGTTGTGTAATAAATAACTGACCTTGTATTTGAAAGTAAAATTTATGATTTAATGGTAAATAGATTCCCCTTTCATTGGAAAATTTGAAACCTAGACTATTTTTTTTTGTAATTAAAAATTCCAGCAGATTTGATTCAAATCTCGCAGAATAAGGGCATTTAATTTCTATGATTCCATCATCACCAACCAATCCATCGGGTGAAGCACATAAAAAGGGTTTATCTTTGTCCACAAATAAGCCACATATTTTTACTTCAGTTGAATATTCCCTCTCATACTGCTTCCGAGCGATCTCCTCGTTTGCTAATCCATATTTCATTGCTGCATTGCATAAGTCTCTACCCTACACAATGCGCAGCACAAGCTTCGAACATGGAGTAGATTTTTTCCTGCAAGCAATTTCTTTGAAAAAAGAAGATGAGAGTCTCAACGACCTCTCATATCTCCATCGTTCAGAAGATGCTTGCCCCCTAGTTTCGCTCTCTAAATCATAGATATTTTGTACTTTTAATTTTGAAAGATGGTTTTCCATTAAATTATCGTATATCTGGACTGGCACATCTGGTCTTTCAACATTCTCCCCATAGTTAGAATCTGTTGCATTTCTTTTTAATTTTAATTTTTGAGGGTTTGGAAACAATTTTTTTCTTTGTATTTGCTTCCGGTATCTTAGCGGAGTACTCGGACTTTTCTTCGCAATTATTTTGTAGGCTTTTTTTCGTGAAATTGTTGAGCAGGGCTTTGAAAAGCTAAGGCAGCAATGTCAGCTCTCCTATTGAAACCACCAGATTTACTAAAGTCTATTCGTTTTCCTCCGGATATTTTACACAACTGGCTCATAAAAGTTTCTGCGGGGTTGTTAGTTGCATTCCAGATTAAAGTAGTACTGCAAGCTACTAAAGTTCTTCCTATTTCATTTTGAATAGCATTTAGTAAACCTGATGATTGCAGTACTGAATAATCTGTATTATCAGTTTCGATGTTGTTTTTTTACAAAAATTCCACAGTTCTCGTGTTTTCCAAACACATGATTACACAAATTCTGGTGCAGCTTAGATTCGAAGACTGAAAAAGTTTTTAATGCTGGTAAAGTAAATTAATTATTCACTTTTATTAATTCACCTTTATTATTTTTTTAATTTCGTTTAGTTATTGATTGAATATAAACGTCATATTGATCAGCTACACGAGAGCTTTTGGCGACGAACCTCGTAACTTTGAACCATAGTCAAGTGACGAGGACGACACATGAGCTTGCACCTCCCATCTCCTAACTACCACACCAATGAGAGGACGTTTGAGCTCTCAGATTTAACGTTCATCGCTCCCCTACACGACAGAACTTCAGCGGTACTAGGCTCGGACTCATGACACACCAGCCACGAGTACGTTACCTTGACCACTAGGGTATCGCAGCCACTTTTCATTCCGTAAATATATCATATATCGATAATATATTTTACACTATTTTTTTTTCACAAAAATGTGCTGAGAATTTGGGGTGCGGCTTAGAATCGGAACATAATTAATTGAACAAATAAGTTTCTGTTAATTAAATTAGAAAACAATATTTTGTGTTAATAATTGTTCCAATGGTTTATGGTAAAGTTTTACGTCAAATATAAAATCGATGGGAAAAAATTTTTGTTACTTAAAAAGAAAATAATAATATAATAATAATAAATGCATTACAACACAATTAGATTAAAATTTTAATTTGTTAGTAAGGAGTAGTAATTTGTTCTTAAGAGTTAATTCACAACTTTCGATCAAGCATAAAGTAAGTATACTTTCAGTTAAGTCATTTCGCAGAATTTAAATATTCTTACAGACATTCCTTCAATAGCAGACAAAAAAATCTAAGCAGTATAATTATAAACGATTTTTTTTAAAGCACACATGCAGAAAATATTTAAAACTTTCCTAAATTGGAAAGTTCGTCAGATTTGAGATGTTAAATCTCTGTACATCATAAACCTTTTCCATTGTCCACAATTTGCAAGTTACCATAATTTCAGCTGGCGACTATATTTTAGAAAGATATCGCCAAAAATAAGTATTCGTAGCCAAGAATAAATTCGCTTTTCAAACGATGGTGGTGCCATCTGTTTGAGATAGTCCTAACTACGCCTAAAATAATTCAGAATGAACTTAAGATTTAAAAAAAGTTAATTAAGAAAAACATAAAACTTAATTCTGGCTACACTAGTCCAAAGAGGGAAGCTTGCTTTCTTATATACTATTTAATTCTACTCTAAAAAAATGTTTTTTTCTGTTAAAATGTCTTTTGCGTTTCCACCTCCTATACTTTAACATAGAAAAGTCAAATTTCATTTTGCAAAAATGCTGAAAACTGTGTAATTTTCCAAAAAAATCAAAATTCAAAAAACACTATCCTTTAAACAATTATTTTCTTTATATCCATAAAATTTTTTATTATTATTGGAGCTTTTTCCTGCCCACAAATGTCTTTGCCGTTTCATCCCTATCCTTTAACATTGACCGAAAACAGCCTTAATCTTCTCTTTTCTCCCTGTCTAACTGGCCCTTTGCTACGTTTCCTCTTAGGTCCCCCTGACCCTGAAGTCTATATTGACCTTTTATATCCCATCACCTCTTGCCTACTTTTTTTTATCCTACTGCCTATTTGTAGCGAAGACTCCTTTTGCCCTACGTTCCTTTTACGCTTATCATTACCAGTTTTGGGCCTATCACCCTGATACCTAAAGACCTGTCATTTTTCCCTGTACACCTCTTCATTCACCTGACTCGCTAATCTTATTATTTTGTGACCAATCTGATCTAGGTCGCACACCCTCAAAATTACTCACTTGATATTCTTATCTTATCACATCCTCGTCACTTTTCCTTTAATGATATAAAGTTCATAATTCAAAAATTCAATTCGGATTCGTGCATTAAAATGAATAAATTGCTCTTACCTGTCAGAAGGACGATGCGACGCAAAAACACCCTACCAGTAGGATAGAGGGACAAAACGTTTTTATTTACAAAACAGGAATGCTATTTACACTTCAAACAAGTGACTGCAGCGCCGTTAAACAGGAGTTACAACAGCATGCGTGTGAACGCATAAAAACCATGTTTTGTCACAAATGCAGTCTTAACCACATCGCTAGGTTTTACTGTGAGCTGAAAAAAAATATACTGAGCGCAGATGGAGCGAACTTAATATTTCCGAATGGGGTATGTTTGTAATCAAATCTTCAATCAGCGGTAAGGGATACCTCGGGGATTTTGTGATCGTATTTATTTTGCGATAGTCGACTGCGAATCTATAAGTTTCCGGATTATCCGGAGGTAATCCATTCTTCCTACATAAAACGACCGGTGACGCGGATTGAATCGGTATTATTTTACTTTCCTTTAACATTTTTTCGACATGATAATCCATAATACAGTTATTCACTCTATCATAACTACGGTTTCGAAACAACTGGCGGCTTATCACCAGTGTCGATCTCATGATATACATGAGTGAGCCCCGGTTTGTCTGAAAACAGCCCCTTGAAACTATTAAATTTTTGTATCTCCTCTTTTTCACCTTCATCTAATCCCATTTTTGTAAGATCAATTTCCAAATTCCCCTCATCTATTGATGGAATAATTTCTTCAATATGTGAATCTGGAATCGTTAATGATTTTCTATCAAAATCTTAAACAATTTTCGATCCCCTAAAATGCATGGATATTCTAAATCCGCCAATATATGAAACTGCCAGGGTTTAACAAATTCCCGTATTCTTGCAATTCATTTACCCCTATATTTCGACATTTGGCTCCCTGTGTTTATAAACCTCAGATATAAATTACTTTTCTGCCCCAGTATCCCATAGTATTTCCATAAATGTTTTATTAAAAAAAATAGCAACATACGGAAGCTCTACTGGAGACATGCATATAGCTGAAAGTCTAATCGGAGGATTCCTTACAGTTTGTGATTGATCATCCTGATGAACTCGAACCCTCAACAAATTTAATCAACCACCATATCTTCGGTCCTCTCGATTAAAATTTTCACTCGGACCCTTATTTCTGGACTGATACCGTCCATTATTGCTATTGAACCTACGATATCTCTGTAAAACAGATTCCTGCTCTCGAATCCTTGTTTCCTCTGATGTCCCATTCCCGTAAGTACTTCTATAACTATTTCTCCTATCATGTGGTCTATCTCCAACTTCTGCATCCCTCCAATTTCTATTTCTGTGTTCGTCGGTAGACATTCGACGCACATCCCAATCTCGTCTTTCTTTAATGTAATATTTTCGAACCCTGCGTTTCCCTGCCTGTATACCTTTCTTCAAACTTTGGTAACACTTGTATCAATTGAGCTCTCGTGGTGGGGTTTCTAACCTCTACATAATCCTGCACCTGAGGTTCGAGTCGACTAACAATATGTTGAATTAAATTAAACTCTGTCATTTCTAATTTAAGGGCCTTTTGCAACTTAAGTAATTCATAAACAAAATCCGCCGGAGCTTGATTCTTGGTTTGGCGACACGCGAAAAACCGGGCCTCTAATTCTGCCTTCTTTCGCACAACCGGAAAATTTTCCTTCAACGCCGGTTTTAACTGAGCGAAATCATTTTCGTTCCCCTGCACCAGGGCATAGCCTATTTTTAGCGCACTCCGTGAGGTGACCCTTCATATATTCTCAGGCTAGATCTTTGTCTATCTGATAAAATATTAGATTGTTCTCAATACCTTCAAAAAACTGATCCACATCTTCGGATCCAGAAAAAAAAAAAAAAATCGGGTAATACCCTTACACCTGAACCAACTCCTCCTTCGGGGTTAGGGAAATTTTACTGCCCTTGAGCAAAGCTAGTTGGGTGCCAATGGAATACCTCCCCCCCCGAGCCAGGGGTATCATCTCATCCACGTGACCTAAATTTGTAGGGATAAAAGATTGACCTCTCACACCTTCCGTAATAAATCTAGTTTATTATATCTCAATTTATGTTAAGCAATGCAACACAAGTCTCAGTGGAAAACGATCAGGAGTGATATGACGCAATTAACAATTCTTAGCAAATAGCGCATTAAATCCTACTCGCTATCTTTATAATGAATTAACCTCCGAATCTTTATATCAGATTCCTGAACTAACTAGAGTCTGCTCTATAATTCAAGTTTAATAATCTATCGCTTACCGATATTCCATTGCGATCAGCCACCAAGTTTTATAACTTCTATGTATTATCTGTCTTGATCCGGCTACTATGCATCTTTCTGGTTTCTAACCGACTTCTATATGGCTCCTATAATACTCTCTGGCCTCCAGCCGACTTCTCTCTTCGAATGCTAAAGCTCCAACATATATAATCATTCCTAATCTGCATATCGCGTTTTCTTCTTGAGTTGGTTGGAATGAAATGCCATTCCGGGCCCAAAGATTCCCCTAGGGGATTTAGTGAAAGGCGCGATAAAGCCCCGTCACAAACGAACGGATAGTTCTCACATTTTTTGGCGTACTTTCTCCTCAATTACAGAAAACAGACCGGGTACAGCACACCGGTAAAGCTATTGCTACGTTGATCGCGGGTTCGACGATTTTATGCAAATCAGTCGCAAAGAACAAGACAGTTTTTTAAGAGCGATGAGAATTTATTGTCGAAAATTCAATCCTTGAAATACAGGATTCAGCAGCAATATTCGCACAGTAAATCTCAGAAGGTCTGTACACCTTCAACAGTACTCAGACACAATTATTGTTGTCTATAATACACGTATATAAAAGATTATTCATAAGCAATCGCTCTTTCAACAGCCGAAGTAATCAGTATTCGCTTCAACAATCAGAACAATATTAACTTATCGCTAGTCAAGACCAGACTGACTGTAGATGAATTTCGGTGTCTCTATGTATGTCCCTCGCGGATAATTCGAGAAAGATCCGGTTGCATCATGGGTCTTGGAATTAGTGGAATTCTACTAATTTCTAGAAGAATCCAGTGGGTTCCGAACTCGCCAAGAATGGTCGTCAAATTGGTTCTATTGCCAAGAGTTAAATCATCATCATAACGTAAGGGGACGGCGTTGCTTGTGAATATTACAATTTTAACGTAAATTTAATCTTATTTAGAGTAAGATAAAAACATTAAACATTCAAATACAAATTATTTACACTATTTTACACAATTCGCAACACTGCCCCCCTACTCAAACACTGCACCTCCCGAGCTGTAAGCCCTGAGTACGAGGCCTTTACAGACATAAACTAGTCTCATTATAATCAAATATAAAGTAACAAATACTCGACAGCACATGCAAAGCAAATAAATTCAAAACACACGAACAAATAAATTACAACACTTAAAGTAAATCTAATGAATTAGAAAAGATAAATAATTTACATTTTTTACAAAATAATTAGTGACAATGGTCTGAACTTACGGATCTTATTCATCTTGGCCAATATAAGGGGCTAGCCTATTGTAATGTATTACTTTCGGTTTGGAGTGTGGTGATTTCTGTATCCGAACCACAACACCATTCAGTCTTTTTAGGACTGTGTAAGGACCTTCCCAGTTGGTCTGCAGCTTCGTAGAGAGTCCTTTGCTACATTTCGGATTCCATAATCACATTTTGTCGCTTCCGTGGAAGCCGTGTCCGGTTGCTTTTGCATCGTATTGGGTCTTCATTTTCTCTGAAGCCAAGCCGATTCTATCCCAGGCCAGATGATGCATTCCTTCCATCCATGCCTGGAGTTTCTCGACATACTCTTCGGGTGCCAAGGGACCATCTGGTGGCCGGCTGAACAGAAGATTTGCAGGCAGACGAAGATCACGTCTGAAGAGCATCTGGGATGGGGAATAGCCGGTGGTCTCGTGAACGGCACTCCTATAGGCAAGCAGAAAAAGATGCAGTTTCTTGTCCCAGTTCTGTTGATTACTGGATGCCAGGAGGTAGAGGCTGTTCAGAATAGTCCAATTGAACCTCTCTACCATGCCGTCAGACTGAGGATGTAAAGTTGTTGTCCTGATTTTGTCGGGTGCCAAGTATCTTACACAGTTGTAGAAGAACTCCGTATCTTGAGATCCAGTGTTGTACTACAACCTCTGCAACAGTCGGGACCTCTTGGTCGGATAAAGGGTTGGGCTTCAGGCCACTTAGTGAAGTGGTCCATGACAACCAGGATGTCGTTGTTGCCATCTGATGATCTCAGCAGTAGGCCTAGGATGTCAAAAGCTATTCGTACGAAAGTCGCTCCCTCATTATACAGCTGCAGTCATCCTCTAGTGCGTTTTTGGGACCTTTGCGTGCTGCACAGGAATCACATATGCGACACCATTTCTCCACGTCACTCCGCACATTGTGCCAGTAGAAGCGCTCACGAACTTTTTGTAGGGTCTTCATAACGCCAAAATGACCTCCAGTTGAACTGCCATGGAGTTCGTTAAGGACCGTCGATACTCTTGTCTGCGGGGGTATTAATTGCCATTTGAAAGCTTTTCTGTCGTCAGATTCCCATTTTCCATATAAAACATCATTTTTCAGATATAGTTCCAAAGAGTCCAGTAACGCTTCGTCGTAGGATGATAAGGCGCGATGTCTTGCGAGCTGGGAATTTCATTAGATGACTCTTTGAATTCTATGATTGTTTTTTTTCCAGGATCAGCTAGCTGATCTTTGCGGACACTCATCATTCCACAATTCCGATTCCGATGTTTATGGAGTTGTAACTTGGCGGACGACTTGATCTATTACGCTTAGTTTCTTTTTGACTCTTGGGCAGTTTTTACTGTTCTCTGAGCAAGGTCTTCTCGAAGGAATGTCTCCATTCCCCTCTGCTGATGCTTTTCGGTTTCTATGAGCTTCCTTAGACTCGATTACACTTGCACGGTGCGGATCTTCCTGATTTACTCGAAGGCAGTTATTTCTTAGGTGCCCTGCTCCACCACACCGCCAGCACTCGGTGTTTCGGCCTTTACAATTGTTTCGGGGACAGTTACTTCTGAGATGCACTGGTTCACCACACCCTCAACACGTGATGCTACGTATCCTCCGGTTCTGAAGTTGAGCCATTACATCTTGAATTTCTTTCAATTTCTTTATCTCCTTTATCCATGGAGATTCACAGGGTGCATCTGCAATCACTAGCTCCTCGGATGAAATGGCGGTCTCTGCGACTAGCTTGATTGGCAACCTCAATTTACAGGGCAAATTTCAGATCTTGAACATCTTTCATTCTTACAGCACTCTGGGTGGCCGCGGTAGCCGAGTGGTATAAGTATCGGATTGTGGCTGGCTTTGTCACGAGTTCCAGCCCAGTACCACTAAAGACCCGCCGTGTAGGGCAGCGGTGCACGCTAAATCTGTCGAGAGCTCAAACGTCCTCCTGTTGGTGTGGTGTGGTGTGGTAGTTAAGAGAGGGGGTGCCAGCTCAGGTGTCGTCCTCGTCACTTGACCATGGTTCAAAATTATGTGGTCCGTCACCAAAAGCCCTCGTGTAGCTGGACAGTGCGACGTTAATATCCACTCACTAACTACAGCCCTCTGGATTTCCCCATCCTTCAGTCTGTCCACAAAATACTATAAAGGCATGTGACAGGCTCACGCGTCTTTTCATTAACATGTCCTTTGTGTTCTTTGGGATTCTTTTCTAGCCAAACCCAAGAAGTGAAGGACAGATGCAAATTAGGAAGCTTTTAAATATTAGAAGTTAGAGTAAACGGGGTGACAGTTTGAGGAATGTTATGATAATCCGTGATTCAAGCGGGAAGAGGTTTTGATTGATTGATTGAATATTAACGTCGCACTGTTCAGCTACACGAGGGCTTTTGGCGACGGACCACGTAATTTTGAACCATGGTCAAGTGACGTGGACGACACCTGAGCTGGCACCCCCTCCCTAACTACCACACCACACCAACGGGAGGACGTTTCAGCTCTCGACAGATTTAGCGTGCATCGCTGCCCTACACGGCGGGTCTTTAGTGGTACTGGGCTCGAACCCGTGACAAAGCAAGCCACAGTCCGATACCTATACCACTCGGCTACCGCGGCCACGGAAGAGGTTTTGAGAGAGAGAGAAAAGGTTAGGTGACAGCCAACATAAGTTACATGTAATAGAAAGCCTTAAGGTCAAGGTGTATACCATTGCACTCTTGTAAATTGGATTGATCGATTGATCTTGTAGGATTGGATTGATCGATCGACATTAAGGTAGGAGTGGCTATTTAATATTAGGATCCGTGATATTATTGGAATTGAGTTTAGGCGAGTTAGTTATTGATAGTGGTCCGGGTTACGTTATTTCGGTATTGTGTATTTAGCCACCGTTGATTCTCTCGCATGTGTTATTATTATCTTATCTGTTAGAAGTTTAAGTTTTAAATTCTAAATAAAGTCAAGTTAAGCTTCTAGTTCTTCCGTTATTCCTGCACCTCTAGCTCACGCTGATAATCAAGGAGAAAGGCACCCAACGAAATTTTAATTTATATGACCCCGGGGTAAGAGATGCGAACGGGGGTTTAGTGTTTTACCAGAAATGTGCTTTTCCGTATTCGAGAACGTAAATGAATTCTTGGAAGGTACTGACAATCAAATACGATTACTTGAGATACCCAGTGATTTATCATGTGCCTATTTGAAAGGTCATCTCCTGGGGGAAGGCCCAAGATTGGGTCAGCGATAGTGCCATGGGTTTTGCGCAGTTAAAAGCAGCGTTGTCAAAAGCATTCCCTGTCATATGTTATTAGAAAGATTTAGAAATAAAGTTCTATGCGTCCCAGAAGAGAAGGGACCAGGAGCCAATGGATTTTGTTTAGCTTTTATTAAAACTGAATATAAAACTAGAACTGGGGATGTCAGAGGAAGCCTTGCAGAGGATCATATTTTCGTTAGACTGGAACCACAAGTCCAGGATTATGTGGAGGGGTTCGAAATCCCCAAAACACGGTCCAACTGTTGGAGGTCTAATCTAAGTTTGAGGAAAGGTATTCATGCAAGGCAATGCAGGGTTCGGGGTATAGTGATAATGTTGAAAGACGAGGTTGAAACGAGCGTAGGATGTCTAATGCTGATGATAGTCGGAGAAATTGGAGAAATTCGTAAGTTGTGCGTAGACCGAGTAATGGCAGAAATGATTGTAGGGGTAACTACGAGAAGGGATTTAACGATAGGGGATACCAATTTAAAAATGGGGGTCAAAATAACGTTTTTAGTCGAGGTGATAGGAGGCAAAGGGGACGATTGAATGTTTTGAAAGTTAGTGATGATCAAAGTGATCAGACTCAGTCGGCAAATGAGGTACCGATTAAACTTTCTGCGATAAACATTTCTCCAGTGGAACTCCCATATGTTCCTATTTTGTTAAATGATACTTTTACAAAAGCATTATGGGACACACGGGAGCGGAAAAGTCATTTATATCAGAGGAGACATACCGAAAATATTTTTTTATAAGCCAGTAAAGAAATCACGTACTCAGGTGATCACGACACAGGGAGCTAAATGTCAGAATATTGGAATTGTGGGATTGAATATTCGAATAAGGGAGCTTGGTTGTTTCATGTGTTGGCAGATTTGGAATACCCATGTATTCTCGGGATAGATTTTATACGTGGATCAAAGATAATTTTGGACCTAGATTGGAAATCGTTGGCGAGATTACCGATTCTGAAATTGATAACAGTGATTAAAACGATTAAAGAAGGAAATATAAAAATGGATCTTTTTAAGACAAGGTTGGAGGAAAAACAGAAACAGGAGTTGCGGGATTTGTTTAAAAGTTTTAAGTATTATTTTCAGATAAACCGGAGCTTACTCATGTTTTATATCATGAAATTGACACGGGAGATAAACCACCAGTTATTTCTCTTCCGTATCGTTACAACAGAGTAAAGCAAGCGATACTCGATTATCATGTAGAGAAAATGTTGAAAGAGGGAACCATATTTCTGATTCAATCCCCGTACGCATCACCAGTTCTGTTATGTAGAAAAAATAATGGCTTACCACCGGATAATCCGGAAGCATATAGATTTGCTGTCGAATATCGAAACTTAATGCTATTACAATGAATCCCTGACCTTTAATAGATGATTTAATAATGAATATTCCCCAAGACCTCTGGCAAATAGAACCGAACGCGTGAATCGCGATCTTGTGCAAATGTTTGCTATATATGTGAATGAATAACATGATACATGAGACCAGTTCTTACGTGAGTTTGCTTATGCTATTCGTACAGCAGTGAATGAAACTGTAGAATTATTTTTAGGTCGAAAGAGTTGATTACCCCATTTCAGAAATTAGTGATGGTATCGGACGGAACTGAATTTGCAGTAAAGGATTTTGAGAAATTGTTTGATGAAGCTATACGAAGCACAAAGGCTAAACATGAAAAATGGGGGAAATAATATAATAGACGCAGGCGTGATGTGCAAATTCAGGTGAATGACTGGGTCTTGATAAAAACACATCCTTTATGTTCAGCAACAAAGAAAGTGGTAGCTAAATTTAAACCAAAATTTGAAGGTCCGTGTATAGAGTGGTAGAAATAAAATATAATAATATAGTGATATGGAGGTCGGGAAAAAGGTTAACGGTCAATGTCGATCAAATTAGAATATATCGTCGTAGGAAATGTGACGAGATGGAGATAAGAACTGGTAGTTCGGATAGCAATACTGCACGTCATAATTCAAGTAGTTTTGAAAGTGTACAATGGAGATCAAATGAGTCGCAGAATGGAAGAAAGAAGGGGTCAGGTGTAAAGCGGGAGTTAGAGGAAAAAGGGATAAGTTTTTTTAAGATAGATCAAGGTCAAGAGAAGAGGTAATGCCGACAAGCGCGGACCACTTTTTATATTACCACCTGGCTCTTGGTCTGAACCCAGTAGAAAGCTAATAAGGAGAAGGAAAGAGAATCTAGGGTATAAAGGATCGCGTGAATCTGGGTCTGGAGAACCAGAGAGGAATATTAAGAAAGGTTTAGAACATCGAGTTGCTAAAAGAACATTGTCGTCGAACTATACTAATGATTTACCAAAATTTAGAAAGAAAGGCCGAACAGAAGAAACAGTAATGCCCAGTACAAGTGGGTACAACCTCAGACCAAAAAAAAAAATGTGGAGTCCCGACCAATCATTGAGATGAAGACACAACAAGGAGGACCTGTTCGAGCCAGGAAAAGCTGAGAAAAGCACTGCAGACCCTACATCGAAGAGCAAGCAAGGTCAGGCAGCAAGAATACCAGAAGAGTTAGTCAACAACAAAAGTGCCAGGAAAGGAAAGGAGGAGCGAACAGCAACCGATCCATCTCCCTGGAGTTCCTAGTAGGAGACGTCAACTACAAGTCATAGAAATCAGGTGAGAGACAGGCCCTGAATTTTTGATAGAAAGCCAATTCTCAAAGTTTTCATTGTAAATCCGACAGGATAGAAGTGAAGTGTACAGAAACAAGATTGTAATAGTTTTTAAGTAGAATTAAGCTAGTTAAGGGTTGTGCGGCCTTCGTTTTTCCAACTAAAGACGTATATGGTTTTTTCCTGGGGATGGGGCATGCCCATTTCGTGTGTAAAAGTAAAACCTACCGTGATTAAAACACATAACTGTTAATGTTGGTCAAGTTAATTGAGTAAAATTTATTGTGGCTGTCGAGAGTTCAAATTCAGGAGGAATATTAAAAATTCAGTAGGGTAAAAACTTTTTGAAAATCGATTTTTTGAGTTTTTGATATTTTTAAAACCTCCAAATCATTACCTTTGCAATGATGTAACATAGAAGTCATTATATGAATTAGAATGATTTTAAAATGACTTTTAAAAAATAATCAACTGATTTGCCACGCTCACTTTGACAGATAAAAATGTAAACAGTGTCCTTTTAAATCCAAAATATTTTGCTGAAAAGCAGTTATCGCAAAAAAATGACAATTTTCAAAACTTTCAAAGTGATACTTTTACGATGAATTTTTTTGAAAAAAGTAAACAATATATTTAAAATATTTTACCAGTATTTAAATAAAAAAGCCTTAATATACAGACAAAATTTTAAGTTTTTATATTTAACAGTTTCTGAGAAACATGTTCCTAAAATGGCTCAATTTAACGTTGTCGGTATAGGGGTACCGACTACCCGATGAATAGTGAAAATTGAAGTTTAAGTTGAGTATTTTTTTTTTTTTTTTTTTTTTTTTTTTTTTTTTTGAAATTAATGGATAAGATGACTATTTGAAGTTAAAATTTAAATAGAGCATGGAAAGTTAGAGGCTCAGAAAAATAAAATTGAGGCACGTAATTTCTTAAGGGCCATTAAGACCCTCGAATAAATCACGTTTTGCTTCTTGGAGGGGGATAGTGACGGGCTCACGCGTCTTTTCATTAACATGTCCTTTAGGTTCTTTGGGACCAGAATTAATGTCTTCCAACCAAACCCAAGAAGTAAAGCGTGAAGGAAAGATGCAAATTAGGAAGCTTTTAAAGATCAGAAGTTAGAGTACTGTAGTAAGCTGGGTGGCAATTTTAGGAATGTTATGATAATCCGTGATTCAAGCGTGAAGAGGTTTTGAGAAAAGGTTAGGTGACAGCCAACAGAAGTTATACGTGATAGAGAGCCCTTAGATAAAGGTGCACTCCAGTAATTCCGCAACTTCCAGTAGGATTGGTTTTATCGATCGGCATTAAGGTAGGAGTGACTATTTAATTTTTGGATCTGTGATAGTATTGGAATTGAGTTTAGGCGATTTAGTTATTGATAGTGGTCCCGGTTACGTTATTTCGGTATCATATATATTGTGTATTTAGCCAGTGTAGATTCTCTCGCATATATTATTATTATCTAATCTGTTAGAAGTTTAAGTTTTAAGATCTAATTAAAGTCAAGTTAAGATAATTGCAGCTTTTAGCTTTTTCGTTATTCCTACACCTCTAGCTCACGCTGATAATCAAGGAGAAGGGCACCCGAGGGAGGCGCCCTTACAGATATTATTTCTCTCACAGTTGCTGGGTAGTCGGAGAAAGCCAAGTTGGCGAACCTTTCTATTTCGGAGGCATAATCCTGCATACTTTATCCGGTCTTCTGAAGTCTTATTTTCATCTGCAGGCGTGTGTAGTCTTTGGAGTATTTCTGGCCGAATCAAAGATCCAGAGCATTATAGAGGGAGTTAAGTTCAGACGATCTGTGTCGGGAAGAGTCTGCAGTACTTCAGCGGCTTCTCCTGTAAGGGATGACATGATTTGACCCCTTCAGTCTATCCATTAGCGTCTGAAATTATGGAGAATTGTGTCTTTCTATCATATTCAATTGGGTTTTTCTATCATAGGTGGTCAGTTTCACTGACACTGGTGAGGCAAGCACAGGTACTGTAGAAGCAGGCATAAACTTTCTTTCATTACCCTCGTTCCCACAAGCTAGAAGCTTCTTTTCAAGATCTTCTACTGGTTGTGATGCAAGGTTAAAATTTCCGGCCACTCCTTCTCTGATCCTTTCTATGTTTTCCAGCTATTCTGTCTTCCACACTGTTGATTTTCTCTTTTAGAGCATTCTTCAGATCTTCTTGACGTTTCTGTGCATTTTCCAGATCTTTCTCCTTTCTCTCCTTTGTCTTTGTAATGTCTGACTATTGTTTGGTGGTAGATTCTTTAAGGGTTGGAGATGTCCCCCCTCCTGCAGGGGAAGGGTTACAGTGTTTAGAGGGAGAGGGTTTGACACTGGAGAAGACGGTCCCTTGTTTTTTTTTGGGAGCGCGAAGTGCTGAACTGTTGTTGGGCCGAAGGCAATGGAATTCCTTCGGTGAGAACCGGCGTGTGGTTTGCTGTACCAGGTATAGAGTTTCTTGGGAGTGTTTTTAACACGGAGGACTGTGTGTGGTTGATTGTAGTGATGATGAAGATAATTGTCTAGTGATTATATTACAGTAGCAAAAAAGAAAGTAAATGCGAGACATTACATGTAGTGTTTATTAGATAATTGTATTTAATCAAGATAATTGTTTGAGTAGATTTAATTATGTTTGTATTGATTGATTTGAGAAGTAATTAAGAAAATAATAAAGTTATTACAGTCTCTTCTTGGCTTCTCTGCATATCCTCCTTTCTCTCCTTGGTCTCTTCTTGGCTTCGCTGCATATTCTCAATTCTCTCCTTCAACTCATTCTTAGTTTCTTCCTGGCTCTTCTTTTTAATGAAAGACATGGAAATGCCGTTGGATTAAGTAGATTAGAATACACAGACACACACATTTGGGATTATCCTGTAACTTAATGTTTTTTATTATATTTGTATGTGTATGAGTGTTTATGTGTATGTGGTGGATGAAAATTATGTGTTATTGAAAATCTTTTCTGTCTCTAAGTAAAGTTTTTATTGTAAAGTGTTTTATACAGTTTTGAATTTATTTATTATTTTAATTGTGTTTATTACTTGGTCAATCTTATTGATAAGATGATCTTTCTCTGTGTGAGTTTTTAAAAACTGAACCAACCTGGGGCCGGAGCAAGTCCAGTGAAATGGAATTTACAGGAGGAAGGAGTTGTAACGACGACGTATTGATACGATCCACACCCCTCTATACATGTCTAGTTTGACATATGGAAAACATGTGGCTCGCTTGTGGGTTGGAGACAACACGTGGCTTTGGGGGTCATTGTCCATTGTTTAGATTCTGATCCTGGATGCCAGAAGGACTGTAGTCATTCATAATAGACTAGACGGAGTCCCAATGCGTATTCATTGATGGGGCCTGTCGGACTTAGCAGACTGTTGCCTTGGAGGACGGCGGCAGGTTTCTTAAAAAAAAAGGATGACCACGTGGTGGACAAAGAGTCCAGATATTCGGACGAGCCTTTTTTCGCCGGTGCGTTCGAGAAGGACCAGAGAGAGCCATTGTTAGGTCCACGCCAGTAAAGTGCTAATGAGTCTGAGGGCCGTGTGCAGACTTTTGTGGGTCTGCCAAAGAGAAATGACCGGGGGGGGGTGTAGTTGACCCGCCCCTGGAGTCATTCTCGGGAGAAGAGGTCGAGACGAGAACTGATGGTTTTTGCAAAGGGAATGAAACCGGAGAAAACGCTCTTCACGTGTTGGCCGGGTCATGATGGTAAGAGAGAGCGTAGTCTTCTAAAGGAGCTGTGTAGGGCGAATGCTCTCCGGATAATAGAGAAAAGGTCGGTTGCGCAACGTTTAGGTAACCTTGAAGCCAATTCTTACGATTTTCATGAATTGAAATAATATGGTGTAATTGAAATAATATGGTGAATATGAAATAATAGTGTGTCACGATTTTCATATTTTCTTTGCAAGTAGATATTTCTTTTTTTTTATTGTATCTGATTGAAATTATTTTATATCGAGTCAGTTTTTTCTTAGATGTTTCCTATATTGTTCATGAGTGATATGTGTCCCTTAAAAGTCCTTAAAATATTCTTCTAACATATTAATACATCTCAAAATATTCTTAGCGAGAATAATCAATGTGTGAATTGTGGAAATATTAGTGTACGACGTAAAAAGAAATAAATGTAAGCGTTATATTCCTGACAATGACTGCGAGTAGTAAAGCATTCCCTCCTTTCGTGACGTCATCAAAACGCTATCATGGTCTGTTCTTTTAAGGTGGCTTTGCCTAGGCCGTCCGTCTTGGTGACAGAACCACTTGTTTGGAATCGATTTCACAGCCGGGAGACCTTTTTCGGTGCCACCTCAAGACTGACCAGCTTCGTCTCAGAGTCATTTAAACGATTATAAGAACCTATTTTGGCTGCCAACTTGCTCGTTTTAATGTAGTAATCACAAAACTGCAAGCAAAAATCTCAGATGCTTAAACGGTCTCAGTCTAGTAGTTTTGCAAAAACTAATGGTTCTTTTCCTAAACCGAAGGTTGATAGTGTAGGTGCTACCCGTTTTTCAAAGTATATAAAATTCTAATTCTATCAATTTTACTGGAAGCAAAATTTTTAAAATGATGTCGAAAACCATGTTTGAGACCCGAATATTGGACATGAGTGTTTTTATGTATTCGGAAGTATAAGAAAAAAAAAGTCTCATAAAATACGGGTTCTCTGGCGATTATAGTTTTTTTTTTAAGTATCTTGTAGCTATAATTTCAGATATTTCGACATAAAAAATAGATTGCTTTGAAAGAGATTTCAAAAACAAATTTTCTTATACATATATTTCTATAATAACAATACTTAGGTAGAATTGGTTTAATATTCTCTTTGAAAATAACATTTCTTATGAATTATCTTCATTTCATGCGAAAACTATTTCCAGAACTAATTATTGATCTAGATATCCTTAATTGAATTTTTTGTGAAAGGACTCAGATATCAACAGACCATTTAGTTTTTGAAAGAGAAATGTTGGCATCTGTATCTGGAAAAAGTTCAGAGTCTTAAACAAGATTTCTGCATTGAAACTCCAAATCAGATAAAATGTCTTATTTGTTTAGAGTCTAATTTTTTGATTTTCAATAAAAGTCGAAAAAATTATGTTACGCATTCAGTTCAGATAGTGTTGTGGCGAGGAAAGTTGGCATTTACTTGGCATGGAATAGTCTGTTTTTTTATTATTATTATTATTTTTTTTTTAGAACGCGCGCGCTTCAAGCACGTGGTGCATGAATCGATGGATTGTCTGGGGCTCGTCTACCGCTATTGATCTCTCCTCTCATTCGCGTAAGAAACTTCACTTTTTAGGATGGTGCTCTTCTAATTGGAGGAGTTAAAGCGACCTAAATCACAATGCTGAAAATTTGCGTCATGCTTTTAAAAATCTATTTTAACAGCTTTTTAGTACTAACGGCATGTTATTTATTTTCAGATTTAGATTGTCGTGCATTCACTTTTAGAATTCTTTGCATCAGTAAAACAGGAATATAGCAATTAGCATAAGCTAGATATATATTCCATTTTGTGATCTTTGTGGTTATTAAAATTTTCTTTTTAAAGTATTTTTTTCCTCGAAAATTCTAGAAAGAGTGCGAGACAAAGAATCCAAAACCTTGTAAGAACTGTACACCTTCCTAAAGAAATTATTAGAACTACTAGATGGTATACCCGTTCTTCGCACGGGTGAACTGAAAAATTAAACAACACAGATTAAAGGATAAAGAAGTTTTTAATGAGTTAGTTTTACGTGAATTGCAAATTAAACAAAAAAAAAGCTTTTTGCACATCTCAGCTAAACAAAAAAAGAAAGAAAAAAAACACCTTTTTTTAAATTCTAAGTATGTATATCTAATAGCTGATAAAAAGGATTTTTTTTAAATTTATAATTCCCCGTAACACTTTTGAGGGCCGATGTTTGAAAATACCTCCCTAAGCTGATCTATGCTCAGCAAAAGTAACATATTGTTAAACGCTTTGCGCAATGAACGCTTAAAATAGTGTAAATAATTTATATCTGAAAGTGTAATACATTAATATTACTTTCTGTTGTATTTATTTTAAGTTAAAATTGTAATATTCGCAAGCAACGCCGTTTCTTAAATTATAATGGCGATTCAATGAAAAAACACAGCGAAATGATAACGATGGAGTCAAGTTGGCAAATGTCTAGCTACTTTCATAGCTCGAGCTTTATTAAAACTTTGTAAGACCCGCCGTGTAGGGGGGCGATGCACGTAAATGCTTTATCTACCACATGATTTACTGCAGTTTTTTTCGTGCAATATTTTTTGTTTCGATCACTACATTGGAAATTAAGGGATATACATAAACGAAATACACCACTTTGGGAAATTGAATCCGTTAGAGATAATAAATTAAAGATATTCCACTGTGTGTGTGTGTGTGTAAAATTAATTATATACATCGTTCACTTAAAATAAATAATCAAATCGTTTTCTAAGGTCTTCATTAACATACAAAAACATAAGACACTTAAATTTTGACATAAACTATTTTTTCGGGACAAAAATAATAATCTTTGCAATCCGCTGAAAACGCATTTCTGCTGCAAAACTGTTCGCCTTCCCCACTAAAATACTCATCATAAAACCCGTGCTGCCATATATCTTGGAAGAGTGGATTTCAAAGAATATTCCTGCTAAGTATTGGTAGAATATTCCTTCTAAGTTGGTGTTAGGAAAATGGGGGCCAGCTCAGGTGTCATCCACGTCACTTGACCATGGTTCAAAATTACGTGGTCCGTTGCCAAAAGCCCTCGTGTAGCTGAACAGTGCGACGCTAATATTCACTCACTCCAAAAAATACAGTACAGTAGTTATAATTATTCTTATACTTAAAAATGCAATATCCGCGTATTCAATTAAAATTATAGCGTTATAATTAACTACTAACCACAAACAAACTATGCAAATATGTCCAAATGATGATTTTTAAAATATATGACATTCTTTTAACAAGTGTTTGGCGCAGCTTGGCCAAAGTTGGCCCTTGCGCCATTAAAATTAACAATCATCATCATCATGTCCAAATGATGTAGTGTGAAAGACTAAAGTTCATGTACTGTAAGTACCAGAAGCAATAAAAGTATTTATTTTGAAACAAGATTAATTTCTTACTACCAAATTTGCATAGTAAAAACATTCAAATAAAGAGAGATTTATAACAATCTCTCCCTTCAAAACTTAGTTTTATTCTGAAAAAAAAATTATTGATTATGCTGTTCACAGGGATTAATTAGAAGCGAACACCTTGCTTAGCCAAAACAAAAAAGGGTTCTTTCACAAACAAAGGATAGATATACGCTGACGTGGGCTTTTTTTGCAACGCACACCAGAATTGCTTGCAGATGGCATAATTTTTTCCTACTTACTTGACAAATATCGTTATATTTTGGACACTTCACACAATATCTTTATAAATTATAGCCTATGTGTTATTCTGATGTATAAGCTATATTACTGTAAAGTTTCATTAAAATCCATTCAGTTGATTTGCGTGAAAGACGCCCAAACATCCTCACAAACTTTCGCAATGATAATATATATCTAGTTTTTCCTTTTTTTTTTATCCCCTGAAAGGTCAAATCGATCATTTATGTAATAGATATAAAAGTACGTTTTTGGCATTTACTACAAGTTTTATTAATTTTCCCCCCATGAAAAGGATTCACATTTGTCCAGTCATGATATGGTTACTTCGTAGCCGGCTATGTACGAGCCCAGGGAATATATTGATCTGAGCCTCAAATGTGTTTGTATGATGTGAAGCTTATTTGTGTATCAGCTGAAAAATCTTCCTCGTCTTTAATTTGACATAAATCTAATATGACATTAACGGGGAAGAGATTATTAAGAGATTCAAAATCCTTTTCTTACTAAATATATTTTTTGTTTGCAATTCTGATTCATGTTTTAGTGCTCATTATTTTCGTATTCAAGTTTAGATTTTTTATATTTGTCAAATTAATAAGTAAGATTCCATGCACTTTATTATTTTGAGATAGGTGTAATTATTTTATCTTGGATTAATATTTGTAATTCTGTTTCGCATATTAAGTTAGGTTAATAAATATGTAGATTGTCTTTATATACTTAAATTTAAAGAGGGGCTGTTGCAAATTGAAGTTATTGAGGCCCACAGTCCTCTCGTTAGTGTGGTGTTGTCTTCTTCACTTGACCGAAGTTCAAAATGGCATGGTTTTTCGCCTTTTCGTTGTCAAATGCAGGTTAGTGTTATTATAGTAATCATAATTCTTTCAGAATCAATCTCTGACTTCCATATGTAAATTTTTTCTTATTGTAGCTTTTTGAATTGTATTTTTTAAGTGGAAATGGGATTTTTATTTTAAAAATAAATTAAAAAAACTGTGTCGGCTCCGACTGGAGTTTACTCCTTAAGAGTACGGTTGTGTCTTCGATTATATAGTAGGCAAACAGGGTAAATAAACCCATCTCGTATCTTACGACAGATTCGATATTAAAAATCTAAATTTAAGTAAGAACAGATCCTAAATTTCATGTAGCAAATTCATGCAAAATACACAGCACTATTTTAATGTCATTCAGAACGATGTGTATAAATGAAAAATATCTCCACGTGAGTGGCTACAAAATAAAATATAGAAACGAATGAAACTCAAATTATGTAAAGCGATTGTAGTTATTCTCTATTGCAAGTACATATCTCAGTTACTAAACATAATGCATGCGTAGGAGGTACTTGGATCACAAACTAATATTATTAATGAGTAAATTCTATTTTTTTAATAAAAACTGCAATACTTTTTTTTAAATTGTCTTTACATTTTGATCTATTTATCTACTTCAAATATTATTTTAAGGTTTATTCTTATAGTGGGTGTGTGGGTAGGGTTCCACGAAAACACCTTCTAGTTCCAGGGGTTCCATGAGTTGAAAAAGTTTGAAGACCACTGCATTATTCGATTCACATTTTTCCAATTTGATTCTGTAAAATTTTTATGCATAAAAATCTCGTGTCACAGTGTTTGTCCGCGATCGACTCCGAAACTACTCAATCGATCCGAACATAATTTTGCATATTGTGCGTCATTTCGTCGTAACTTAAAATGTAGGATAGTTTTTATCTCAATTTTCGACGTCATTATTTTTTTTTATTATTATTGACGGAAATGAGCAGAATCCGGAATTTTGCATATTGTGCGTCATTTCGTCGTAACTTAAAATGTAGGATAGTTTTTATCTCAATTTTCGACGTCATTATTTTTTTATTATTATTATTGACGGAAATGAGCAGAATCCGGAATACAGGAAAATTCGCAAAATATCGGAATGCTTGTGTGCCTGCGGAAGCGCATTTTGTAAACCAAGGTGCATGAAAAATTTGTGCCTGGTGTATTTTGAAACGTGGAGTCCGAATTTCGAATTGAATCCCAATAATATCTGTAACTTTGCCGGAAAATGCCGGTCGACCGTATTTTCGACTTACCCTAGCAGGGCTTTACCTTTAAAGTTTTTGAGCGCAAAAACTTGGTCTTTGGCGTATTTTTAGACTGGCAATCTGAATTCGATATGAGAAACTGTCGCAACTTTGCTGGGCAATCGTATTTTAGACACACCCTGGCAGGGGCTTATCTTAAATGCCGTAGAGCGCAAAAACCTGATCCCTGGCGTATTTTGAGACGGGCAATCTGAATCTGATATCCGATTTGAGAAATTGTCGCAACTTTCCCGGATAATTCTGGACTATTGTCTGTTACGCGGACCGTGACAGGGGGTTTCCTCTAAATTCTTGCAGCGTGAAAAGTACTTTTCTGGTCATTTTCGGGAGGGTGAACGAGAATCCGAAATCGGTTATTAGACATTCCCCTAACTTTGCGAATAATGCTGGATGACCCTAATTCATCTTTCCAGTGGCTGAACTTGCAGGCTCAGAGGAACGTAAGGCCGCGGTAGCCGAGTGGTATAGGTATCAGACCGTGGCTTGGCTTGTCACGAGTTCGAGCCCAGTACCACCAAAGACCCGCCGTGTAGGGCAGCGATGCACGTTAAATCTGTCGAGAGCTGAAACGTCCTCCCGTTGGTGTGGTGTGGTAGTTAGGAGAGGGGGGTGCCAGCTCAGGTGTCGTCCACGTCACTTGACCATGGTTCAAAATTACGTGGTCCGTCACCAAAAGCCCTCGTGTAGCTGAACAGTGCGACGTTAATATTCGATCAATCAATCAGAGGAACGTAAAGTAGTCCCTGGTTGTGTCTAGGGATTGGAAGCGAGAATCTGAAATCAGATTTTAGAAACTCCCATACATATGCAGGATATTGCCGATTGATTGATTGAATATTAACGTCGCACTGTTCAGCTACACGAGGGCTTTTGGCGACGGACCACGTAATTTTGAACCATGGTCAAGTGACGTGGACGACACCTGAGCTGGCACCCCCCTCTCCTAACTACCACACCACACCAACGGGAGGACGTTTCAGCTCTCGACAAAATAAACGTGCATCGCTGCCCTACACGGCGGGTCTTTAGTGGTACTGGGCTCGATCCTGTGACAAAGCAAGCCACAGTCCGATACCTATACCACTCGGCTACCGCAGCCACCAGGATATTGCCGAAATTAGGTGGAATGACTTCGCGTTCGAGATTCGCTTACTAATTTTCATTCCCTATAGCGGCTTAATTTGCACGCGCTGGGGCACCGAAATTCAGTCCCTTGTGTGTTTCGGAGCTGGGAAGGAGAATCTGAAATCGGATTTTAGGAGTTCTGATAACTTTACGAATAATGCCGGACGACCGTAATATGCGGGCGCAGCGCTCTCGGTCTAACTTGCAAACGTAGGGACGCAAAAAGTGGGTACGTAACCCATTTTGAGAAAGCCGATCCGAATATTCAATCCAATTCGACAAATTACCCTTACTTTGTCAAATAATGCCAGACGACCGCATTTTAAGCGGCAGGGGTTTGCCTTAAATTTCTTGGGGGAGGGGGTGAGAAGTGCTTTTCTTTTTGTTTTTCTGGGTGGGGAATAAGTACCTGAAATCGGAATATATATAAAGTGCCCGAAGGCTGTTTTCGGTTAATGTTAAAGAATAGGGCCCAAATTCGGAATTTTTTTTTCAGGTATAAAAGTACTCAAACATTTAATATTATATTATGGCTTCACTATCTTGTAATCTTACTACTTGTAGTCTCTCTGTATACTTACTTTATCATACCACTCATTTTTATTCGAGTTGACACATTATTTTCTTTTATAAAATGTGTTTCGCATTTTTTTCCTACACCGTAATGCTAAGTGAGTTATCCTTTTACATGTCAAAAGGAAAAACGGATTATTTATGAAATATTTTGAAATTTTAAAACACTATGTTATAAACAAATACATTAGTTACAATATCACAAATTTTTTTAACAATTGAGGCATTTTTTTATTCGAAAATGTGCTCTGCGTCAAGTTCATGCTCTCGTACATATGGCGAAAACAGCCTTAACTTTTTCGGATAATGCCTGACGACCGTAATGCCCCTTTCAGGGACGGAACTTGCAGGATCAGAGGCGCCAAAAGTGGACATCAGGTGCGTGTCGGGATAGGAAACGAGAATCTGGTTTCGGATTTCAGAAACTCCTTTAATTTTTCTCGATATTGCCGGAATGAGGTCAAATGACTTTGCATTCAAGTCCCGCATCCGTATTTTTATTTCCTATAGCTACTTAACTTTCAGGCGCAGCCTTAAGAAAATACGATCAACAGGAAATTGCATTGGCAATTGCATCTTCAGGCATTGCTGCCACTTTGTTAACGTGTGGACAAACTGTACATTCAGCACTCCTGCCATCTATATAAATAAAAATGAAATGTGTGTGTTTGTTCACCATTTCCTCTGAAATTTTGACATAATAGTCCAGTCATATTAGGATTTCACTGTGGAATGAGAGATAATAAGAGCTGAAAATTCGTATAGACCTATATTTTTGCACGGGCTTATTGAGCTTTGTTGTCTTGATGAATTGAGTGTAAGAAAAATTATCGATACTGTTCTCAGATTGTGGAGCATTTTGTTTATCGCCAACAAAACTCTTACTCCATTTTCATGCAATGTTTGTACAAGACAGTTTTTTTCTAGGAATATTTCAGTTATTTGATTCAAATTCAGAAGATTCTCTAATATTCTAATGAAAGTTCCCCTCCCCCTTTTTTTTTAAAAAAAAAGCAGATTTCGTGTCACAGCCACTAAATGCGTTCAGAAATAAAATGTACTTTTTACAATGCGGATATTTATCAAAACTTTTGGAAGAATATATTTGAGTTTTAACATTCTCTTTGCCAACTTTTTTAAAGAACACTTCTTTTTTATGAGATTGAGTGCGTTCAATAAAAATGACGAGCAATCAATATGACGGCCGTCTTGTGATGTTTCGATTCTTCAATAGCTGTTTCTACATCTGCATCATCTCTGGCCTGTTTTTTTGTCGTGATATCAACAGATACTGATTTTCTGATAAGAGTTGTAAAGACTTCGAGTAGTAACTTAAGAGTAGATAGGTTGATCAAAAGTAACCAAACACGTTTTTTGGCCGTGTAATTTGGCAATATTTGTAGTGCAATGTAAAGTAAAAAAAATTGTGGCTACGTTACCGGCAGGATGGTCAATAAAGGAAAGAAACATAACCTGAGAAGAAAAATCCTTATTATTTTTTGATGTTACAGGCATAGAAAAAGAAGTAGAACAGTGTGAGTCATTTATGGAGAATTTAATTTTCCATAAATGCAAAATTTCACAAAAAATAGCTAGCCTAACTCCACCGATTGTACCACCGACTATTGTTAACATTACTAATCTACCTAGTTCTACAATAGAAACTTTAACTCATGAGCCTAGATCTTCGATCAAGTTGCCAAAACTTACTGTGAATACATTTTATGGTGATCACAAAAACTGGTTAAATTTCTCAGTCAATTTGAGAATGCAATAGATAAAAATAGTAGATTATCTAAAATGATTTCGTCATGGTGGAGAGCAGCTCCCTCTTGTGTTCAGGCAAGGTTACATATGTTGAGACATTTTTTACAATTGGAAATAAACGCGAATTTATATTCCCCAGAAAGACGCATAAGAAGATTAGTGGAAAGGTTCCGTACAGATTCGTCACAACTACTGTACTATATTTTTTGGAATAAGTGACTATTAACGTCGCACTGTTCAGCTACACGAGGGCTTTTTACAACGGACCACGTAATTTTGAACCATGGTCAAGTGACGTGGACGTCACCTGAGCTGCAACCCTCTTCTCCTAAGTACCACACTATACCAACTTAGAAGGAATATTCTACCAATACTTAGAAAGAATATTCTTTGAAATCCACTCTTCCTACATATATGGCAGCACGGGTTCTACGATGAGTATTTTAGTGTGGAAGGCGAACAGTTTTGCAGCAGACATGCGTTTTCAGCGGATGGCAAAGTTATTATTTTTGTCAGGAAAAAATAGTTTATGTCAAAATTTAAGTGTCGTATGTTTTTGTATGTTAATAAAGACATTAGAAAACGATTTGACTATTTATTTTAAGTGAATGGTGTATATAATTAATTTTACAGTGAAATATCTTTAATAATTTTTTATCTCTAACGGATTAAATTTTCCAAAGTGGAGTATTTCGTTTATGTATACCCCTTAATTTTCAATGTAGTGATCAAAAAAAAAATATTGCATGAAAAAAACTGCAGTAAATCATAATGTGGTAGATAAAGCATTAACATGCATCGCCCCCCTACACGGCGGTTCTTACAAAGCTCTAATAAAGCTTGAGCTATGAAAGTAGCTTGATATTTTCCAACTTGACTCTATCGTTATCTTTTCGCTGTGTTTTTCGTGGCCGCGGTAGCCGAGTGGTATAGGTATCTTACCGTGGCTTGCCTTGTCACGAGTTCGAGCCAAGGGCCACTAAAGTGAGTGAGTGAGTGAGTGAAGATTAACGTCGCACTGTTCAGCTGCACGAGGGCTTTTGGCGACGGACCACGTAATTTTGAACCATGGTCAAGTGACGTGGACGACACCTGAGCTGGCACCCCCCTCTCCTAACTACCACACCACACCAACGGGAGGACATTTCAGCTCTCGACAGATTTAGCGTGCATCGCTGCCCTACACGGCGGGTCTTCAGTGGTACTGGGCTCGAACTCGTGACAAAGCCAGCCACAATCCGATGCCTATACCACTCGGCTACCGCGGCCGTAAGGGCCACTAAAGACCCGCCGTGTAAGGCAGCGATGCACGTTAAATCTGTCTAGAGCTGAAACGTCCTCCCGTTGGTGTGGTGTGGTAGTTAGGAGAAGGGATGCTGGCTCAGGTATCGTCCGCGTCACTTGACCATGGTTCAAAATTACGTGGTCCGTCGCCAAAAGCCCTCGTGTAGGTTAAAAAGTGCGACGTTAATAATAAATCATCATCATCGCTGTGTTTTTCTTTGAATCACTATTATAGCCATTATAATATAAGAAACGGCGTTGCTTGCGAATATTACAATTTTAACAAAATAAATACAGCAGAAAGTAACATTAATGTATTACACTTTCAGATATAAATTATTTACACTATTTTAAGCGTTCATTACGCAAAACTTTAACAATGTGTTACTTTTGCTGAGCAGAGATCATCTTAGGGAGATATTTTCAAAAATCGACCCTCAAGAGTGTTACGGGGAATTATAAATAAAAAAAAATCCTTTTTATCAGCTATTAGATCTACTTAAAATTTAACAAATGTGTTTGCTTAGATTAAGTAGGTGATTTAAAAAATCACTAACATGAATATTAAGCACCGATTGATAGTTCTAAATTTGGTCATTAAAAGAGTTTTTCAGCTCTGAATTATATTCATCTAGTTTCTTTTAGTACTTATTTTGCTTGTCAAACTGCTGTTGAAAATTATAACGGTTGATTTATTTGCTTAGATTTATTTTTGTAAATACAAAAACTTCTACAATGGAAACTGAACTGTAATATGCAACAAATAACGAAACATGGTTTTGTTGTTGCATAGTAAGGTGTTTTAAGTCAATATTCGTGGAAATCGTTGCATGTCGAATGCTTCTTTCGACCGCTGTATATTGTTGAAAGAAAAATCCTCATAGATCTTCAGAAAAGAAAAAAGTTTTATAAAGAAATAGCTAAAAATGTGAATTGGAAACATTCATTGGTTCTCAAAAAGTGTTCATAATCTACAAATCAACTGGAATTTTAACGTGCAAGCTCTGATCCGGCCGCTCGACTGCAGTGTCACCTCGAGAACCTTTGTAATATGCTCTGTAAAGTTCAATTCATGACTATTAGCTTCCCAAATAGTTAAAAATGTTGCTGAGATATTCCAAAAAGTTGTGATTTTAACCAGAATTCAAAGAGAATTGAAAAAAGATGACTATCATGACCGAGTTGCACTGAAGAAGCCATTCGTTACTCGAGTGAACAGAGCTAAGAGAATGACCTTTGCTAAAAAAAATACCTAAATAGGACACGTACTTTTTGGGAAAATGTAGCATATTCAGTTGAAAGCAATTTTTGAATTTTCGGCATCTAAAATTACAAAAATCTTAGTATCTGGGAAAATTCCTGTACAGGTCTTAAGAATGACTAGCTGCATGGCCCAACGTTGCACGGGCTAGCTCTACTTTTATAAATTTTCCCTTTCTTTCACAAAATCAGAACTTCCAATACTCATTTTCAAAATGACTCCCCCCCACTCCCGCTTAGCCCAGCGTTGCTCGGGCTTTCTCTTTTCCTCATGACACCAGCATTTCTGTGTGTGTGTTTGTACGCGCACAATGTAAGTGATTTCTAAAATTATGTGAACAAATTTCCCTTTTTCGAAATTTGCTCCATTCCACTTATTTTTGATTTATAAAAGAAAGGTTTATTTCCCCTCTCTATAGCCTAAACACGGTTTTTTTAGTGTAAAATTATAGTTCTATCTTCCCTTCCTCACACATATGATATAGCATCAAATTTCGATGTATGACTTATAAAAAAAAAATATTGCGTTAGAATTAAAAAAATTATTAATGTGAAGCAATAATAAAAAGAAAACGATTTTGATGCTAAGAGTAAAGCGTTAAAAAGTAGCGCAATGCGAAATTGAAAGTTCCTTCCTCCTCAGTTTCGAACCTGGGAACTGCCGTTTCATAAAGCAGCCAATTAAACAATCGTGCGGTGGGTTCCTTCGTGGAAAGTATTGAATTGAGCTTCAAAATAAAGGTAGATTTTTTTTTAAATATCCCATTTCGTTATTCGTTTAAGCAAAAGATTTTTTTTCGGGCTTCATTTATATGTTAATGCTTTCAAACTTCATATAAATAGTAGACGATGTACTTTTTAATTAACAAAGAATTTTAATGCGTTTTAATTTTTTTAATTAATATCTTTTTAACTAATTGGAATATGGGAATATAAATGGTCCAAACGGATTCCTCGGATCATTCCCGAAATTTTGATACATTCTGCTAGCTTCTGCGTCTTGTGGTTCGAGAAAATTGGGCTATATTCATATATACCGACATACATTGATACGTTTATTTACATACGAATTTTAATACATAAGATAATCTTTTTCCTTCTGTCAAACATGGAGGAGGAGACATAATGGTTTGAGGGTGTATAGGGAGCCTTCTGGTTGTTGTTGATTCAATAAATTTTAGTTATGGAAATTATTGAATCAACGATGAACAGAATTGATTACTTGAATATATTGAAGTAAAATAAGCACAATACAGCATTTGTTGGATTTACTCGAGTGAATTCAGAGAACACGTTCTAACATTCAAAGAAATGCTCAAATCTGAAATAGTAGATGAATGGAACAAAATAGAGCCACAGAGAAGTTAGTTGAATCCCTTCCAAATATGATGAGAGAGTTGTAGAAAGGACTAAATTTCTTTAAAAGTATTAAATTTTAATTACAATCCATTATATATTGTAAAGGTTTTTTCCAGTGTACGCAGATTTTTGACGCACACGTTTTCTGTCGTTCTTAAGTTATAAATATTTGTATTATTTTACGTAATGACTAGCTGTTATACTCGTTCTTCGTACGGGTAAATTGAAAAATTCAACAATACAGAGATTGAAGGATAAAGAAGTTTTTAATGAGTTAATTTTACATGAATTGCGCATTGAAAAAAACAAAAAAAAGGTTTTTGTATATCTCAGCTGAATAAAAAAAAACCTGTTTGTTAAATTTTAAGTCTGTAGATCTAATAGCTGATAAAAAGGATTTTTTTTATCTATATTTTTTATCTGTTTTTAATTAATTCTTATATTGATCATAGCTTTTTTAGAATCAGCTTTTTTTCTGTTTTTATGGTTAAATTAACTCTGGTTGCGATAGTGACAAAATTAAAAGTGAGTCAGTAAAAATAAATTATCCTTTTTCGTTAAAAATGAGTCACGCGTTTGTTCCATGAAGAAATGCTTTTTAAATGTCTTTGAGTATTAAAAAAAAAGTAATAATAAATAATCCCTATTTTTGAATTGGATGTTGCTCATTATTTTATTGGTTTTCATTTTGTTTTCGCGGAACCTTATTTCATTTTCTAAAATAAAAGTAGCTTAAGTTACTCCTTGTAACAACAGCTATCTGCCAGTGAAAATTCCGTCAAATTCGGTCTAGCTATTTCGGAAATTAGCCGGAACAGACAGATAGACAGACAAAAATTTAAAAACTTGATTTTTTTTTAAATAAGTAACGTATATTCTTTTAAATGCATTCAGTAAAAAGCTGTTAATTTCAAACTACAAACAGACTTTAATTCAATTTATTTATATATATATTCAAAGGATTTGATTTTCTTTTAGGTATAGCTAAAGGGTGTAAGCGCACTTTTTCACCTGAAACGTAATTAAAAACATTTATTTTAGAAACAACTACCTACGTACTTAAGAATTTATGGATTTGAAAGTAAATAAAAAACAGAACTATTTCCATGAAAGAAAACCTGGTAAAATCCTAGGAGAGCCCACACCCTTGGCGACGAACCGAAAAAAGCGCCAAGCCAGAATAAGATGGCGTCAAGCGAAAATGACAATGGCGACGACAAGTATAGCGGGATAAGGTGGATGCATAATGAATATATGTAAACAATACAGAAATTAAACATTTAAGATAAAAAAATATAAAAACAGCAGTTTCTTACTGCCGATCTTTTCCGAGTGGAGGGTACAGCGTAACAGATTTTAAGAAAGCCTTAAAGGTCTCATCGCTAAGCGAATGATCGTGTGAGCACCGCCATATTTATTCTGCGAGGTAATGGCTGGTACGATTTCGAAGAAAGCGTTTTATTGCCGACCATGTTACATCATGCTGATTATTACATTTAGGACATTCATAACTCTAAGCAAGCAATTCTTCCTACACCATTCTCAATCAATTCTTTCTTACCTCTCGCATTCAACAAAGTAAAAAATTCTAAAGTATATTCCCTCACACACGCATCCAGCCCGGAGACCAACAAAATGAAATTTCGAAATGCACGCCCACGAAATACGAAAATGCTAGAAATAGTTAGGGTTGTCGTATGTAGTGTTTAAAAGTAAGGTTACCAAGATGGCGCAATTATCGCCAACCAAAGTAATTTGCGCCAAGGGCGTGGGCTCTCCTAGGAATGAACCGAAAACCTAACGACGTTTAACATACATTTCTAATTATCAGAAAACAGTGAAAATGTAACGAACCACAAATTGAATTAAGAACGAAACGGTAGAAAAATCAAAATACTTTGTGACTCGAGAAACTGTTATTCTTTGATTTCAATATAAATATTACGCAATATAAATATTCAATTAAATCAGTGCTTCTCAAACTTTCAATACTGGCGCCCCCCTTTTCAATCACAATTTTTATCGCCCCCCCTTATAAATACATGAATAATGTACTGAATGCAATAATAAAGCACTTTGATGCTAAAGCAACAATCTTTATTATAAACCGTACAAATTCATGGCATAAGTATTAAATTTTGTATATGTTACTTTTAAGCAAAAAAAAATTTAAGTAATAGGATAATTATTATGTTATTTTTTTCTTTCTCTAATTTTTAAATTGGAACATATTGCAAAATGCGGTAGTTGCTTAGAAGACAAGATATAGATACCAGCTAAATGTAGAAAAAGAACTCAGAGGGTCAATTTCTAATCATAAGCATACCTTTGAAAAACTTTGCTCTGTGTAAGACAAGCCCGTGGAAGTCCTTAATACTTATTAAACTTGTTCTTAATTTAGTAATTATTAATTAGTTATAAAATACTCTGTGCAGCACTGATACATTAAAAGTATACCGGCTGAAGTACCCGCTCTTTGCACAAGTTCATTTATAAGAAAATAAAACATTGATATAATCGCTTAATTGTAAGGAGTGTAAAGCCAAGTGTGCGACAATGTTTACAAAAATGTAAAATGATTTTTTTTAAATGATTGCTCAAATTATAATTAGTTTTAAGCGAACTGTAATTTTAAGCCTCAAAGAATTAGCATTTAGAATTGATGTTGAATAATGAACAATAAAAAAAATTCTGATGAAGAATAATTGTATTATTTTTAATATTTAAAGCGAAAAGACTTCAACTTGTTTTAACCCTGGAGCAGGCGCGCACTCGATACTAATGGTCGAGCGGGGTTATTAAGTCACCCCAATCCTTTTTTTATAATTATTTTTATAGTACACAATACAAATCGTAATTCCAGTTAATAATTTAAGAGAAAATATACTCACCTACTTTCAAGGACACAGAAAGTATTTCAGAAAAAAGTTATCACACCGGGAACTCAGTCAAAACAAGTACCTTAAGATCGTAAAAAAACGTCTGTCACTCCCAAAAAAGAGGGAGATATGTGACAAATATATTTTAGTTCACGTTAAGATTGTCAAACAGGAGGATAGTGTCAGGGCCATTGGTAACAATTAAACAGTTTTGCCAGAATTACCGATTTCGTGCACTCTGTGCTCGGCGTGACAGCTCCGGAATAAAAGTGTATTTATTACAATATGGATGTTCTAAAAAAATGATGTAAAACGTTTTTCATTATGCTTGGCTTAGTAATCCTTCAAACTTCCTTAAATGAAAAAACAAATACGCAGCAAATACATTCTGCTGCCTACAGCTGATGGCAATAATATATAATAGTGATGAACTTTTTATCTTCCTAAAATTTTTTTTGATTATGGGTCTGGGTTTTGTTTTTCCTCTGAAAGAGTAGCATTTTCGCTTTGAAAAGAAAACGTAATAAAAAATCTCTCATCATGGGATTACAGCAAATCGAATGAAACGTTTTTTATTTGGTTATAGTATCAAAAGATAGCTAAAAAATGAGGTTTTGAAGTAGAAGATTTTATTTTTGATGATGTAAAATCGCAGATAATATATATATATATATATTCCGTGTAAATGTGTATATTTTTTATTATGTCAGAAAGTATTTTGTTTTACTTCATTCTAGTAAATAAATTTTTTTTAAATATTTTATTTTCGATATGCTCGTGCCCACCTTGTAGGATTATCCCCCCGGGGGCGTGCCCCACAGTTTAAGAAATACTGAATTAAATATTATATTGTGTATATATTATGCAGGATTATTTACAGTTTTGAATTAACTTACTTAATTTAAGGGTGTAAGTGCACTTTTTAACCTTAAACGTAATTAAAAATATTTATTTTCGAAACAACTACCTACGTACTTAACTAAATAAAACAACCTGTTGGCTCTGCGATCGCCACCCTCACCGCACACTCACACTTGTACAATCACTCTTGCAAGACAAACATTTATTGTGAGTGCTTTGTGCAGTGTTTGGCAATGAAATAAACAATAGAGGTACGAAATTGGCTTACCTCTATTTAAATGCGGAGCCTTGTGAGAAGTCAAATGACGTAAAACCGCAAAACTTCCCGATTTAAGTTTAAATGCTGTCTGAGTTATAGAAAAATTGAAGTTGCTCAGTGTTTTTGGGAGAGAATGGAATCATTCGAATGATGCAACAGTTCAAAACAGGTCACTAACAGTAGGATGAAACGAATCTGCAAGCAGGGGGATGGGGTGGGGGAGAGGGACTCGTGACCTTTGACACTGCCGATGGTGTGAGGACTGGGTAAGGTGAAACGAAGCCGCAAGCAAGGGGTAAGTGAAGACTGTTAAAATCATTAGGATCGGACATGAACGGAAAATATCGCGAGTCTCAGTAACGTTGAGACAGAAGGCTCGCAAAATAAAACAAACCCTATTATAAACGGATATTGTTCACCATTTCATTGGTTTTAATTTTATTTTCGCGGAACTCTAATTTTTTTTTTTCTATAATAAAAGTTGCCTCAGTTACTCCTTATCACTATCTATCTGCCAGTGAAAGTTTCGTCAAAATTGGCCCAGCCGTTTCAGAGATTAGCCGGAACAAACAGACTGACAGATAGACAGACGGACACACACACAAAAAATTTTAAAAATTGTTATTTTTTCATATAAGTACAGTATATACTTTTAAATGCATTTAGTAGAAACCTGTTAATTTCAAATTACAAATAGACACTTCATTTTTATTTATATGTATAGATCAGGTAATTGTGGCTTATGCTATTTGAATTTACGACGCTAAAGGAATCAATAAAATATGTATTGATTCAGAAAGACTTCATTTAATTAGCGATCTTTTTGTATGAATATCGAAGATGACCGTGGCTTGCCTTGTGATGAGCTCGAGCCCAGTACCATTAAAGACCCGCCGTGTAGGGCAGTGATGCAAGTTAAATCTGTCGAGAGATGAAACGTCCTCCCGCTGGTGTGGTGTGGTAGTTAGGAGAGGTGGTGCCAGCTCAGGTGTCGACCACGTCACTTGACCATGATTCAAAATTACGTGGTCCGTCGCCCAAAGCCCTCGTGTATCTAAACAGTGCGACGTTAATAATCAATCAATAAATCAATCTCGTGGGTTATATGATCGCCTTTATTCGATTCTTCATATTCTTTTTTACAACAAGATAGAATTCATTGCTGATTTTCTTTCTGGGATTTCTCTTTTGATATATAATGTACTGTTATTTAATTTTTTAAAATTTATTTATAGGTGCGGGATTACTTTTAGTTTTATTAGTTTTTTTAACTTAAATTATTTTAATTCATCAAGCACGACTGAAATGCTCGATTTAATTGAAATATCAGTATATAACCTTTAGGCAACAAGTAGAATTTTTATAGGGAAGTTATGTGTGTTTATTGCTAAAAAAAGGGCATGGGAAAAATGCGTATTTAGCTATAGAACATCGATTCCCAAAGTGGTCTATATAGACCCCCAGGGGTCTATAAACGACCTGCAAGTGGTCTACACCAGCAAAAAAATAATTAGGGGGTCCATGAGGTGGTGTAAATGGGGATCTATGATAGTGGTTCTCATTAAACCAGATCATGACTTTAATCTTTAAACAAATTTGATCACGTGGAAACCAGATTTTACCAATTTAACATTTACTAAATTTAGTGAGGTTAATTTGTGGTTACTAGGGGACAGCATAAATTTTATTAAGACAAGGATCATTTCAGCATTTCTTTTTAAAATTAAGCAAAAATAGTATAATATTGGACGTAGCTAATTTTTTCAATTTGGCTATCAGGATATTTTAACCTACTTTCAACATTTAAATGCCCTTACTCAGATTTTGAAACTAATTTTGAGATTGCTTTTTTTTTATGGTAATACAGCAGTAGATAATGAGAAAGATTTTATACAGTCACTTTGAAAAAAAAATGTCATATTACAATAGCTCATAAGAATAGGTCTTAACGAAAATCTTAAAATAAAATTTAGAAACGGATGTCAGCAATTTTGGATTTAAAAAGACATACCTGATATTTTTGTTGCAAATAATGGAATATTATGAGAAAGTTTTTAATTGCTTTTCCTTATGAGAGGGAGTTTCACTGAGTTTGCGAATCTCAAAAAATAAATAAATAAAAGAACTGAGCACTTACTAACAAAGGAGATTTAGGGTTAAGCCTGACTAGATTGATATTAAATGTTGAAAATTTGTTATTGATTCACATCCCTCTCATTAAAAGCATTGGTTTGCTGTTGAGTTATTTTATGTATTGATTTGATTTTTTAATTTTAATTCAATAACATGCGCTTAAGCTATACATTTAGAAAATTAATTCTTTTAAAGTAGTAGCACCAACTATCAAAAAGACATTTAAGTTGATAAATTTGCAAAAATTTAATATTAGGTAAGCAGGGGTCTACCCGAGAACGAAAAGCATGGCAAGGGGTATATGAGACAAGAAGGTTTGGGAACCTCTGCTGTAGAACATATGGGAAATCAATTTAAAGTCAAAATGGTTGATGATCCGGATTCTACCCAAGATGTTAATGTAGGGAGTGGTATTAATCTTCCACATGTTATTGATTTTTTTTCTTTAAGGCAATCTTTTGTTCCGCATTAATGAAGAGTTTATATGAATTGTGTGTGTGTGTGTGCTCGTATTTAATTTATTTTGAAAGCTTTTTTAAAAAAAATTTTATTAATACATTGGTTAATTATGAAGTCAAGCATTTCGTTCCAGATTTCACACAAGAATCTCTACCTAAAGTCACCGCTGTACGCGAGTGGTCAAGGTCTCGAATTCATGGCGAGTTCTCGTGCCATGTGGGGAGGGTCTGAAATATGTGTAGACTCATAGTCCTCAAGTTGGCTTAGTGTGTACCAATTCAAGTTAATCCGACGTTAGGGAATCAAATCAAATATTGCATCACTTCCCGTCTTTTCTTTACTAGAATCTCCGTACAGTAGGTGACCCAAATGACATAGGCGAGTTTTCGGCAAAGAAATTAGCGGTACACAAAGAATTTGGAAAATTATTGTTTTTAAAAATTGAACAGCGAACTGATTGACCGTGAGTACTTGAAATGCATTACTTTATTTCAAAAGTAGTTATTAAGGAAAAGTCACTCGCGGTCTGAAAAGTACGTGCTCGGAATAAAAATGGGCAGATATGACAAAATTTTGTTGAAATGGAAGTGAAATATTTTTTCGCGTTAGTCCTTTATTGACGCTGTGAGACTTATTTTTACGGTTCAAGGGCCCCGTCTTTCAAGGTCACCTTGCACGTGGCGCCGTCGCATCGATCCGCGATGTTTGTTTTTGCTTCGCAACAATCTGGTTTCACTCTCCTCCACTCACACCTATCGAAACATAGATGAATTTTTTTCACTCTACGTCGACATTGAAATAAAGTATTTGTTTTTTCTTTGCACAATTTTTGCCCCCAATTTCAAATCAAATAAAATTATTGGAAAAATGTAAGATATCCATGCAAAAAAGTTTTTGACGGTGTTTCATCATGATTCATTAAACTGTACAACTAATAGAACTTGAGCAAAATGACTAACTAGCGTTTTTCTCTTAAAAATTATCGGCGGCAATTTCAAACCATTTGCAGCACAGCATAAAACTACAGTAAATGACGTTCTTTCATTTCCAGTAGTATTTATAGGAATACTACTTGCTCCTTGAACGTCGACGGTCCTGGTAGGTGGAATATCAAATGATATTGGAACTTCGTCCATATTAAAAATCAAATCCTCTGTAAAATTATTTTCAACAATAATTTGCTTGCAAAATGTCAAAAAGTCGTCAGATTTTTTTCCCCAGTCATCAGGTAATTTCTGTCCGACCGTTGAACGACTACGAATGACTAAATTGTTTCTCTTCATAAACCGGTAACACCACGTGGGCCCACCAGAGAAGTTAACAATATTCATTTCGCGTGCAATAACACACTCGGGCTTTCATTCTGATGTTAACTGTCGAGACAGCTTTCCCATCGTCCCTTTCTTTTAAAATCCATTTATTTATTTCTGCCTCTAATTCTGGCCAGTGAGGTTTTCCACGACGATCGGCCCTTTTACGTCTATCGCAATTTTCGAAGTTAGTCTTGTTCCTTCTCCACAAACGAATATTCGATTCGTCAACGTTGAAAAATCTTGCAGCTTCTCGATTTCCGACTTCGTTAGCCTTCTCTACAGCGTTTAATTTGAAGTCTGCAGTATAGCTAACACGCTTACGCTTCATCTTGATAAAAACTTTCAAAGGATGCAACACCTCTAGTCAAGACTAAGTTGTAAATGACGCCAACGACTTGTAACTGCTATTTCCATCCGAGGAACCGAATTCGTTCTTGAAAGTAATTGGATAAAAACTAATTATGGCTGTAATATGTCAGCCGAGACGTGAAAGCGCCATCTATTATTTATTTTATAAAACATAAACAGCATTTCTTTCAAAACTTTGTTAACTTTTCTGATGGAGAATGTTTTTTCTCAGATAATCCGCGGCGGCGTATAATCCGCACAACGAAATTTGAAACTTTTTTAACACATAATCCGCGGGTTATATACAGGAAAATACGGTATTTTAACCGTATAACATGCAATCCTTTTTTACGAAGAAATCTGAAATGTTAATATACAATGTTCTTATATATATGTTTTGAAGTCATTTATTAGACGTATTATCCCAGACTTTTGAAAAAATAGTATACTTCTAAAACAACAACTCTTTTAGTTCCTAAGGCATGTCATATCTTTTAAATAAACAGTCTTTCGATCTATGTAGAAGTAATTTTTCTTCTGCTCATTTATTTTGTGGTTTTTACACCCGGCGTATAATGCGCACCCTTAAATTTCGATCTTATTTTTTGTGTTCAAAGTGTTCGGATTTCCTTCTTTAATAATATCTCATGTAAAGACTACTCATTTACAAAAGAATGTTCAAAAATCTTTCTGATTTTGGTAACCTTTTAAAAAGAATCCATTAAATGATGAATTACTAAACAGAGTTTGGAATTATACATTAGATGATTACGATGTTATGCGGTGTACTAAATTTTTGTGTAAATTTTTTTGATGAATTTGTATGTAGTTTCTAACACATTAGTGTTCTGCCTATCAATTTGAATTTGCGTCCATTTTTTATGAGTTTCTTAAAGTATTTTTTATACTGTATTTCTTAAAGAAAATAAATTATAGTATTCTTCGCTAACAAAAAAAATTATTGTTAGTCGATCAACATGTGTTGTACAAAGAATCAAACGAAGCTATTTACAGATTCTCTTAATTACTTGCTAATCGTATTTTTAAAATTCCGTGAGACTTTCCAATAACTAAAGAAAATTCTGTAGATTTTTTTTTTCTTTTTCGGTAAAACTAATCAATTAAGAAACGTTTAGTTATAATCCCTGTCTTGTTTTTATTATTATTTAGTCAGTACAGTGGAACCTGTTTTTGTGCGGTAGATAGGGACCGCATTAAAAAAACCGTACAAAAAATATTCGAAAATATTTCATAAATTCTTACGTATAACAAACAATTTCGTCGAAATACTGCAGAATTTTTTTATTGTGGTGGAGAGGGACCGCATTATATATAAAACGTCACACTTATAAAATAAGCCAATAATATATTTACAAAAATTATGAGAAAGTACTTGCATAACAAAATACATAATTAAACTACATATGGAAACATTTAAAAAACATTTAGTTTCTCATTGTATACTAGGAAAATTTTTAAAAATGTACATACATATTTCAATGCATCATCGTAATCCAAAGCACTTATCTTCATGTGATGAATAAGTTCAAATTGCTTTCATTGCTTGAAGATACAGTTTCAATTTATATTTATTTTTTGGCACCATAAAAAATAAGAGATAAGTTTCTGTGACGAAGACCAGTTGGTTAGTTGCTTGTGAATGTCACGATATGTATGATCGAAATTCTTTTTGAAATTTCATACTCTTTTTTTTTTTTTTGGAATTGGTATCTATTTTAAGAAAATTCTTTTCCAATTTGTTGGAAAGCTGTATATCCCTGTGCATATATTTTATCCGCTCTCAAAGAATCTGGATCTTCTTGCCCGTCTTCATAATCTATCAAATTGTTGATAATGCCACTGTCATTGAAAGTTTTGTCTTCAAATAGGCGCGGGCTGCTGAGAGAAAGCACTGAACGTGTGCATTGTGAGGAGACTGTTTATAACAAATGAACAGAGAATCTTGAAATGTGTGTGTATATATATATATATATATATGTACATACACTCATATCCATAAATTAAGAATTCAAACAAATCTATATGCATATAAGACGCATTTGTTGTCTGTCTGAATAAACTTTCTCTTTCACACTACATCATTTGGACAAATTTTCAAAATTTGTTTGTGTGGTTAGTAATTAATTATAATGCTATAATTTTAATTGAATAAGCAGATATTGCATTTTTAAGTATAAAAATAGTTATAACTACTGTACTGTATTTTTTTCAGTGAGTGAATATTAACGTCGCACTGTTCAGCTACATGAGGGCTTTTGGCGACGGACTACGGAATTTAACCTATGGTCAAGTGACGTGGACGACACCTGAGCTGGCACCCCCTTCTCTTAACTACCACACCACACCAACTTAGAAGGAATATTCTACCAATACTTAGCTGGAATATTCTTTGAAATCTACTCTTCCAAGATATATGACAGCACGGGTTCTATGATGAGTATTTTAGCGGGGAAGGCAAATAGTTTTGTAGCAGATATTACATTTTCAGCTGCCAGCGTTTTCAGCGGATTGCAAAGATTATTATTTTTGTCCCCCAAAATAGCTAATGTCAACATTTAATTGTCTTATCTTTTTGTATGTTTATGGAGACCTTAGAAAACGATTTGACTATTTATTTTAAGTGAATGGTGTACATAATTTTACAGTGGAGTATCTTTAATTAATTTATTAGCTCTAACGGTTTAAATTTCCCAAAGTGGAGTATTTTGTATATGTATATCCCTTAATTTTCAATGTAGTGATAAAAAAAATATTGTATGAAAAATACTGCAGTAAATCATAATGCGGTGGATAAAGTATGAACGTGCATCGCGCTCCTACACGGTGGGTCTTACAAAGCTCTAATAAAGTTTGTGCTATGCAAGTAGCTAGACATTTGCCAACTTGACTCTATTGTCAACATTTCGCTATTTTTTCCATTGAATCGCCATTGTTATTTAGGAAACGGCGTTGCTTGCGAGTATTACAATTTTAACATAAAATAAATTCAACAGAAAGTTATGTTAATGTATGCCACTTTCAGTTATAAATTATTTACAATATTTTAAGCGTCACAAAACTTTTAACAATGTGTTACTTTTGCTGAGCAGAGATCAGCTTAGGGAGGTATTTTCAAAAATAAACCCTCAAGAGTGTTACGGGGAGTTATAAATATAAAAAAAAAATATTTTTATCAGCTATTACATCTACAGACTTAAAATTTAACAAAGGTATTTTTTTTTCTTTTTTTTTTTTCTTCAGCTGAGATATGTGATAAGCTGTTTTTGTTTAATTTGCAATTCACTTAAAATTAATTCATTAAAAACCTCTTTATCCTTCAATCTGTGTTTAACTTTTCAGTTCACCCGTGCGAAGAACGGGTATACCAGCTAGTATATATATATATATATATATATATATATATATATATATATATATATATATATATACTAGCTGGTATACCCGCCTAGATATATATATATATATATATATATATATATATATATATATATATATATCTAGGCTTTACCCCATACTTTTTTTTATAACTTATTGTTAGACATTTAAAAAAAAAGGAAATTATTTTTCGGATCCGAATTTTTATGGTCTTGTGTTGTTTTTCCAATCCCGTACCATGATCTCAATGAAAGTAAACAAACTTATTCGAACCCGACCTTTTTGCAATTTTCGTAATTTGTGGTTGGCAGCAACTGCAATGCAGATCGAGCGACTATTTAAACTCGGCTCGTGTTAGTTTTTGGGGGAGAAAGAGAAAGAAAGGAAAAATATAAAAAGTGTGTTTTAGGTATTAAATAGAGAGCGGCTGGTTGGCTATGCAACTGTATGTTGCATCACCATTTTAAGATTATAAATTCGTTTTTAATATTCAACTGTAAGAAGATGGTTCGAATCGAATGTCTGGTAATGTTGATTTTTTGAACTAAGGTTTTATTAGTCAACTTATTGTTTTTGATCGCTCCAGTGACGAGCACATTAACTTTATCCTTAATTATTATTAAAAGTCATTTTTAAGAAACTGGTTTCATCTTTATGCCGCCTTGACAGAAAAATTTTCACTGCTTGCTTTGCCAAAGCTTAGGTTAGTTTACCAGGAATTGTAACAAATTTGGTTATGGGCTCAGTCAACGTACCGTGTCGAGACAGACTAAGCAGTTGAACCAGGCTGTAACGACTTGGCATACAGCATTAGGAGGCTTGACATCTAGCGCCCGATAGACTAGAAAGAGGGCGTTGCTGTGAACTGTTTTTTTTTTAGCGGGAAGGAGAGAAGAGGAGGGTGGTCTGGAACGTGAGAATGGAGGACGATGCATGTAGTTCCGTATGCGATTTATAATTGTAAATGGAGTTGTAAGTATAGTGATGTGCTTTGAAGAAAATAACAAAAACGGTAAATAAGAATCATGTTTAATTCAACCTACGGAAGACACTACAAGGCCATGAACTTTGTCTATTTAAATACTGTTCCAGTCTAGAGCTATTTTTTTATGAACTTTGTTGCTGGTATGCTAAATCGAGTAACAGATATGGAATTTAACAACAAGATATCAGTGTTGACTCAAAGTAACTGGAACACATGGAAGCATGGCATGCAGGTCATCTTAATGCATTATGGTTGCTGGCAGTTTATAATACAGACCAAACCAGAGGAACCTGATGAAGGGGTCGCATACAAAGAAAAATTAGACATACAACTTCGTAAGGATAGATGTTATACGTTGAGATCTACGCTGACATCAGTTCAGGTTTGAAAAATCTGATAACGGAAAAAACTGACGTAGTGGCATGGGAGATATTAAAAAATAACTTCGAACCTGTCA
>BMAU01021399.1:290000-297500 GCA_019973935.1 Trichonephila clavipes | reverse complement strand
ATTAATATGGTCATGTTGAAAAAAGAATGTCACATGACAACAGGAACTGATCGTTGTTGTTGACTAATTCCTCCTGTCTAGCCGCAGGCTAGACGAGGTCCATGAGCCCAAGAGTCCTCAGGAAATCGTACACCAAAAGAGGACTGGAATAGATGTCCTCCCTTTCAAGTCCTGATCGTGATATGTACCATTGAAGATTTTAAAAGTTTAGAAACGGATGCCAGCAATTTTGGCTTTAAAAAGGCTAACTTGTTATTTGTCCCGAATTATGGAATATCGTGAAAGATTTTTTAATTATTTTTCCTCGTAAGAAGGACTTTCAGCGCAGTTGCCAATCTCCAAAACAAAAAAAGAAATTGGACACTAATAACAGAGGAGATTTAAGGTTAAACCTGACAAGATTGATACTAAATGTTGAAAATTTGTTATTGTAGCGCCAGATTCATCCCTCCCATTAAAATCAATTGTGTGTTGTTGGGTTATTTTATTCAACAGTTATTTTATATATTAATTATTTTTTAATTTAATTAATTAACCGGTTTTTAAACTTTTAACTCGATACTTCATTAGTTATAAATTTTAATCTTTTAAAGTACTACTAGTAGTACTAGTTATCAAAAAGACATTTAAGTTGATAAATTTGCAAAAATTCAATATTAATAAAACAGGGGTCTGCCCCATACAGAAAAACATGACAAGGGGTCTATGAAACAAAAATTTTGGAACCTCTGTTTTACACGGACAATTGGAAGTAATATTTAATGCAGTCTAATTAATTATGTGTATAATTAATTATACATATTACGTGTATAATTAATCACGTGCATAATTATGTGTATAACTAATTATATATATTACTAGCTGGTATACCCGTTCTTCGCACGGGTGAATTTATAAATTAAAATATACAGATTGAAGGATAAAGGAGTTTTTAATGAGTTAATTTTACGTGAATTGTATAAATTAAAAAAAAACATTTTATGTAACTCAGCTGAACAAAAAAACCATGTTTGCTAAATTTTAAGTCTTTAGATATAATTGCTAATTTTTTTATAACTGTTATTATTATTTATGTCACCCCGTAACTTTCTTGTGGGTCGATTTTTGAAAACACCTACCCGCTCAGCAAAGTAACGCATTGTTACAAATTTTGTGTAATAAACGCTAAAAATGGTGTAAATAATTTTTATCTGGATGTGTAATACGTTAATATGTATTACTTTCTGATGCATTTATTTTATGTTAAATAGCTGTTACCCGCGACTTTGTCCACGTGGAATTTAACAAAAGAGTGTTTATTCACTTCGCAGAGTTTACGAAAACTTTTCTTCTACTTTTGATAATCTGTTTCTTTTTTTTTCTCTTTTGCTTTTTTGTTGAGCAAGGGGTGAAAGGGACGCATGACCTTTGAACACTGTCGATGGGGTGAGGAATAAAATCTTTAGGATCAAAATAGGTCTAAGTAGCGAGTAGGGTGAAACGCGAACACAAACGAAGCCAGGGACGCATGACCTTTGACAATGCGGTTACGGACTGTAAAATCATTAGGATCAAGACATGAACGGGAAATGTCGCGAATGGCAGTAACCTAATCAAAGAAAAAAGTTTGATATAACTGCTAGCAATCATTGAGACAGAAGGCTCGCGAAATAAAATAATTCCTAACAAATAAAAATAATCCCTATTGAATCAAAATAGTTCCTATTGTAATAAATAATCCCTATTTGAATCGGATATTGCTCACTATTTCATTGGTTTTAATTTTACTTTCTGGGAATTCTAATTTTTTTTTTTCTAAAATAAAAGTAGCCTAAGTTATTCCTTATAACATTAGCTATCTGCAGTGAAAGTTTCGTCAAAACTGGTCCAGCCGTTTCAGAGATTAGCCGGAACAAACAGACAGACGGAAAGACAGACAGACAAAAATTTTAAAAATTGATTTTTTCATGTAAGTACCGTATATACTTTTAAATGCATTTAGTAAAAATCTGTTAGTAACAAAACCCCTTTCGAAAAATATTCAGGTAGAAAACCATCGGTATTGCATCTAAAACCGTTCGGATTTTTGGCATATGCTGGTGTGCCAAAACAAATTAGAAAGAAATTCGATATGCTTCCGAAAATGGGAATTATGATGGGCTATGCACAAAGTACTATAGGGTAAACGTACTATAGGGTACGTACTATATTCTATAAGGGTTATAGAATATGGTTAATAGATGAAAATTAATTAGTTGAGACTATTTATGTAAGATTCGATGAAAGTAAGAGGGGAATTAATTTTAGATAGAAAGTTAATAGTATATATATAAACTTGGATTTAATTTAAACCTTCCTGAAAATTATGTTGATGAGGAGGATTTTGATAGTGTAAAAGATTCATTAGCGAGTCGTTTAGTTTCAAAGACAAGTACAGAAACGCCCGCAACATCTGAAAAGCCAGTTGTATCTTCCGATTATCATAGCTTAATCCCATGTACAGAGGTTAAGTGGATTCGAAATATAGGCAGGAAAGTAACTGGATCTAACGTATATTATAAAGGGTGTTTTTTTAAAGGTATAGAACTTTAAATTGCAATAAAACAACGATGCATTATTCGATTGACATGAATTTTGTTTTATTCGAAAGATAATCTTGTAGCATTACATTTTAAATATGATTTCTGGCATATGACTGCCACGGCTGGCTTGGATGTAGTCCAATCTGGACGTCCAATTTTCGATGACTTTTTCCAACATTTGTGGCCGTATATCGGCAATAACACGGCGAATGTTGTCTTCCAAATGGTCAAGCGTTTGTGGCTTATCCGCATAGACCAATGACTTTACATAGCCCCACAGAAAATAGTGTAGCGGTGTTAAATCACAAGATCTTGGAGGCCAATTCACAGGTCCAAAACGTGAAATTAGGCGGTCACCAAGCGTGTTTTTCAATAAATCGATTGTGGCACGAACTGTGTGACATGTTGCGCCGTCTTGTTGGAACCACAGCTTCTGGACATCATGATTGTTCAATTCAGGAATGAAAAAGTTAGTAATCATGGCTCTATACCGATCACCATTGACTGTAACGTTGTGGCCTTCATCGTTTTTGAAGAAGGATTCCACCAGCCCATAAAGCGCACCAAACAGTCAGTTTTTCTGGATGTAACGGTGTTTCGACATACACTTGTGGATTAGCTTCACTCCAAATGCGGCAGTTTTGTTTGTTGACGTAGCCATTCAACCAGAAGTGCGCTTCATCGCTAAACAAAATTCGCTTATGAAAATCGGGAACAACGGCAATCTCGTTTTGGGCCCATTCGACGAATCTACGCCTTGCTTGATGATCGTTTTGATGAATTGCCAAACCAAACTGAGAATAAATCACTTGACAGATGTTAAATCGGTCGCCATCTTGGAAAGTAATGCCAACTTAAACTTCTATACCTGGAAAAAAACGCTCTATAGTATAGAAGGGGAAACAACGCGATTGAAATCTTTTAACGAAATAGAGCGATACTGTAAGAGGCATAACATTGAGTATGATCCTAGTTTGTTTAATTTTAGAAAAGATAATACCAAATCCTAGGAATTTTCAGATTTGACAGAGCAACAAGCAGCTCTTATGTTTGAAGTAATTATTCCTAAATGTTACAAACAGGCGAAAGGATCCAGAGAAGCATCTAAATGACATGATGCAATGGATAAAGAAATTAACGTAATGATGGAACTTTCTTTTATAAGAGAAATTAGTGTTTAAATGTGAAATAAGTGTTTTGTTTATTCTGTCAAATCTTAATTAACTGAAAAATATTATTAATAACTTAACCTAAAGCTGCACACGTTTCATACTAATGCCTCCTTACTGTTGTGTACCAAATTGTTCCTCTAATAAACCGGGGCAGCCGTACGTTTCTGTGTTTCGTTTCCCAAAAGAGGAACAGTTGTTACAAACTTGGAAAAAGAAAATTCCTAGGGATCTTAAAAAAACTAACAATAGTGTAGTGTGCATTAAACATTTCCTTGGATCTTTCATTGTGAGAAAAGATAAAATTACAGACAAGACTGGTACTGTTATATAAATACCTAGAGTTTATCTAAATTATCAGAGAATGCATATCCTTGCATTTTCCCTGTTTGTCCATGTCACTTGAATGGTAAAATTAAAGAACGCTCCGTGACATTCGACGAAAGGAAAAAATGAAACAATTAGACGAACACAACTGTTTACTAATTTCATTAAGAAAGACGAAATGTTTAAAAAAAATCTGCTAATGCGAGAAAATCCCATATCTGATTTCTTATCTAAAAATAATGTTCTAAAACATAATTGTGAAAGTTGCATAACATTTCTTTTTATTTATTGCGAAAATTGTCCTTCTATTTTAAAATCCCTGAAAATAAATACAGACCTCTCTATTGTTATATTTAATAATAATCGGGAATTAAATATACCTTCTATTGGAAAAATTCTTAATAATCCTCCTTGGTTAACATATTTCAGCGAATTGTTAATTATTCTTAATACAGCAAATGCCTTTGAAGAAATCTATTCCATTAATTCTGTTCCTTATCATGTTATGGCTATTCAATCGTGGGAAAAGTATATTGAAAACTATAATGCTGAAAATTTTGAGGCAGCAAATTTTATTTTTTATAGCAAATGAAATTATTAAATTTGAATAAACACATGGCCGTAAGTATAGCAGTAATTTAATGTTTTTTTTTTCTTTCTGCATGTACATTAAATCTACCACATTTTATTCCTATGTAAGAGATAAGAAGGGGAATATAGTTCTTCCAAGTTTGAGACAATTACTGAGAGAGTTGCATCTTGATTAAATGTTACTCCAGGTTTGTCAGCTCTGGCTAATGAAAATTATCTACGAGGTAGGTGCAAATAACTGAAAGACCATGAGAAACAGGTAATATTACAAATTGATGAAATTTTCATCAAATCAGCGATTAGATATAAATGTAATAAAATCATTGGATTTACTGAGAAAGGAGAAGCAGCTACTATGATTTAATGTTTTCTATACTCTTCTTTATTGAGTAAAAATAAAGAAATATCATATTGAACCCTGTAAAGAATATGAATGCTGAAGACTTGCATTCTATGACTTTAGAAATTTTGTCACTAATGGAAAAGGTAGGGGGGGGGGGTTTCAGTTGTTTTTGCATTGTAAGTGATAATAACAAATTAAGTAGAAATTGTTTTTCTAAATTGTGTAATGGTACCATAAAGAGTGTTATTCAGAATCCAGCTAATAATGCAAAAAAAATTTACATCTTATTTTTAAATCTATACAAAATAATTGGTTGTGTGTGTGAATCAGAAAGATGCTGATTCTGCTTTAATGTATCCTGATCCTTCAGAATTTTCTCAAATCCCAAAAGCATCTTTTTCATCATTATTTAAAATTTATAACGAAGAAATTAACATTATTTCTAAATTAGCTCCTAAATTATGTTTAAAAGCTTCAAAACCGACAAATTTTGAACAAAATGTTAAATTAGTTTTAAAACTCAATATATTAAAAGATAAATTAGGCTACCCAGAAATGTTTAAGGACACTGCAATATTCATCAAACATATTTTAGATTTCTGGCAAATAATGAATAATTAGAAATCCAACTAAGGGTCAAAATCATAAATTGAAAAACAGTGTTCCTTTTTCATCAGTGGAGGATGATAGATTCACTTTTTTTTTAAAAAATTTGTTTAGTGGCTGGACTGCTGGAAAAAATTAAAACAAAATAAACGAGAAGGTTGTTTAAACGAGGAAACATTTTTTGCTTTGAGGCATACAGTAAATATCATCCCAGAACTAATAAAGTATCTTTTGAGGGAGCAGAATTTCCAATATGCTTTAACTGGAAAGTTCCAAACTGATAATTTAGAAGCCAGATTTGGGCAATACAGACATATGTCTGGAGCAAATTATGTCACTGCGCAGGAAATTTTGCAAGCTGTAAAAAAGTTGCGCATTAAAAGTGTGTTAACTTTGCACTCAGATAAATATGGTACTATCTCACTATAAAATTTAATTTCAAATCATTCAGGTGAGATCTTTCATGTTAAAGTAGATATTACAGATTTCAACGAAATGTTTAACATTAGGAATAAATCAGATGATATTTCAATACAAGTGTATCAAGCTTTAATGTATATAGCGGGATATTGTGTGCATAATATAAAATTCGAATGCTCCGATTGCAAGCATACATTTGTTTTAGATAAACAGATTAATTTCGACTCGGAAAATATCGAAGGGACAAAATATTTGAGACTTCTGGATAGAGGAGGTTTAAAAATGCCCAGATATTTTTATGAAAGTCATTTCAACGGAATATGTCATTTTTAATTTGTTAACATCAAAAACATTCGAATCGAAGTTTCTTAAAGTTGATTGCCAATTATCTTGCTTTACAAGCATAACAGAAGCGTATCTGGAATTACACGAGTTGTGGAATGCCTTGCATTCGTTTCATTCAACATGTGTAAATTGTAACATACCCCTGCATTTTCATATTTTAAAAAAGTATTCGTTACATTTGGGAATATATGCTTGAATAATTATTCAAAAAAGCGCGGTGAAAAAATTTTAACCGTGAAGGATAACCGAAAAATGTGAAGAAATTTAAGGCCAGTTAAATTAATGTTTTCTTTTTATATCTTTCTGTTTTATTTATTTAAATATTCAATTATCGATTCGTATGTTATTCATTGTGCATGTATATCCTTGTAATTTTTTATACTACATACGTTTTATGAACATGTTTAATTGTTCAGATAACTATTATTTGAAGAAAAATTATTTATTTATTTACGTTATTCGTTTAAATTAATTTCATAAAGATTTTAGCATCCAAAGTATGTAAAATGTTATTTTTTTTTTCAATTTCAAAACTTTTGTTTGATTTTTAGACATTTTTACCATAGCATAATATTGAATTTTAATGCATATGCATAAAAATAATGTAATTAATAGTTTAAATAATATCATCACAAATGCAAATAATTCAAAATTTAAAACTAATCTGTATGTTGCCTCATTAATGATATCTTCCATGAAAAGTTTTTTTCCCTATTATTTATAGGTAAATGTATTTACTAATGTATATATATTTTTAACGTCCTGTATTTGCTAAATAATTATTATGGTGTCTAAACATGTCACATGCATTTTTTATGTAATAATATGTCTCAAATACTTTTTACTTTTCATATTTTCTTTACAAGTAAATGTTTCCTTTTTTATTTTATTGGACTGAAATTATTTTATATTTTTGAATATTGAAAGAATGAATTATTTTAATTGGATATTTTTAACGCGTATATATATAATCTAGAATCTACTTTTACTAAATAATTACTGGGGTGTCTAAAACTGTTTGTCATTTCTATATCTGTATATATTTTAACATGCATTTTTTTTTATAATTTCTTTTTTTATGATTCATTCATTCTATGAGCATAAAAAATGTTATTTCACAGGAAAAAAAGGAACTCCA
>BMAU01021399.1:0-287500 GCA_019973935.1 Trichonephila clavipes | reverse complement strand
TGAAGTGTCTGTTTGTAATTTGAAATTAACAGCTATTTACTAAATGCATTTAAAAGTATATACGGTACTTACATGAAAAAATCAATTTTTAAAATTTTTGTCTGTCTGTCTTTCCGTCTGTCTGTTTGTTCCGGCTAATCTCTGAAACGGCTGGACCAGTTTTGACGAAACTTTCACTGCAAATAGCTAACGTTATAAGGAATAACTTAGGCTACTTTTATTTTAGAAAAAAAAAATTAGGATTCCCAGAAAATAAAATTAAAACCAATGAAATAGTGAGCAATATCGGATTCAAATAGGGATTATTTATTTCAATAGGGATTATTTTTATTTGTTAGGAATTATTTTATTTCGCGAACCTTCTGTCTCAGCGATTGCTAACAGTTATATCAAACTTTTTTCTTTGATTAGGTTACTGCCATTCGCGACATTTCCCGTTCATGTCTTGATCCTAATGATTTTACAGTCCTTAACTGCATTGTCAAAGGTCATGCGTCCCTTTCACCCCCTTCCTTGCGGCTTCGTTTGTGTTCGCGTATCACCCTACTCGCTACTTAGACCTATTTTGATCCTAAAGATTTTAGTCCTCACCCCATCGACAGTGTCAAAGGTCATGCGTCCCTTTCACCCCTTGCTCGACAAAAAGCAAATAAAAAAAAACGAAACATAGATTCACAAAAGTAGAAGAAAAGTTTTCGTAAACTCTGCGAAGTGAATAAACACTTTTTTGTTAAATTCCACGTGGACGAAGTCGCGGGTAGCAGCTCTTTAACATAAAATAAATGCATCAGAAAGTAATATTAACGTATTACACATCCAGATAAAAATTATTTACACCATTTTTAGCGTTTATTACACAAAATTTGTAACAATGTGTTACTTTTGCTGAGCGGGTAGGTGTTTTCAAAAATCGACCCACAAGAAAGTTGCGGGGTGTCATAAATAATAACAACAGTCATAAAAAAATTAGCAATTATATCTAAATACTTAAAATTTAGCAAACATGGTTTTTTTGTTCAGCTGACTTATGTAAAAAGCCTTTTTTTGTTTAATTTATACAATTAACGTAAAATTAACTCATTTAAAACTCCTTGATCCTTCAGTCTGTATATTTTAATTTTTAAATTCACCCGTGCGAAGAACGGATATACCAGCTAGTATATATATATTCTGTAAAACCATCATTCAATCAATATCGGTAATATATTTTGTTAATGAACCTGTGCACTGCTGTAAATTGAGAGTATAATAATTCTTTCCCTACCCCTTTCAACAATTGACGACTAGAAAATTGCATTTGACTTCACTTCATAAAAGGGTTCGGGCTTATGACTCCATCTTGCCCTATGCCGTCGTGTGAAATATTGGATTATTTGAAATGTCGCGTAAAGCTTCAAATACCTAACTTGCGTAGTGTGAAAGCAAGATGCGGACGGAAGCGTCTATCTCTCTTCTCTTAGGACCCGAATTTGGAATAAAGTACTCCAACAATATATTCTGGGTTTACTATTCTATGGAGAACGGCATATTTTTTATCATACTGCGGTAGAGAGAGCCGAGTGGTATAGGTATCGGATCGTGGCTTGCATGGTCGCGAGTTCGAGCCCAGTACCACTAAAGACCCGCCGTGTAGGGCAGCGATGCACGTTAAATTTGTCGAGAGCTGAAACGTCCTCCCGTTGGTGTGGTGTGGTAGTTAGGAGAGGGGGGTGCCAGCTCAGGTGTCGTCCACGTCACTTGACCATGGTTCAAAATTACGTGTTCCTTTGCCAAAAGCCCTCGCGTAGCTGAACAGTGCGACGTTAATATTCAATCATTAGCACGCTTTTGTAAGTTTCACTTGTATGTAATGGAATTTTTGGGCGCGATTTTTACCCACTTTGAAAGGTCAGATGAATTCAAAATTTTGCACACTTGTCAAGGACCGATGACAATACAATAATTTCAAAGTTTTGTTCCTTTGTCCTGATTAGGGTTCTCAAAAATAAGGATTTCAGGATTTAGCGACTAATTCCATACTCCATGTCCAAGTTAAGTTAATTCCAGATATGGCGACTAAAAGACCCTATTTCTTAAAATGTGCAACCCTAAAAATGAAAACGTTTGTTATTAATACAAATAATACAAACAAAATGTTCTTTATGTGAGAAAGGAGAAGATGGGTGAGTTAGCATTTCTTACCATAATAAAAGTAGTTTTTCTGAAAATAGAAATGAAAAAATAAAACTCGTGCGAGAGTGAAAAAAAATAATTTATGTTCTAACTGCTAAATATTTTATATTTTTATAAAGCAATACGTTTAGCAGTGATGATACGAATTAACATTATAGCAAAACGCTTAAAAGGTGAGAAATTGATGTTCTAACTGCTGAATATTTTTTTTTATGTTGATAAAGTAATACGTTTAGAAGTGATGATACGAATTAACATTATAGCATTACGTTTAAAAGGTGATAATACGATTGGCATTTAATATTTCTTCTTGCACTCTTCTTTAGTTAGACCTGTATATATAGAGACGGAATCTTTTCAATGCAACGATATTGGACTCATCCGAGACCCCGTAAACGGAGATAATAAGTACCCTTCAGACCCATTAATTAATATCCATTGAAGAGCAAGACTTATTCCAGCAGCCACGTAATTCCGGCTCCAAATATTAAACTCAAGATAAAAACTCAACAAGGGATGAATAATAGTTTTAAAAACTAAAAAAATGGGCTTTTATTGTAGATCGAACTAAAAAATTAAAAATAAATTATAGTTTAAAAACTAAAAAACACGCTTTTATAGTGAATCGCACTAAAAAGTGAAAAAATAATTCTTAATATAAGAATAGAACGATTTACAAGAAAATTAATGTCATTGAGAGAGAGAGGTAAAAAACGTAGGGTGCTTTGTATTACATTTTTACACTAACTCAGCATTTCGGAATAGAACTAGTAAGAAATTATAACAATTAATATAGAGCATTCAACGCTTTTACCTCAATAACATTTTCTCGTTAATCATTTTATTCTTATATTAATTGCTTTTTTTTCTTTTTAGTTCGATTCACACTATATCCCTTTAAGACCCAACCCGCACGATCCTGTGGGTTTGACATTCTTATACAGTTTTGTTTCTGGAATAGTCGTATGTAAAAAAAAAATCCTGAATCCAACGATTGAGCGTGTTTGCAGAAGGTGTGACGTATTTTTTTATCAGCTGACAGTAGTTGTAGTCCATGTTTTACTTTCCGCTGGCAAATCTAACTTAGTATTGTAACGGCGTGGCACATAGCACATGATCGACTAGAAAGAGGGCGCTGCTGTGAACTGTTTTGGCTTTTGAGCGGGAAGGAGAGAAGAAGGTGGTCTCGAACGTAAAATGGAGGAAGCTGCCTGTAGTTCCCGATGTGATTTAAAATTCTAAATATAGTGATGTTTTGAAGGAAATAATAAAAAACGGGGTAAATCTCTCCGGTTAGAGATGATTAATTCAACTACAAGTCGATCTTACAGACTGGTGGCAGCGGTGGGATGGATCTAAGAACAGTGCCGTTAACAAAAGAAATAGTTGGGGTAAGTACTAAAGTACCTTCGTGCGTATTCTAAATTTGTTCTCAATTTTTGTATTAAAATATGGGTATAAATTAAATACAGCAATCATTCTTAATTCACTTTTTGTATTAAATGCTGGATTTTGATTATTTTAAAGCCATATACTTATCCCTGCTATTCTCGCTAATTTATGATTTGTTTTTAAATAAAAAAAATTATCCTATAAAAAGAAAATTTATTTTGTCTGTGGTTGAATTGAGTGTATAAAATTGCTCTTTTTTATTTTTTAGTTTTAGTTAGTGTATTCTGATTTAAAACTGTTTTCTATTTATATATATATATATATATATGAGATATAAATTAAAAGATTATCTCAACAGTGTTTAAAAAAAATCTGTATTGTAAATACAATGTTAAGAATTTGTGAAGAATGAATGATAAATAACTTATGAAAATTCTGATTATAGCACGATTTGAAGGTACAGTAAAATACAGAGTGTTTCATGTAGAATGGTACAAAAAGAATAGTGCAGTGTGACTGCCGTAATGGATTTATTCAGCTGAAACAAATTTATTCTGCAACTACAACTATACAAGTTTTATTTGGCAACAGGGAAAAATTATCGAATGACGAACTCGCCGCTAGAGGCGCTGTTAAATAAAATGTCGTCCATACTGGAGAAAGCGTACTGCGTTTTTGAATATGCCAAAACCTCCTCGGTAACTGTTGTGCAAAGACATTTTTGCACGAAATTTCGTAAAGAACCATTGCATCGGCATAACATAAGCAAGTGGGTGAAGCAGTTCCAAGATACCGGCTGCTTATGCAAAAACAAATGCCCAGGACAAGAAGGAACAAAACCCGAAGTGGTTAAAAGAATTCGTGATTCGTTTTTACGGAGTCCCTCAGAATCATTGCGATGTGCACGTGCAAAACTGGCTGCCCCTCACACAACTGTTTGACGTGTTTTACGGAAGCGTCTCCAATTCAAGCCGTACAAATATCAGATAGTCCAGGCTTTAAAACCTACTGAAAAACCGTTGCGTAAAAATTTCTGTGGGAAATTTCAAGAAAAGCTCGACGTGAATGGTTTCGAGAACATACTGATGTTTACCGATGAAGCCACGTTCCACTTATGTTCGTTATATTGTCGGAAATAACTTACTATTTTTTCCAAAAGGAAGATAAGGTAAATGTTTGGTTGTTCCCGAAAAGTATAGAAAAAATTTGATGACGATAGGTCACGAGGCGGTTGCAGCTCATCTAGGAGTAACTAAAACGAAAGATGTCATATTCAAAACATTTTACTGGCCTAAATGCTTTAGTGATGTTGAGGACTTTGTAAAGACATGCGACAAATGTCAAAGGGTGGGTAAACCGCAAGATAAAAAGAAGGCCCCATTAAAAATGGTTTCTGTAATAACTGAAATTTTCACAAAGATTAACATCGATGGAAGTGGACCTTTACCAATTACACCGTCAGGAAATAAATATATAATTACGGCGTTATGTATGTCATCAAGGTATCCTGATGCCATTCCTGTAGCAAATCTTTGCTCAACAACTGTTGTAAATGCATTGTTACAGATTTTCAGCCGAATGGGGTTCCCAAGAGACTAACCAAGGCACTTCATTCATGAGTGCACTAACTACGGAATTTTTAGAAAGATTTGGAGTTAAAGTAGTTATAGAAGTTCTGTTCATCCACAAAGTAATCCTGTGGAAAGAATGCACAGAACATTGAAGATTCTTCGTGTCCTGTGTCTGGAGGCAATTCCAGATTGGGAGAAAATTCTTCCTCAAGCCCTCTTTGCCCTAAGGACTGTTATACACGACAGTACTGTGTTTACACCAGCTGAACTAGTTCACGGGGGAAATCTAAGGACTCCTGTGATGTTGTTGTACGAGAAACTGACAGAAGAGCCTGTAGAAAGCAGTGTTGTGGATTATGTATTTGAACTCATTAATAGAATGAAAAGATGTCAGGAATTGGCAATCCTACACATGGAAGATGCCAAACAAAACAGAAGTTGTGGTATGATCGCCGGACCGTTAAGCGTCAATTTCAACCGGGTGAACTGGTTTTGGTCATAGCTCCATCCAGGCCTAACAAGTCATCTGTTCAGTCGGTCGGCCCTGGAAAAATAGTGCAACAACTCTCTGAGACAAATTATGTGGTCAAATTCCCAGAGAAGGATAAAACCCACGTTTATCATGTTAATATGCTAAAACCTTATCACCAACGAGAGGAAAATATTAATTTATTGTGCATTAATCCTTTAAAGCATGACGGAAGAAGACATGCCTAGTTTGAAACTTGAAAACGAAATGTCGGGATGGTCCAAAATCATCAGCGATGTGCAGTTAAATTCAAAATTATCTCAAATTCAACGAGGACAGCTCAAAGAACTTTTATATGAGTATAGTAATCTTTTCGAATATTCCTGGATGTACTGATTTAGCTGAACATGATATTGAATTAGAATCTGAACGAGCAATTGTTGTTAAGCCTTATCGTATGTCTCTTCGACAAATTGAAATTCTCAAATCAGAAGTTAATAAGATGTTAGAACTAAAAATAATAGAGCCAGGAGAATCTGATTTTACATCTCCATTAATACTTGTTGAAGCTCAGGGAAGCAAGGCCCTGTATCGATTATAGAAGGTTGAATAAAGTAACTCGGACACAGTTCTTTCCATTGCCTGATATCGAAGAACTTTTAGAAAAAGTATCAGCAGCTAAATATATCTCTATCTTGGATCTCACTCGAGGGTATTGGCAAATACCCCTGAGTCCCCGAGCGCAAAGGTACGCATCGTTTGTGACAACATTTGGAACTTTTAAATCATTGAAGTTACCTTACGGTCTGACAAATGCGCCCTATTACTTCAGTCGACTTATGGCTAACTTATTAAGAAATTGTGAAGACTTTGCAGTTCCCTACCTAGATGATATTGCTATCTTTTCACTAGCCTGGGATGATCACCTAAAACATCTAAAAGATGTATTTGATCGCCTACGCTCCGCTAAATTACATATCAAGCCATCCAAATGTCAATTTGCTCAAGCATACGTTAAATATCTTGGACATTTGGTAGGCCAAGGTTTAAGAACACCTGGAGAATTAAAGGTTCAGGTCATCTAAGATTTCCCGATCCCCACTAACAAGACGCAAGTTAGAGCCTTTTAGGATTATCTGGCTATTATAGAAGATATATTCCCCGATTTTTCAGTAATCGCAGCTCCACTGACAGATTTACTTAAGGGCCGAAATCGAAAATCAACCGTTGGCTGGAATAGTTCTTGCCAGAATGCATTCGAGGAGCTCAAGACAAGACTATCTAAAAATCCAGTTTTATGCAGCCCTGATTTCACAAAACCCTTCATCATTCAGTGTGATGCATCCAATCTTGAAATAGGCGTTGTGTTGTCGCAAGTATGTGAAAAACGAAGAACATCCCATCATGTTCCTGAGCAAAAAGCTGTCACTTGCAGAACAAAAATATAGCACTACGGAAAAAGAATGTGAAGCCATTATTTTTGCCGTGTAAAAGTTGAAATGCTCTCACACCAAAATTTTGTCATACAAACTGACCATAATCCCTTGGTCTGGCTAGAGAAAAATACTGGGACTAATCCAAGACTTTTAAGGTGGGCCTTAATTTTGCAAGCATTTAATTATGAGATTGCTTATCGGAAGGGAAAACAAAATCAGAATGCTGATAGTTTAAGCCGTCTCCCTTAAGACTTAAAAAAAAACCCCTTGTAATTAGAATTGATGGAAAAATAAGAATTTTCTTTGTGTTATTTTTTTTTTTTTCGTCTAGAATGATTGGTATTTGTATATTAGTATTAATATTTGATATTAGTATTTTAAATTTTTTGATATTTTGTATTTGTATTTTAAAATTTGATATTTGGTATTAGTATTTTAAACTTTTGTATTTGTATTTTGATATTTGGATTTTTTTTTTAAATTTTGGTATTAATATTTTTAAAAAATATTTTGATATTTGTTTATTAATTTTTTGATAATTAATATTTGTATTTGTATTTTAAAATCTGCATTTGGTAGCAGTATTTCACCAAATGATATTTTGTACATGTTAAAGTTCACGTAGATTAGTAGGGATAAGTTTAATGCCTTCCTTAAAATAAGGTACTAATTTTGGATAGAACATGTACTTGCACGTTATTTTTTTAAAAATATTTTTTGCTCCGTTTAAAAGAAAAGGATTTCAAGAAATAATTCTTAACTCTCTACTGCTGCATAAACTGATCCTATGTCAAGTATTTTTCACAGGTATCACAGTAAAACTTTCCACTCAACTATCGTGAAAAGTTTTCTCCAGGATGGGAGGGAATAGTTAGTCTGTAACGGCTTGGCACATAGTACACTAGGACGCTTGACACATAGCACACGATAGACTAGAAAGAGGGCGCTGCTGTGAACTGTTTTGGCTTTTGAGTGGGAAGGAGAGAAGAAGAAGGTGGTCTCGAACGTAAAATGGAGGAAGCTGCCTGTAGTTCCCGATGAGATTTAAAATTGTAAATGAAATTGTAAATATAGTAATTTGTTTTGAAGGAAATAATTAAAACGGTAAATCCGGTTAATTAGAGATGATTAATTCAACTACAAGACGATCTTACAGTATTCAAATACAACAAAAACACATCTTTTTATTTGTCGTAAAAAAGTAATAATCAATATATATTTCTAATTGCTTGGATACAAATTTTTGTATTAATGTTTAAATAATTGTAAAATGGGGATAATATTAATTATACTCTGTTAATGTGGCTTCTAGGGCTCCAGATTCCTTTACCCGCACGATCGTGCGGGTTGGGCGTGCTACTTGAATCAATGCAGCTGTAAAGGTAAGTACTTACCATGCGAATTTTCTTTTCTGTTTCAATAATTTTGATGAAATCCTGCATAAAAATTAGATATATAGTTATATAATTTATACCAAATTTTCTTGGGAGTCGCCATGGATGAGTTCCTTCTTTCTCTCTTTTTTGCAATTAATTTTCATTTCCGTACATTTGTTGAGGAGTATGACATTTTATTCTCTCCACAGATATCTGCATCCATATCTGTTCCCCCAAAAAAAAAAAAAAATCTGGGTTTTCCGGTAGTAGTTAGTATGGTGTGGTTTTAAATATATATATATATATATATTTAAATAATAAAATTTTCTAATGCATTTTACTATTTTCATGGAATACTGTGTTAACTTTTAAACAAAAACTTTTCCAGGTGTCTAAAAAGAGAAGAATTCTCACAGAAGAAATTTTTCAATTGAAGAATAAATCAGATTGAACTTAGATCAGAACTTAGGGATCTCTGGGATGATGACAATGCTGCGAACAAAACATATGAATCGCGTATTCTGGAAGGAGAATCAAGTTTAGATGAGAGCGATGTAGAAACACATGGGAATATTTGAAATGAAAAGACAATTTTGGATCATTCTTTACCATAAAAGTCTCTTGAACACATTCATTACATTGATTTAGCTGTTGCAAATCCTTGGTTTATGTGCAAACAAGATGTAATATCAACTAAAATTCCTCTAAAAATCAAAATGGATCGCTTACAATTTAATTTAGAGACAACTGAAGCGTTATCCGCCTCTCCACCTACTAGCCAAAGTATTTTAACTGATTATGAAGATAAAAGTGTTGTAATTCCACCCGCAAAAAGATCGAAGCATTATAATCCACCTGCTATGCATGCCATGGCTTTTATCCTGGCCATTCCAGGATAAAAGGCTTGACATGTATAGCCGGTTTTGATGTGTTGATGACATTTCAAGGCCTCGCAAGTGCAGATTTGAAAACTACGAAAGCAGTTCGAAAACATATTGTGAAAAATGCAATGGTTATTTATACTTGACAGAAACAAAACAAAAGATTTCTGTAGTAAATAAAGAAAGGGTTAATTTTCATCAATAATTTCCTTATTTGTGTGTAACAATTTTAGTTAAATTCAGATTGTTTCTTCTATCAACTTAGAGCTAAAAATGTATAACTCGTAATATTTCATGGTTTGCCTGTTTCACAGATAACGCCCAACCGGCACGATCGTGGAGAGGGGATTTTTTTATTATTTTTCCCAGTATCATTGGGCTTAATCGTATTAATAACCAGAAGAATTTAATATTTGAAAATAAAAATAATTTGGGTCTTAAAGGGATAAAAGCGTGTTATTTAGTTTTTTTTTTTAACTATAATTTATTTTTATCCAAGTTGATTCTTTTTTTTCTTTCCTGGCGTGAAATGTTTCGCGTTTTTCTCCTATACCGTAATTATAAATGACCTAAGACACATTTTTTGTCTAAGAATATGCCCCACGTTTATTTCATGCTCTTGTTCATTTGGCCATAACAAATTATAAGTGACGAGGTTCATCGCAAGTAACTCTTTTCGTAACTGTTTCCATATCATGTAATGCTATAAATTAATGTTCATTTTTACAAGCTTTTATTTAACTTGCAATGTGAAATGTTCGTGTGGAGTATTGCAACTCAATTTTGAAGCTGATGTCTTCAACCGATTGAGCTGAAATTTTGTATACACGTTTAGTTTGAATGACAATGCATGTTTTGACCCTTTATATTCCGATACCGCAATCGGTTAAGAAGATATTAATTAAAAACCTTTTACCCCTGTTAGTTTTTTATTCTGTCGAGCAGCTTATCGGATTAAGCTTAAAGAAGTTCCAATTTTTTCGACCTTTTTTCAAAAACCATCTTATTCTTTCTATCAAACTGAGACAAAAAATAATTGCCTAATCGGAAAAATCATTTATTTCGCTACGATACGGTATATTTTTTTTAAAAAATATTTTCTATTTTTTACAATTTTTTCTAAAATGAGTCAAAATCGATGCCTTTTCATGAAAATGATTTCAAAATCGTTCTGTAGGATTTTTTTTCTTTTTTCCTGTTATTGAATAGATATTCTGCACTACGAAAGTTCAGGCTTTTTTCTTTTAGAATCTATCATTTTAAAAAATAAAATAACTAAAACTTTTTTTTTTACGATTTTACAAAAATTACTTAAATTTGTAATAAAACATTTAAAAACTTCATTTTTAAGTATAATCGCACGAAAATATTTTTTTCGTTTGTACAAAGTATCCAAATTCTCCACAAAAGTTTTAAAAAATTACAGATTTAAAAAAAAATATATTTTTCGTTTTTAATATAATATATAGTAAAAGCAAAAAAAAAAGACTTAATATTTTATGTAATTTTGCTTTCTCGAATGTTGTTTGGTATAACAGTGTTGATCCCCCCTTCCTATTATCCTCTTATTGCAGCCCGAGTGAAATATTTATCATATGTATGTGGCCTGGTGGGAAAAAAGGGTGGTACCCCTTAGCTGGACTGTTCAAAATTAACCGGCAAACGACCGTGCGACAATGATACATTGAATGAGATTAACAGGCTGAGAAACATCTGTCCAGCTATAACTAAAAAGTAAAAAAAAAAACTTTTTAAAAAGCAAGCTTTTTTATTTAAATGCTCTAAGAAGAATAAAATAAACTTTTCCTTTAAAACTTTTTTTGCTATCATAAAGTCGCTACACAATTTATGATATAAAAGCTTGTCGCGAGATTTACCTGTGTAGATAAGCAAATTAAATAACTTGATTGATTGATTTCAATCTAAGTAAATACAAGTACTTGAATCTCGCGACTGTAACGACTTTATAAGATAATAGCAAAAAAAGTTTTAAAAGAAAAGTTTATTTTATTCTTTTTAGAGCTTTTAAATAAAAGCTTGTTTTTTAAAAAGTTTTTTTATACTTTTAATTTATTTTAAATTGTCAAAACAACAATGTGAATGTATTTATGTTGCACATACACATCTTTTAAAAGATAACACAATTATTTTATTCGATGTAGATACCGTCAGCTGTTGGCTGGTTGCCAGCTGGGGAGCAAAGACCTGCCGCGCCATCGATTTTGCAACCCGTTTTCTTTCTCTGTCTGTATGAGAAGATCGATGTTATCAATTAATACTTACGGAAGTAATTAATACGATCTGTTTAAATTTTCTTCGTCAGAATTTATGCACGATATTATCCAATGTATTAAAATTCTGCAAGCGATGTTGAGGAAAAGGGAAGTTATTTCTTATGTTACATTATTTCATTTTAAAGAGAAATGGAGAACGTACATGGTGTTATAAAGAGTGAAAAAATGCTTAATGATAAACTCAAAAATAAAAAGAATTGAAAATTTTCTTTATATCCAACTCCGATATTGTAAACGATGATTTTCTTTTATTGTTTCCATCGCCTTTTAGTCAACTAATTCCTGTAAAGAGCTTAAAACCCATTATAAATATTCTAGCTAATGATATTTAGGTCAACTCTCATGTTGAAATGTTAATTTCATGGAGATCTTCGTATGATAAAGTCGAGGCTGCTGCGTGGTAAATTAATATTATATTCATAAGTCTAAGAGTAAGTTGTAAAATGAGTTTAAAAAATGAACTAATTAATAGTTATATGTCTATATTATTTTCTCTTGGTGCGGGGGAGATTTAGCTGTCTCATTGCACACTCGAAGAGCCGCTACTTTTGAAACATACTACATTACTTTTATTGAATGATATTCTTCCAAGTTTCATCACAGCGATTTGCGGATTATTCATAAAATGAAACGATTGCCTTCTGACTTCTCTAGATTAGAGCTGAAATAAGGATTTCTTCGGGGAGTTTCTGTGGACAGAATTTTTCCATGAATGTTCCAGGAAATATGATATCTTCTAATCGTAAATTTCTGAACTTCTGTATGATGAATAATTTAAAAATAGTAAAATAAACCAATTCATGTAATGTTTTATCATGATATATATATAATCAGTAGCGCACACAGGAATTTTTCAAAAAAGGGGGGGTCCGGGGTCGAAAGTTCACCTATTTTGTATCATGCTCCTTTTGATTTTGTCGATTTTCGGGAACAAAACACAGTAAAAAGCTAATTATTGAATGAATAATTAGCATTAATTAATAAAATTAATCATTAATAAATATTTAATTAAAATTTTCGTATTATATGCTTAGAATTATAATCAATCAGAAAAAAATAGAGGGCTTTGAGGGGTCCGGACCCCCACGACCCTCCCCTTGTGTGGGCCACTGATATATAGTTCAAATTATGGCCCTCCAAATAGAACTTTTTCTTATGAATCCCATCAAAGCTTTTGTGGAGCCTTGTACTAATGTATCAGCATATTTCTAAATGTTGAACTTTTTCTAATATTGCCTAATTGAAAAGAAAGATGAAAGAAATGGTAATAGTAAATTTTTGCAATAAAGCAAAAAACACTTTCTTAATGACTTTATTATTTTAATTTACTATTCTGTGTATTTATATCCAACAGATATTGTAAACGAGGCAGAAATAATATTTGACAAAAATCGGAATATTACTTATGTTTGAAAATTTTTGCAGAGCAGGAGCAAAACCCTAAATACCGGACCTTTGCTCTAATGACTCGACAAAAGACGGATATCCGTGGTAGCCTAGTGGTTATGATCACGGTCATGTCCATGCATTGGGGTTTTTTTTTATTTGGAAACTGGGGAACTAGTATCACTTACACAATAAGAGTATCTTATGATATATAATTTGGTGCACTTCTAGCTTTGTTTATTTGAATTAATTGATTTCATTTACAGTTAATATTTTTTTTTGCATGTTTGTTTTTTTACGTATTCTTTCCTAAGATTTAAAACCTATTGCGTGAGTTGCAGAATTAGTGAGTAAGTTTTTTTGAAGTAATGTATTAAGAATATTTATCAGTTCACTGAAATATGTCAATTTGAACAGGGTACGTACATGGGGAAGGATCACCTTGCAATAGCGATCTTCGGAAGAGGAAGAGACTCAATTGATGTGATAACCAGGTTTTTTTTTTTATGTTTAACATCTTTCTTCTCGATTGCTGGATATTTATCGGAGTGATTTCGTGAAAAGGGACGGATGTGGGTAACAGGAAGTGACGTAAGCGCACTATTTGATTTGACCAATGACAGCGCTGGTGTTGTCCTTCGCTACCTTCACATTCTTCTTACCCATTCTAAAAGCTTACTTTTCATCTTTCCACGAACCCTCTTCTTCTAGTGACTTGAGAAGCTGACTTGAAATGAATTGTCCTTGGTTCTATTCCCGGGAGCATGCTGCTTTCAAATTTGCTTTAAATCACTTTAATTTGTTCAAAAATTATTTCTCTTGATCAAATTTTAAATTTCCACGTTCTTTCCTGTTTTTTCTTTTTGTACTTTATTTTTATTAGCACATTCAAAACTTTGATTTAGCTGTTGCAAAATGCAATCTATATAAATAAAAATGTAATGTGTGTTTGTTCAAAGCCGGTAATCACCGAAACTACTGGACCATTTCCTCTGAAATTTTGACATAATGTTGCATTTGCATCCGGACGGGTTCTTACGTACTTATTATTTCGCCCGTCTAAATTTTTTAAAATTTAATTTTTAAGTGATTTTCCAGTGTTGTACTTATATTTTTTTATTGACGATTATGTGCTGCAAATATTTTTTTTACATATTGCGATGTCTTTGGCCAAATTAATCGGTGGTATTTTTCTTAAATATGCTTTTTTATCTGTTTTTGACAATTTTCTAAATTTTGTTTGCTGTCTGTCTGAAATACGAGTAGCAAAATAAATATTTTACAGTATATATATTGTGTTTGTACAAAAATGTTTAAATTGGTTTGATCAAAATATTGAGCCTTTTTTCTATTTTTGATCTCTCTTCAAGATTTAGTTTTATGTTATAACTAGCTATACTCAGCTAAATGCTGCTGTGTCTCAGTCCGCTTTAAGAGACTGGTGCACCATAAAGTATGTCATGAGGCTTACTAAAGTAATAATACACAAGAATTAAAACAAATAAAAGAAACAGTACTTAGGTATTATTGTTATAATCACCAACTCTGTTAATAACTCGCCAAGTTGGCATCCTTAATTCTTATGTGTTGTACATGCTGAATTGGCAAATGGGTGCTTCATTTCATATGTCATCAATAAGTTGCGATAATACGCAAGCACCAAAATAATTTCAAAGTACATAAATAAGTTCATAAAATAATCAAAAACATATTATCGAGGCTTCAGTCTTTTACTGAAAAAGAATTACTACATTAATTTGAATCAAAAAGCTTTCTTAAGCAAATAAAATATACCCAAATTTGATGAAATAGCTCAACTCTGGAGTCCATGAGGGTAAATGTTTAATTTTATAATTATTTTGTGATGTATCACATTGCTATTGAGCTGTGTCTTTTACAAAAGTGTCAATTTTGCGTGAGCATAGCTTATTATTTCATTGTTCTTCATTTAGTTTTTTAATTTTTTTTTTATTTCTCAGTGCAGTTGGTGAGAATTCTGTTCTGTCAATTAATTTTCATTTGAAATCATAGGGAAATTGACTTCTTTGGAGAGATTTGTTCAATTGGAATGAAATATTACGCTTCCTGTTGCATAAGAGTTGAGCTATGTTGATTGATTTGCATTTGAAGTTAAATATTTTGTTAGTATTTTTATTTTTTTCCCTCTTTTAATGTTTTGAAATTTTATACGTTTTAAATTTAACCTTCGTATTTTTAATTTAATCAACTTCCAGTGTCTGTTTAATTTTGAATGTAGGCTATCAGCTTAATTATTTTTTGATAAATTGCATTGCTATTGTGTGAGCAATAATGTATTTGTATATTAGCATCACCGTAACAAAATTGGTGCCACGCAAATCGCACCTTGATATCGAAGCAACAAAGATTCTAACATTTTTTATATGAAAAAGTAACAATCAGTCCGATTTGGGTGAAAAATAGTGTGATTCTTATGGTGGCAATTTGGCTGTGGTGATGCTAATACGCATGTACCCACCACACAACAAATAATCGTCCATGTGAAAAGCAGCCTGTGTCTAGATATAAGCCACTCGGTTATAAAGATAGGCTCTTAAATTTGTTGATAACAATTGATAATGTTAATTGAATCATGAATCACAAGACTTATCAATGCTTTATCATACATTTTTTGCTAAGAAATCCAAGTTAATATTTGAAATTTTCCTGTGTATTCTACTGAAAATATCTTCAGCCCCACACATATTTGTATGTTTTATATATCTCCCCTAACTTTGTTGGAGATGAAGGAAAGCAGGCTCATTCAATATACGATTGCAAACAATGCACAAATTTGATTTTGTTGTCACATTGCTCATGTCATTGATGATATTTCCCATTGTTAATGACATTTTTAATATAGGCAGTCACCTTAAGGAGACTTGGTTCCCCAAAAATCACAGACCTATCGTTTTCTTTATTTTCATTTAATCTAATTCTTTGCATTATTATCTTTCGATTGATATATCACGTGTGTAGAAGAGAGAAGTTGAATAAAACTTCATTTGAAACAAATTAGGCAATTCAGCCATGCCCCTATTTTAGAAAAAAAAAGCTTAAAAAAAACACGGTTTTTTTTGATAAAAAAAAAATTATAAAGAGAAATAATAACATTAAAAAAAGAATGTGTGATATATAAAGCAGAATATTTCTGAGGCAATACATGCAATAATTTTTTTTTCTTTGTGAAATGTGTTCATGTAAAATTTTTAAATTAAGGCATTTTATATTAATAATTTTATAATTTCAGTTCTTATTGCTGATATATTTTTCATACAAATGTAATACTTTAATATTATAAGAAGAAAAACAGCTAAAATTTCTGTCGTTACAGAAAAAAAAAAATTTTTTTTTAACGTTTTTCTTGAATTTTCTTGTGCAATTAGCACTCTCTAAAAGTTGATCATTTATAAAACTGTGTTGGTTGAAAAAATGGGAAAATACAACTATTTTAAAGAAAAATGCATAACTAATATTTTAAATTTAATTAAGCTTATAATAATTATTTTTTCAGAATTATAAATTTTAAAGTGGTTTTTCTCAGTTCGTGTTTTTCGAAACCTTATTGCATTCAAAATGCTACTCCTTCGACAATTATTTACCAATTACTTCCATTTTTTTCCTGTGTGTTAAAAATAAAGCATGTAATAAAATTAGGGATCCGTTTTGCTATAAACTGAATACTTTTTTTTAAAAAAAATAAAATGTAAGACATGTTGGCTTTTTCGTTGATTTTTAGCCTGTATATCATCATTTTATTTTTTTTTTCTCGAAAACGAATAAGCTTATTGTAAAATCGACCCCTAAAGTTGCTTAGAACATCCATAAAAATATTATAAAAAAATTTCAGGTTAAAAAATTAATTTTTACAAAAGGCGTAGGGTTTTAAAATTTTCCAAATTTTCTTCAAGGAATTTAAAATTTTAAAATTGTGTGAATAATATGCTCATCTCGTATCATTTTCTTGAATAGAAATATTGTATAAAATGCTAAAATATAATTTTTAAATACATAAATAAAGAAAGTTGCTCAAAGGGTACCAAGTACTCTTAATTATTTTTTTTCTACATTGCATTGGTATTAAGCTGTCTTTTACTATGGATTTGTTTTTATATGAGTCTAGTTAATTTTTTTCCTATTGATTTTCATTTTTACCTCTTCATTTCTCAGAGCCATTGGCAGGAATTGAGCTCTGCCTATTAATTTTCTTTTAAATTCAAATTACATAGTAAAATTAGCCTCTTGAGAGTGATTTGTTAGAGAGGAATGAAATATTTTGTTTATCATTGTGCTGGAATTGAGCTGTGTTGATTGATGTACATATGAAGTTAAATATTTCATTATAGAGAGTATTTTTAATTTGTTCTCTCTCTTTCTTTTTGTTCCTGATTTATTTTCAATATTTTGAAATTTTATGTTTTTGTTTTAACTTTTTGTTTTCCTTTTAAATGCAGTCAATTGGCTTCAGTACATAAAAATAACATTTTGTAGAAAATGAAATTTAGGTTGCTGTACTTGCTAGGCAAAAGTAGTGCAATGAGTAATTGCATAGCAAGCAAGAAAAACAGACAAAGACACGTACTGAGGACACAGCAGAGCAATATGCAACCAGATTTAAAGATGCTTGTTTGTGAGCACAGCATTTGCTTTCTACAACCTCAGCTGCTCTGTTTTTGACAAAAGGAATACAATAGGTTACAAATGGCTGAAAGATATCAACGAGAAACAGCATTTCATCGTCTAACATGACTTGGTGGTGAGTAATCACACAATAACATTCACTTGCATTCCAGTGCAACCCAGCAGAAGTTTATTGGTTGAGTCAGCATGTTCTCATCAGCGCAATTACTGAAATGTGTCATTATTGCAAGACTCTGAAATTTAAGGGAGAAACAAAAAGAATGTTTTGCACCACTGAAAAAATTAAACTGCCACAACTTGGAGAACCACCAGAGTCATTATAAACTTTGCTTGCCAGATATAATGCAGAATCAAAACATTTCCTATAGCTTTGAGAAATACAATTCATGTTTCTAAACTATCCCTTTGCCCTTGAGGAATCTAGAGTAGAAAAATAGAGTAGTTAAAAATTATCCTCAAGCCTGAGGTCTCCACTATGAAGATAATGTAAATAATTTTAGGCTCATAACATAAGGATGAAAATAAGCCATAATAACTTCAAATATTTGGTTAACAAGTTACAAAGGAAATCAGTTAAGGAAAGTTTTGTGTACATATATTTTGCTACCCATCTGGTATAGTAGTTAGTGACGCTGGCTGCTGTGTCGTAGGGCCTGGGTTCAAATCCTGGTGAAAACATGGATGTTTGTTAATGTATAGTGCCGTTGTGACATGGGGGTACTCTGGATAGCCATCGAGGTGCAAGTTCTCGCATGAGGTTGGTGGAAGGGGAAGATAGTTGGGAGGCCTCTGACCACCTCTGGATGTTCTCCCTCAAAATTGGGGTTGAACCAAGCCAAACTGTATTGTCACCTGCATGATGCTCAAATTGAAATATTTGTTTTTGTTAAATTATTATGTAATTTGAGACCAAATATAGAAAAAATATTTTATAATTAATGTAATAAAAGTAAAAAAATATATCTTACATATTGATTTAATTATTTTACAATCTTTTTAAATGTAAAATAAGTCTTTATCAATAAACGAGATTTTCTTTTACAGCCATTTTTTAATATAACTATATGTCACAACTAATTACTCAATGAAACATTTTTAATCAGCTTTTTTATTTCAAAACCTGAAAAGGAAATTATTGTTATGTAACAATTGATTGAGTAAATGAAGATACCAACCCCTTTTTATTTTTTTAAGCTGTAAGAATATAATTATTGTTAAAATAATAAATATGTTAGTTTTGTATAATATACTTTTTTTTCGTCAGATACATGTTTAAATGATTTACTAAACACAGTGGAATGAAAAACTACAAAATTATAATAAAATATTTTTATCAGACAGTATTCTTTTGTTTTTTTAATGTTTTTTTTTTTTTAGTGAATGTAAACTAGGAATGTAGGCTTTTCACCATATATATATATATGCATATATATATTTTTTTTTTACGCTTATATATGTTTAATCAAACATTCAAACGATCAGAAAAAAATCATTTCAATAGCTATCTGTAAGATTTTTTAATTCATCTATAAATAATGGGGGTGGGGGAAATAGTTCTACACTAAAAAAAGCCACTGTAACGCCGGGCTATAGACAGATAAAAGAAACGTGTCTGACAATGGAAAGTTGTGGAAGGAATTTCGAAAAAGGGAATTGTAATGACATTATTATAGAAATCATGCACACACAACAGGAAGTGCTAACAGCTATAGGAGAAGGGGAATTTCCATGACAATGTTATACATTCAAAAATGTTTGTGCCATGCAGGGGGTAACTGAAGAGGAAAGAAGTATTGGGTTCTTTTCGCCTGCATGATGATATATCGGCCATCCACTTCTGCTGTTTGCCTAGAGCGGCCGCTACCCCAACCTTTTTTACAGCTGTACCTGTGGTTTGGAAAGCTTTCTGAGCGCCTGAAGCGACACTTTAGTTGATTCTGAACTTGTCAAACTATGTCCCTCCTCCAGCTTTCCAATCATTTTTCCATGTGTGAAGTTGTCCAAGTGATTTCTAGCATTATTTCATTAAAGAACTCACTTGCACTTACAGCGAATGTCTTTAAATTGTGCCTCTGTTTTTCCTTTTATTGCAGTCGAGCTGCATGAGCCGACCATACGCGTTTTGCGTATACTTATGTCGCCTATGACGTTTTGTTCCTGACATTTGCATACACATCACCTTTCAACTGATCGTGCAATAACCCCATTTCTACAGTTTCATGGCTATTTGCTAAAAATGTACATGGTTGCTTAACTTTTGGACATCAGTGTAGTTTGTGTCATTGTCAATATCCAACATTAAAATGTCAGTTGAAAGAAAGAGAGGGATTGTCCCCTTATTTAATTCTATTTTTTTTGTTGCAAAATTCAAATTTAAATATTTATTTCATTGAGAATTTATTTGTTATTGCTTATAAGCACAAAATTGGTACGTTTATATTGTTTTTCTTCCTTTATAGGCTGCCATTTTACAAAGTACAGCCGACTATGTGTACCAGTTAGAACATGAAAAGATGCGTCTTTTGGAGCAAAATAGTCAACTTTCTAGGAGAATGCTGAATTCGCCTCACATGAATCATGACAGTGATGGAAGCTGTTCTGATTCACCTTTACATAAAAGGAAAAAACGTGATCTAGGTTAGATTTCTCCATTTACATATCCTTTGAACAAATGTGTTTTCAAGAAAATTAACTTATATACGTAATTCTTTTAGATTTAGTTCTGCATTCATTTATTTTTGAATATATGTTCTGGTTTGTGAAATGTGTATTTTAAGTTGACTGTTGAAAGTGTACTTTTTTTAATGCTCAATACAGTTTACCATTAAATTAAATTAATAAGCAATCATTAGTAATTGTCCACTGTGTATTAAATTATATTTCAAAACTGTGTGCTACTTAAAGATACACTTGAATTTTCATATAACTTATATTACTTTTGCTGATTTTCTAGATGCAATCACCTTTGATACAATTTTTCAGGGAAACAAAATTAAGTGATTTAATATTTAGATTTTGTTTTGTTAAAGCATCATTCAAATTTTGAAGTATAGTTTTTACTTAAATTAATTTCTGTAGCACTGTTTTTTCTTAATTATTGTCATCATGTACATTTAAAATATAAGTAGAATTATTAAATATCGCTAAGATAAAAAAAAACACGAGATATTTAAATATAAAGTAGAATTTGGTGCTTGAATTCTTTTAATGTACTTCCTTCTCGTAGAAATTATAGGAGTTAATGGATTACAGAATAATCTTTTGACACTGCAATTATCAATGACTGGTTGAAAGCTCAGCTTTCAAAACATGTTTTAAGTTCAAACAAAATGCACATCTACTAAATATATTGTTCTTATTTACTTTTAAATTTTTGTTGACTGTTCAAAAATTCATTGTTGTATAATCTTCACGAAATTTATTCATTCAAGTGATTTTCTTTTCTTGTAACAGATTGGACATCTTAGTCATCAAATTTTGTTACTGTGGGATTTATGTGTATGTTATTTAAAATATGTTTATTGCATTTTAGCTGATTCTGTAGATGAAGGAATTGGCAGTTCCAGTCCATCCAGAAGTGAAAATGGTGCAGATGATTCAAAAAGGGAGATGTTCGATCTAAGGGTACAATTGGACCGGGAACGAACTCTACGATTGCTCCTTGAAGAGCAAGTGAGAATCTTAGAAAATCAATTGTATCCATCAGGGGACGGACCAGATTCTGTGGAACGAATCCATTTGCAGTACCAAAATGGACTTGAGGTACAAAACCAACAATGATCTTTGATGATTTTCCTAGAAGTTTAAAAAAACTGATAATGATTAGCAATGTGTTGAAAAAGGGGTAATGTGTATAACTTCAATAATGTGTACTTGTATATTAAATGATCAATCACTTTCATTGTATAAAAAAGAAAAGTTGTGATATCCAGCGAGTATATATATATATATATATAATGAAAATGTACTTCTGGGCAAGTGGTCAAATACAATATTTTTGGTTCTGCATGCTTGAAAATATTAACATTGTTTATAATTTGTAATATTCTTCTTGTGTTCTGTTGGAAAAATATTACAGTTTGGCATCTTCTTTGGGATGGAAGAAGACACAGTGGAACACTTCGGTTTAATACATAAGTACCTGAAAGACTTTTTTGATTTACAAAAACGAAAAGTTGCTATCTGAACGACAGCATTTAGATTTGTATTTATGCTAATTTATGTTGCATAGTTTACATCAGTGGTCTTTTAACTGTTTTCCACGAGGCATACCCAGGGGTTCCACAAGTCACAGAAAAAAAAATCGAAGCGAAACTTATAAATATTGTTACTTGGTCCGAGGGTTTGAGGATTTTATGCAAAAACAATCACGAAGAAAAAGAATCAGTTCTTTAAGAGAGATGCGAATTTATTATCGAAAATCCAATCCTTTCAAAACAGGATTCATCGGCAATATTCTCAGGGTAAATATCCGAAGTTCTTCACACCTTCAACAGCAATCAAACACAATAACAGTGTTTAAAAATACACATAAGTAAAGATTATTCTAAAGCACAGCCGAGCTAATCGCTAGTCAAAACAACCCTCAGTACTCTCAGGCTTAATCAAGACTCATCGCTGTACCGGTGAGCATCCTTTTTATATGCATGACAGAAACTTCTAGAAATATAACCGCTCGTGTCATTGAACGTGACACTAGTGGAGAGATCTACTACTTTCTAGAAGATTCCAGAGGGCTCCGAACTCGCCAAAAATGATGCCAACTTGGCTCTAACGCCAAGTTCTCATTGAATCGCCATTATAGCGTAAGGGGCGGCACTTGTGAATAGTACAATTTTAACATGAAATAAATATAACATAGGGTAGTATAAATGCATTAAACACTCATACAAATTATTTACACAAAATTCGTAACAATATGTACACAAAATGGATTCACATTCTCAAAAATGTTTGTATACCCACACAAATTTGATGTTTATCCCTCTTATTGAGAAACTGTACATTTTATTCATCCATATAATAACTATTTTGCAATACTTTTTAAACTTTTATTATAATACAATAAAAGACTATTATGGTTTATCTTCATATATATGTATGTTACTTAATGGATTGTGATTATTTTGTTTACTTTCTGGAATTCCACTAAATAATTTTATACTCCTTAGTACAATGTTTGGCAAAACTAATTAGTTTCCTAATGGAAAATATGTATTTTTATATTTTTGGGAAAACACCTACAACTTACCAACTGATTCGTTGTTAGAAATTAAATCTAAGCAAGAACAGACCCTAAATTTTATGTTGCAAATTCTCTCTCTCTCATGCAAAGTATGTAGTATTTCTCACACAGCCTTAAACATTTGAATGCCATTCAGAACAATGTGTATAAATGAAAAATATTTCTCTATGTGAGTGACTACAAAACAAAGTATAGAAAAGAATGAAACTCGGAATATGTTTTGTGATTGCTGTTATTTTTAATAGACCTAGACTTGGAACAGTTTGTGTGAAAAAATGCACAAGTACATATCCCAGTTTCTAAACATAATGCATGGGTGGGTGATCTTGGATTACAGTTTTAATATTAATGAGTAAATTATATCAAAGTCGATTAAATTTTTTTAAATTGCCTTTACATTGATGTATTGTTGATTTACTTTAAATATTATTTTAAGAAGTACTCTCTTTTAAGTGTGTGTGGAATAGGGTTCCATGAAAACACCTTCTATTTCTAGGGGTTCTGTGAGTTGAAAAAGTTTAAAGACTTCTAGTCTACGTGCAGGTGATATGTTTGTCCCAATTTTAAATGCAGCTATTACATTTTAGCCTCCTTAGTGATGTAGTTGTTATCTTTTTTTTTTCTTTTCAATTGTACATGTGTGTGCATGTTTTTTTAAATCACTTGTGTAATTCTAGGGAAGGAGTATGCTCGAGAATTTGTTTTTGCACATGTGCAGGAACAATATCATTTAGCAATATTTTTATGTGGCAAAATTGATTAGCAATGTAATAATAACCCAATATTGATGATCTCATTTAAGAAAGTTAAAACACACTAAATCAAAAGTTGCTTTTCTTGAATGTTGTATTGTGATAGTCTTTGAGTTATGTGAAACTTGTCTACTCAAACAAATTGCAGCAGACTGTAAAAATAAATGATGATTTATTGAGTGATGGTTCGTGCATCGTGCTCCGTGGCTGTCTACAGGAATACTGATACAAATTCTAAACAAAAAAAAAAGCTACTAGCGCCATCTTTACACATGGCTCATAACAATGTTGCTGAAAAATGTAATTTTCTTTCATTAAACATGTGTTTATAGCCTTAGTAAAATATTACGTATTAAAACTACCATAAAAATGAAAGCTGTTTCTTTTCTATCAGTTTTTTTTTAAATATTTTGATTTTAAATTAATAATCAGAACAAGTATTTATGTACTTTTCTTTCAACAGGATAGTGTGAAAAATTTAGGTCATGAAAGTGGCCTTGGAAGCCCTCAATCCCAAATTTCCAGCCAAGATATTGAAAGTAACCATGACATCTCCTTACGTGAATCAAGCCCTGAACTTTCAAATACTGAAATTCCCGAAGATCTTTCTGGGAAAAGTAGCTCAATGTTGCTTCAATGTGTTGATGAACTATCACTATCAGATATAAGTCCTATTCCAGGTTTATTATTGTCCACAAGTCCTGTTAATATTTCATCTTCATTTCACGATGAAATTAATCTAACTCAACAAGAAACTTTTAAAGGAAGCACATCTAAACAAAATCTTGAAACCATTGTGGAAGCAATAAGACATGTGGAAGGTGATCATATGTTTCGAGATGATCCTGCAGATTTTGAAACTCGATCTTTGAAAAGAGATAAACTGTCAGCTGCCATAGACTCACATTTTACAGAACGAATGAAACAATCAGTACTTCTCTCCCATCGAGGCTTCTCCTTTCAGCATCGAATTATTAGAAATGCACCTCTGACTCAGTCTCGACCTGGTGTTATAGTTTCCAATCTTTCATAGCCATTCACACATCACAATTTGTAGGTTAAATCATTCCATCATTGTTATTTTATAAAAGTTTCTCACTAATGTAATATACATCACTCACGTTTCATAAGTGAATTCAGTTCCTGGGTGCTTGATGCACTATTTGTTCATTTTCGACTGTTTTGGCATTTTAATGAATTTGTTGAAGGTTTGGATTGTGGGAAGGGTCATTTGAAATTTTTTTCTCAAACTGAATTATGCATTACATGCCATTCATTTTGTAAATATAAATGCTGGTGGCTTTCAAATACTTTGGTGCCTTTAAATATTACAAAAATATTGGTTTTGCATGTTTGAAAAGGAATTTTTAAATATTTCTAAATTTATGTGTAAAATTGATTTATAGAACTTTTTCACACCATGTTTGAAGATGTGAAAATTTTGCCGCAGAATTTAGTAGTGTTTTGTCTTCAGCTTAATTTTAAAATGATTTAATTGGTATGTGTCCTTTTCTGTGTTTAAAAATAATAGCTTATATTACGTTGAATTGTAATATGTTGGTTGTGAGTAAGATCCTTTTAAGAAATAGAGAACAATTGTTATTCTGTGTAAGTAACAATGCTTTAATATATTGTTCTGAAGTGTCTCTTATATTAATATAATTTCATGAATCTTTTTTTCCTGTTTAAAAATTAACACGAGAATAAATTATTTGTATCGGAACTAATCATGAAAGTACAAGTTTTTACCATGTTACATAAGAATAAATTATTTTCCATTTTTAAATTGCTGATAGCATTTCAGAAAATGTCAGCATAGAACTTTGTTTTCTCTTAAAGTTCTTTGAAGAAAAGTTTAGTATTATTAATGGGGCAGCTGTTCTCCCACAAGTTTAAATTAGCAACAACAGAATTAAAGTGCCTACTGAGTGATCCAGATGAAAATTTTCTGGTTCAGTCAGTTAAAATGTGTGTCTGATGTTCTACCCCAAATGCAAAAATCAATAACTGCTCTCCACAAGCGCAGCTAGACCTGACTTCAAACACTAGGTAGCAGCACGTTTCAACCTAGAACTATTGGTAGAATATAATACTTTAGAAAATCTCAGAAGTCAGTCAATCCCATTAATAAAGCATGGTTGATGAATTTGCAATAGTGCACATTTCAATATTGGCTCGCTACCTTGACAAAAAAATTTGAACAATATTTAATACTACAAGGAACCAGGACTGATCCTGAGGTGTCGGCTGCCTGTGTGCAAAGACCTAATGTGCCTTCCCCTCTAGAGACTTTTTCATATTTTGACTAATACTCAATGTTGGTGTTATAAACTCATCTATATTTATAACAGACAGTAAAACATTAATAAGAATGCTAATAGACACAATAACGTCTTTCCCCTATTTTGTTTATCTAAATTGATTGAAAATTTAATTTCCCCAAATGCATATTGAATTTAAACATTCCTATGTCTTAGGTAATATTAACCATATTAGATATTTTCAAAAAATCAACTTTCGTAATGCATCACCACTGTCATTGATAAGCAAGAAAGCCTTTTCTAATGTGGTATTGCAAACCTGCCACAAATTTTGCTATCAAATGAAGGATGTGTGTAAAGAGTAGACATCAATCGACAAACATACTGTGCATTATATTTGAGTTTTCTTAAACTATGCTATGGTATTTGGGAAATTGAGACTTATTTTGATTTTTAATTAAATATTTAAAATTGAGCATATTTATTCAATAATTTTAAGTTTTATTTTGAGAAATTCGTAAAAAAGTTTGCTTGATTGATAGAATTTTATATGGTCACCCCTTGTTTTGGCCTCTCCTGTGCAGTGCACGCCTCGCACATCTGCTAGGATCGGCCCTGTAAGGAAGATTTATGAAATATAGTAATGGAGAATGTAAGTCATATTCAGAAAATCCCTCATCAAAGCATGCAATGTGCTGCAGTTCTCCCACAAGTCCCAAATAGCAATACCAGGAATAAAAGTGCCTACTTAACTAATTTAAATGAGAATTGTTTTCTGCCTCTCCCATTTGGTTAGTCTGTTGATCTAAAAAATAGTACCTGGACCTGCAGCAATAATTTTAAAATCAACTGAATAATTTCTGAATCGGGTGGAATTAATTTTTTAACTGTATTAATTATGTATAGAAATTATATAATGATAAATGAATTTCTTAAAAGTATTGAGATTCCTGCTTGCAGATGTATTAAATGTTCGTATTTTTATCACTAATGAAATGTATAAATTTAGATTGTACAATATGTGTTTATATTTCTTGTATTATAGAGAAAGCATTTTGATGTATTTTGTTTACATTTATACTAACAAAGAAACCATTATTTGTTTTGTTTCTTTTTAGTATTATGAATTTTCATTCAAATGTATTGTTATCCTAATGGGAATAGTATCTTTATAAAATATTAGATTGTATAGTTCTTTTATATTTTAACTATTTATTATATCAATACTAAGAATGAATTGAATAGGCTCAAGAATGTCAAAATTTTGACCTAGCTTACAACAGCATCTAGACTTCTTATGAAATAATAGTACTCTTAATGTATGTATACATACATTATAATATTTATTTATCAGATTCTTTATATGTGTATATATATTTACATGTTCTTGATTTGTGAGAATTGTGATGTCTTTTAATGCATTGCATGTGATTGTAAATTTTGCAGGAGTTTGGTCATTCAGTAAAATCAATGAAACCTATTTATTTATATGATACTTGCTTTTTAGCACAAATCTACTGAATATGTACTTTTGTGTGACTTGTATTGTACTGACTGACAACTCTAAAAAAATGTAAAATTATGCCTTTCCACATGATATGTGTTAAAATAGTACTCCTTATATGAATTATTCATAATTCTAAAAAGGTAGGTATTATTTAGGTAGTTTCATTAGGTAGTATTTTTTTATTTATATTAGTTATTCTGAGATAATTGAGAGCTTTAAATCTTTTTGTTGACAGAATTCATGGATCTTTGTATTCACTTTATCGTTAATACTTGCTTGAATAAGAAGTGCATCAAAAAATTAATTGTAGTAGTATTATGAATTTCAGTAATATTATCCTTACAGGAATTTGAAATCTTGGGTTGCATCATTCTTTTATATTTTATTTATATTGGTATTAAGAATACAGAAATGGATGTAAGACTTCTTTTTAAAACAGTTTTTCTCTATTATAATTTTAATTATATTTGTTATGCAAATTATTCAGATTCTTTATTTGTGTGTATATATATATATTTGTATTTTTCATTTATGACAATTACTGAGACTTATAATACTCCTTATATGAACTATTCATGAATATAAAATGTTATATGTTATTTATAAAACTTATTTTGACTATATAAAGTAATATATTTTTTATTTGAAGAGATAATTGAGAGCTTTAAACGATCTTTTCTTAATAGAGAAAAATCATTGGTGTTTGCATACACTTTATCATTAATTCTTACTCTTTGAATAATATGGATATCAGAAGACAAATTCTATTATTAATATTATGAATTACATTCAAATCTACTTGATATTCCTTATAGGAATAGTATCTTAAAAAATCTTATAGATTGCTTAGTTCTTTTACATTTTAGCATCTTGATACTATGTCTTCAAGAGAGAATCCATAAGCCTGCCAAACTTTCACACCTACCCCACAATATCCATACTCGTTATTCAGGCTCCTTATGAAATATATATCCTTTTTTTTAATGTATTCATATGTACATTATTATAGTATTCTATTTGTAAATTATTCAGATTTCTTATATGTATATGTGTTTAGATTTCTAAAATGATCTTTATTTATGACAGTTATTAAAACTTTTAAAATAGTACTCCTTTATATAAATTAAGATTCTTAAAAATAATACTTATGCCTATATATATATATATTATTTTTACTCTTCCTAAAGTAAAATTTTATATATACACACATACAGTCAGTGGCACACGCAAGGGAGGGGGAGTCCTCAAGTCCGGACCCCTCCTAAAGCCCTTGATTTTTTTTTTATTTATTATAATCCTGTGTATGTAGTTCATAAAATTTAATTCAGTATTTGTTACTAATGATTAATTTTATTTAGTGCTAATTATTCATTCAATAATTAACTTTTTAATGTTTTTTGTTCCCGAAAAATCAACAAAATCAAAAGAATATGTTGGGTGGCGTATTGAAGCATGATATGAGAATAGTGGGCTTTGGAACCTGCCCCCTTGAAAATTCCCGTTTGCGCTACTGTATACAGTCGAACTTCTACATTGCGAATTTTCCTATATAGCAAACTCTATCCTGGAATCGAGAACATTTCACGATTTTCTTTGTAAAATAACCTCCCAATAGCAAAGTGCATTTTCTATATTAGGAAATTTTTTTTCTTGTGATTCAATTTTTTTCCCTCCCTATTTTTAAAGTATTTCTAGACTTTTTAAGTTCTCTCTTTTAATACATTTTATCAGCTCAAATTCAGTTGTGCAACAGCCCATGACGGCCGGGGCCTACTGTGCCTATTCGAGAATACACATGACCATTGGGCGCTGAGGCAGAGTTGCAGAAACTTACGCAGCAAAGTTGCATGAAGAGGGGGGAAAGTAGCAAATAGATTTTCACTTGCAATTCATAAATATAATTTTTTTTAATTTTGTAAACTACATTAAAATATTTTAATTATGTAATTCATTTAAAATGCATTCAAATTCTCTTCCTGCTAAGTTTTGAGATCTGCTGTATCTTTTTTATAAATTTCTGAATTATATTGAAGCATTTGTGGCAATGGAATGAAATCAATGCAGCAAGTCCTTCATTCTTCCTAAGTCATTTTGATTCCGAGAATTGACTCAAACAGTTTGAGGCACATTCAATACCTTAATTTTGTCTTTTTTTTATGTCACTCTAGAAAATGCCCTTTCTACAGTGGCATTACTTATGGGTAGGCTGTAAAGCTTTAAGGCAAATATAGCTAAATCTCTTAAAATGAATTTCTAACTGCATCTTTTATATTAAAAATATGACACCAAAATAATTCTCCAACATTTAAATGCTCAGATTCAGATTGAAAAACATCTTTCAACTGTATGTTAAAAAATTGTCTCCATTGATTCTCCAGAACATATAATTGGTCTGCTAATTCTAAAGGCAGATAAAAAAACAAAGGACGATTTGAATATAAAAAAATACCGGGAAAAATACTTTTATCTTTTTTACATTTCCGTAATTTGAAGGTATTCGGTTTATATAACAAGTTGCTCACATGAAATCTTGAGAAAATTATGACAACTTTGATAGATTTCCTTAGATTCTGTAGAAATTAATTTACCTTTGCTTGTCAGTTTATTAAAGAGACATCCATTAAGTACTTCAATAGGCAAATAAATGCTTATTAAATTCATGTCAATTTCGAGGTTCACACATTTAGGGTAAATTCTTTAAAGGGTAAGGGTGCAATCTTTTAACTCTTTAATGGTACTTATAAGTACCACTCATTTTAAAATTACATAGAATAACCTTTTTTGCGAATACCCTGATGATACTTAGTAGGAATATTCTTTGAAATCCACTCTTCCAAGATATATGACAGCATGGGTTCATGATGAGTATTTTATCGGGGAAGGCGAATAGTTTTATAGCAGAAATTGTCTTTTCAGGTGATGGCGTTTTCAGCGGATTGCAAACATTATCATTTTTGTCCCTAAAAAATAGTTTGTGTCAAAAGGTAAGTGTCTTACTTTTTTGTATGTTAATGACGACCTTAGAAAATGATTTGACTACTTATTTTAAGTGAACGGTATTTATTATTAATTTTACAGTTGAATATCTTTAATTAATTAATTAGCTCTAACTTATTAAATTCCCCAAAATTGAGTATTTTGTTTATGTATTTCCCTTAATTTTCAATGTAAGGGTTCAAAAAAAAAATATTGCTTGAAAAAAACTGCAGTAAATCATAATGTGGTAGATAAAGGGTTAATGCTTTCAGTAATTTGCAATGATCACTCTGAAAGAGCAAATTAATCAACTTAAATTTTGCTTAAATTGGCAGCTGTAATTTAACAATATTTAATTCTATCCTTGTGTTAATTTAAGTAAAAGTTGATTGAAATAGTTGATTGGAAAGAAAAGAATCTAGGCAGTGGCATAATGGAGAATATTAGAGCCCCTTGCAAAGTCAGCTTTTGGACACCAAGCCCTAATATATACTTGGCATCAGTCAGGCTTTGAGCCCCCCCCAGAGAATCCCTGGGCCACCCACAATGCGAGGGTGTACGTTACACCACTAAATCTAGGTCAAAACCTTTTAAAAGGGATTTCATCAGATTTTTATTACATCTTTCTGGATGAGGAGTGCTTACTTTAGTCATTGTATGCAATTTTTTACAAGTCCAGTGCTCAATTACAAAAATAGATTTTTATTCTTTAATTCGATGCAGTACCGTTGATGATAATTATACAATTTACTTAGTTCTATAAAAAATTTTCCTTTCACAATTACTTTACCAGTTTAATATTTATGTAGAAATTCTCTCCAAGCCTATTTTTTAAGAATATTACATGTTTTATTTTCATGCTTCTATCGGAATTAGAAAGAATCCCACCTTTTTTCTCTCTTTTCTACCACTTGCAGTGGAAAAGAGTGGTGAGAGAAGGGAGTCCCGCTTAGATAGGCTCCGATTCATTGCAGTGGTGAGAGGAGGGAGAAATTGCGTCATTTGGAACGGTGAAACATTCTGCAACTTCATGTTTTCTTTTGGAATTAAAGTCACTATTTTTTTTCCTTTTTTTTTCGAAACTTGTTTGAATACTTTTATATATGGTTGAAAGTAGCAGGACCTTCGAGTAAAGTACCATAAAATTCGCGAAGTAACAATTGGATAATAAAAAGTAGCTGAAAGTTTTAAAAAGTTGCAAAATGCGCAAAAAATCGCACGATCTGGCATTACTGCTTTGAGGTGCATGTGCAAATGTCCTATCAGGTGATCAGTCTGAAGCAATACCCCCAGTATTTAAGTCTCCAAGCAAGCTTAGTACTCGTTTATCGACCCACTACAGTAGGGATGAAAGGCCGAGTCAATCTTGCCCTGTCCAGGAATAGAACCCACCCTGAGATGTGGAAGCGTGATGTGCTACCACTCGACCACTGGGACTCATATAAGGGTTATAATAAGCAGAAAACTTGTAATAACAGATTCATTTGATCTAAATCTTTTCTGGGGCAAGTTGCTCTGACATCAGTAACAATTTTTATTGTCTTCAAAAATCTATCTTACAATAAGAGCCATGACACAAAACACTAGGAAAAAAACACAAATAATCAAGTTAATGACTTTAATATAATACTGCCTATGTGTACTCAAGGATTACAAGGTAGATCTACTAATACTTAAGAAATCAGAACTAAAAGCTCAAACTCAGTGGTGTAACTGCTAATGAGGGCCTACGGTGTCCATCCCAGTACACATGACCATTAGGCGCTGAGGTGCAGGAGCAGATGTCCCGATCAGGTGGTCAGTCTGAAGCGAGACTCCAAAACAACCCAAAGATTCTCAGTAGGGTTTAAGTTTGGCGTTCTAGGTAGCTAATTTACGACAGAAAAATCAGGAATGCTCATCCAACCAGCCAGTAGCCAATCTTGACTTCTGAGAGGTACAGTTGTCTTGCTGGTAAACTCCATTACTGTGCGGATAACAGAACAGCATAAATGGATGGAGGTGATCACCTCTCTGCATTGAGGGAGCCAATGATCCCAAACAGTGCTTCGAAAAAACACCGCAGACCATAATTATGCCACCATGCACTTTTACATTTCTAACCTGCAATGCAGGATACATATCTTCATGAGCCTGATGCCATATTCTCAGCCTCTCGGCGTTATGTAGTCGGAATCAAGACTCATCACTCCATGCTACTTGTTTCCGGTCCACTACACTCCAGTCAGTCTGTGCTCTCTTGCCCAGGCGAGACGTGCAACCCGATGACGAGCATTGAATAATGGTACTCCCATAGGTCAGCGGCTCCCAAAACCCATACGGTGAAGCGAGCATCGCACAGTCCATTTACTGGATGTACGACTGGTGCTTGCATTCAACTGGATTATAATTTGAGCTAATGTTTGACTTCATTGGTTACGTTTAATAGGCCTGAGCCATCTCTCAACAGGCACTGTCAAGGCTAATTGTCCTTTGCTGTTTTCCCAATCACTAGTTTTTTGTCCACCATCCATGTATTCTGGGTATTATACTCTTGACCCTGTCGACATTCAAAATCCTAGCTGTCTGACAATTTTGGAAATTGAATGGCCTATGTGTCACGCACCTTCGATTTGTCCCTGATCGAAGGCATCTAAATCATACATTCAAACTGGCAATTCCAATAACTAATTCAGAGTCGCCCAACCGGTATAGTGGTTAACAACACTGACTGCAGTGCCGTAGGGACTGGGTTCGAATTCCGGAGAAGACAGGGATGTTTGTAAATGTATACTGCCGTCGAGCTGCAAGTCCTCTCATGAGGTTGGTGGAAGGGAAAGAGAGGTGGAAGTCCACCCCCAGGGTTTCCTCCCTTTAAATTGGGGTGGAACCGAGCAAAATTGTACTGTCACCTGCATGGTGCTCAACGTTAAGGCTAACGACAGGTGTAAAAATTCTAGCCCTTAGCCATGATGAATTTCGCAGGCCTCGATCTGGTTTTGTCAGGTAGGTGGCATTAGTAACAACATTAATTCAGAACATCCACAATATGTGCAGTTGCTGTGCACTATATATGCAGTTACGCTACCACTGGGCCTCAATACATTTTATTGTGGTCAAAAATCTTGAACTGGTTGTATTAGGTGTCTAACTTGCCAAGAGCAATAGAATTCTGGGAGTTTCATCTAAGAAGTGCAACCTTTTAACCCCATTGTCTAGTTCATTAGAAACATTCGGCCGCCTAGATAGTATCGTTGATGTGACCCTCTACATGTAGCCAAGTGGGTTCGGGTTCGAATCCCGAGTAAGGCATGGATATATTTTCTTCGGCAAAAGAAGTCATACTTTTGCCTGTAATGGATTCCCATCTCAAATGGAAAGCAGCGCACACCTTCTGTTATATGCTGGGATCATCATTTGTGTAATAAGTGTATTTATTCTGTTTGCATGGTATGTTTCTTTTCTTCTACTCGTATTTCGTATGAATCCCAGGATAAAAAACACATGACTACAGCATTAGAAACATTTTCGATATCCCCTTTCACTCTCGGTGGAGTTGTCTCGTGTATTTGAACTAGTCTCCGTTCATTTTTAGCAGCGATATTCAACTTGCGGTCCAACGCGCCTTTTTCAGTGGCCCGGTCAGTGCTCATTGCTCTGAAAAATTCACTTATTTAAGAACAATATTTTTAAAATTTGGTGTCTAGAAATCAAATATATCAATTTTGCTTTTTGTTGTCGATGTCGTAGTGCAAATTGAAATTTTTTATGTTTAATGTTTACGGTTAGTGATAACAGATATCAGTGGTGACAGTTTTATGGGTGGAACTAATTTTTAATTATCTTTCATACCTTGCAAACGAAACATATCTGAAGAAATATATTGTTTCAAGACAATTGGGAGGTAATAATGAATAAAAAATGAAAGAATGCATCAAAATTTAAGTTGGCACAAAGTACTAAATTTACATTGCAACTTAAAGTATTTTGGATTTTATTTTGCATTGGCAATTTTTTAATTATAATTTATTTCTTATCCTGCAACTGCCAAACTGCAGTTGCACTGTGTTGTCTTTTATTTTGTTGTTTTGTATTAAACATTCCGGTGATATCTCATTATATTCATGCAAAATGTTTTTAAAACATAAGGTATGAAATTATGATTCTTCATTTTTTTGTTAACAGAATATAAACTTTGTTTTATACCTTAATGTTTTTTCTCTGATTGTGAATGTTCTTAAAGAAAATATCTACATCTCTCATGTCATGTAATATGTTCACATCTTTAAAAAAAGATGAGAATTTGTGTATGGTGTTCAGCTGTTATATTATGACTGGTGCTATGCATTTCGAATAATTTAAGATACTTTTATATTGCTCTCAGGTTTTGTGTTTGTTCAGTGTGTGTTTGTATGTATGTGTGTGTGTGTGTGTTTCAATGCCTTATAATCCAACTTGATATTACAATTTTGCTTTTGTTTAAGAATCAAGAGTGTGGTTCTTCAAACATTGTAAATATGAAACATGTGGACTGTTAAATTTTACGAACAGCTATTTTAGTGAAAAAATACTGCTTTTTCCGTATGATTTTGTTTTAAATCATGTTTATTGATACTTTTTGAAAATGAAAAAATTTCACTGATGGTTTCTATGTATTTAATGCTTATCTTAATGAATTATTAGTTGCCATTTTGAACATTTTATTATACTCATTGAATATTTCTGCACATAAATGTGCTGTAACAGATTTTTTTTATTATTATTCTAAGAACCCTAATATAATTAGAAACCAATTGTTTTCCATTAACTCATTTTTATTTAAAAAGTTCACGTTTCGTTAATTGATTAATCATGTGCCTGATATATGTAACTAAATATTCATCAATTATGGTAATTAGATATTTATGTGTTTCATCAGCATAGAGTAGTCTCAAAAAGAAATATTTTTGACACTTGATAGCATGAGAAACTTCCAACTTGCAAAGAAAAGTAAAAGTGACCTTGGAAAAAATTCGCCTTTTAAAAAATGTGTGTGGTATTTAAATGTGTTCAAGAGAAATTCATTTCAGGGATAAAAAGTTTTTTAAATTTTTAAAAGATGTTATATAAATCTTTGGAATTATTTATATATATGATATATTGATGTGAGTGCAGTATACTGCAAAGACTGTACTGATATTGTTTTATCTTCATTGTAGTTACATTTGTATAATTGAATTGATTCAGTTAAACTTTTTCAATGTGGTTTTGAAACTTTAGAAGTTTCTCTTCAGAATTGAAGGCCTTGTTAATACTTGTATAAATAAAATAATAAAGAGCTTAATTAATGAATTGCAATAATAAACAGAATTTGAAATAAGTAGCTTTGATATTTTAATGTTTTGATTAAATAAATGTGTTTTTTATAGTGGTATGCATTTTTTGGCTCATATTAGACAGTGTTACTACTAGATTACATTTAGAGCCTAAACTGTTGTGTTAAAAGTGGAGTTCATTGTGTTTCTTGTTTGATGCAAAATGTGCTATAGTACTTAATCTAAACTTGTATCTTGCTGTAAATATACATAGAATACTCAAAAAGATGAACTCCTATTCACTTATTACAAAACAATTTAGCACCTGATACTTGTAAGAAAGAGTTATCAAATTTTCAAACTGTATTGAAACTTATTTAGTATAACATGGATGTAAATATGAAAATTATAATCTAAAACCAGAAGATAGAAAAAAGAAGGAAAGGAATGGCAATAAAATTGTACATATTAACACACAATCATAAATGTAATTTTGTTCAACTTTTAAGAAGATATTTTTGTAGTCATTTCAAGAACAAAATGCAAAAGAATATCCAGACAACTTTGAGCCTTATACCAATGTGTTTATAACCACATGAGCACTCATGTTGCATTTCTCAGGTGCATAATTGAATTTCCTGTTAGCAAATGCTACTTAATGTGAAAGATTGATTCAAATGTATTATATTATTGAAAATATTGTTTTTTTTAAAAAATTGGAATCTAAAGGATGGATATGCTGCAGGAGATGAACTACATTGGACACAATATATCCCAGAAAAAAATAGTACAAGTATGAGTACTACAACTGAAATAATTATTCTAATTTATACATATCGTTGGTCTAATTATCAGACTGCGTAAACTCCATCTGGGATGCTAATTTGATACAGTAGGGCTAGGCGCCAATTTGTTGTTTATGTTCGCCAAGATAGGCAATAATATTACAATCGTGAATTGCAAATTAAACAAAAAAAGCTTTTTGCATATCTCAGCTGAACAAAAGAAAATTATTGCATTTTAAGTCTAGATTCAATAGCAGATAAAAAGGATTTTTTTTATTTAGCTTCCCGTAAATCTCTTGTGAGTTGATTTTTGAAAACACCTTCCTAAACTGATCTCTGCTCAGCAAAAGTAACACATAGTTACAAATTTTGTGTAATGAACGTTTAAAATAGTGTAAATAATTTATATCTGTAAGTGTAATACATTCATATTACTTTCTGTTGTATTGATTTTATGTTAAAATCTTGCCACCACCTCTCCCTTTGAAATCTAGTTTTATTACGAAATAAAAAAAAATTGTGATTATATGATCGAAGGAATAAATTAAAAGTGGAGATCGTACTGAGGCATGGCGTAGACAAAACAAAAGGGAATGTTTTGCTTCAGCGCTGCTTGGCACATTGCACTCCTATATCAAATCATTTAGACTAATGCAGTTTTGCAGTCTGATAATTAGGCCGATGATATATATAGTCACATTATGTCTTTCTGAACAACATTATGTCTGTTTAAAAGAATAAATTCAACATTGAATTTATTCTCTTAAACAGTGTCATTTGCTTTCAGAATTACCTCTTATGTTAGCTAATTATATTGCATTTTTAAAAATAATTATATCCATCCAAAACAAGGTACTTGTAATATGTTAAATATGTAAAACAAAGATTCCTTAAAGGTTAAAGATTTAACTGTAAATACATATATATATATATTTCCTTGTGTGTTTATTTTAGATAAAGATTTTGCAATGTTAAATATTTATAGATTCAATTTGTACACATTTCAACTTAGTGAGACAAAAAGGTACATGCTAAGAAAACTGTTAATATTTTTAAAATAATTATGTTTGCAAGTGGAGCATTTATATGTTTAATACAATTTTTTTTTGTTTCATTTTGTTCTTCTTTCATCTCTAATTAACTTATTTTATTTGTGACTTCTGTTCAAAAGAGAGTTGCAAAATATTTTCTTCTGATTAATTTATTTTAAGTAAAAATATATTATTTTGTTTTTTGTATGAAATAAGGCATATTAAGATAGTTAATAGTTTGAAAAAGTTATTTAGAATATGAATATTTGAAGTTCTAATAAGAGTGAAAAATAAACATTTAGTTTGAAAATCAAAAAAGTTTTATGAGTAGCATACAAGAGATTTTGCGTTTCATAAATTTAATATGTACAGTTATATATAACTATGTAAAAAATTACAAATAGAGCTAAGCTGACTTGTGTTGTATAGCATCTGTAGTAGAAATGTACTTGTCGCTTTTTTTGTGTATACGTCTCAGAATTCTGTGATAAATAATTGGAATGTCCGTCAGTTATTATTTATAGACCAAAGGAATTATTATTCCTACTATGCAATGAACTTTTCAAAATCTCTGGTTCTTCCATAACAAATGGTTGTGTGTTTTTACAAATGGTATTGATGAATTCTTCTTAGCATATGGCCAATCAATCTTAAACCTGAACTGTTGACTGGGAACATTAAAGTTCTTTTTATAAATATTTCATTCGCCATTTTTTTGTACATAAGCAAGATTTAATGTTAATTGTTTCTTTTTGTTTGTACTTGTTTTTGTTTACAATAAAAGGTTAAAATACCGATATATTGCGTTGTTTATGTGAAAAAGTACATAAATTTACTGTTACAGTGGTATTAAATAGAATTTTGACTAAAATTTGGAATGTATGATTTAGTAAACATTTAGTTGAAACACATATTCAAAATGGTATAAAACTATCCACCGGAGCTGGAAAAATTTTTGAAACCAGACCATATTATTTAAGCGATGTTAGATATCATTCTAAAGGTATCTTAACTGTGTGCATCGTTATACAAATTTTAGAAGAAAGCGGTTAATATACAAGGGTACGAACAAACATAAATGGAATTGTTTTAAAAAGTGCAATGCAAGACAGCCGAATTTGTGTCAAAACTGGAATTGGTTTTTTTCCTCACATTTTAAAGTGCTCATTTGAGCTAAAATTTTCTATACACCATTGTTTTGGGTGACAATGCGATAATTTAATTAAAATTAATTGACTGAATTATTTAAAGAATTAGATACAGTTACGTTGGCTTCAAAACTTTTAAACGATTTTTTTCCTTGCGTTTTAAAGCATTCCTTTGAACTGAAATTTTATATACACGATTATTTTGGACGTCAATACAATACTTTAATGATAATTAATTAAAATTAATTTCCACTTAATATTGTGCTTATGTCATATGTTTATGCATATTTATATAAATTGTAACTACACTCACACATGGACAAAAAAAAATTAACGCACCAAGGAGTCGTCAACATGAAACGAAATTTTACATACGTAATGGCTACTTTGATGTAAATAAATTATTAGAAAATCAAAGAAAAAAATCTGAAATCGTTTTTTCAGAGAAAAGGGCAAAAGCAGAAGGATTTAATACCCTGTTGAACCCCCTCTGGCGCGAATGCGCGATACGATCAGGCATTAGGGCATACAAGTTCTGTATGATGTCTTGAGACATTTCGTTGCATATTTGCTGTAACCTTGCCTCTAGTTCGTTCAAACTCGGGGTGCCCAACTCGCCGTCCCAAATGATCTTAGATATGCTTGATTGGAGACAAATCGGGCAGGCCAAGAATGGGTATTTCCAGTGCGTAGACAGTCTTGTGGCACCATTGCCGAGTGAGGCCGAGCATTGTCTTGTTGAAAAATGGTTCCTGAGAGCCGTTGCATGAGTGGCAACACAGGTGGTTGCGGGATGTCATGGTGCCACGCATCAATACTAGGGGCGACCGTGCAGGCAATGGCACCCCATACCATTACACCTGCTGTGGGAGCGTTGTGTCGCTGTAAAGCAAAGGCAGGATTGAGGCGTTCACCATGGAGTCCACACACGAACACGATTGTCATCACTGCTGAGATTGAATCTGGATTCGTCGCTAATGACGACCTCGTTCCATTCCGCTGCAACCCAGTTTCTTCGTGCGCGGCACCACTCCAAACGGAGGCGTCGATGGGTGGGCGTCAAGGGCAGCACACGTAATGGGTGCCGCGATCCCAAATGTCCTTTAGACAGACACCTTCGTATTGTTCGAGAAGACGCGGGGGCCCCTAGTGAAAGTACGACCTGTGGCTGATGAAGTAGTTGGCTGTACGCATGCATCTCTTACGATGTGGCGGACTTCTCGACGACTGGTCTGTCGAAGGTGCCCTGAGCCTGGTCTTCGTGTAAATGACATCTCGAATTTACTGGTCCCAACACCTCACAACTCAATCAGAGCGACCTAATTGACGAGCTACTCGCCTAGCTGACCACCCAGCTTTCATCATGCCGATGATTCTCCCGCTCTCAAACTGCGACAGCTGCTCATCTTGTCTTCGAAAACGGCGTAATGGCATGTCTACCTCAGCTCTTCCTTTGTAAACGATTCAGCACACTCAAACAAGCTTTGGTTACCTGTTTTATACTCCACGGAGAACGGCGTTAAACTCCTTCTACCGGCTATACGTAATGCGCAATCACGCTGCATTTCCAATCATTTGCATAATTCCCCGACATGTACCTTCATGCCTAGTTCCGTTACGATCCCGCAATTATTTCTTGGTGCGCTAATTTTTTTGTCCATATGTGTATTTACTAAAGAGTAACTAAAATGAAATTTTTCTTTATTGATCTAAGTAGGAATTGTCTTAAAAAGAAATTTTTATATATTTATTGTTTCTGGTATATTATAAAAACAGTCTTGCATTTCTCGTTTTTAATACTTTGCAATCATTTTTCCCCCCTATCAAACCTTGGGAAAAGAGCACCTTCATTTAGAGAATGAGGAGCAACACACACACACAAACAGTTCCAGATTGTGCAGGATTTTTCATCATGAATATAGAAACTTTTTCCAAAAACACCATTTTTAACTGAGAAAGCCATAAAGGGCAGTGTAGGGACTGTAAAGACCTTACGCAAGATGCGTTCCGGTGATTTATTCATCGCGGTGTAATCTTCGCAATAGGCTTCAGCCCTAGCAAAACTGCACTGTTTGACTACATTTGATGTCCCACACACATCACTCAGTTTATCCCGTGGTGTGATACGTGCAGCAAATAAGGTGAGATGGACAAATGCTTGACACCTCATCTTGACCTTTGCATGCACCAATGATCAACAGCATGTTAAAGATCGCTGTGATTGAAATCCACACATGACAGAAAAGAGTTTTTGCGTATTAGAGTAAGCACGGGATTTTCCAGTTATTTCGGTGCAACGTGCATTTAGAAATCGCTACGGAAAAGAAGCACCAACCAACAAGGAGCATTGTGAGATGGTATCATCAATTTGAGAAAACAGGCTGTTTGCGTAAAAAGACAAGTGCCACCCCATTCTTACTCCACGTCGCTTGTTTCTCTGATCTGAGCAACCTCGTGTTTGATAAGTTTTGTTTGCGCATACTCCTGCGGTAGAAAATTCTCTCCGCAGGGATCCTACCATTGCCTCTTCAATTGAAGAACCTCAATTATCGAAAATGGACGGGGATTCTCCCGATTCTATTGACTTACCTGATGACATGATTTTTACGGAAACTGAAAATGAATTGGACGAAAGCCGATCGCCTTCTCTCCGCATTACCCTCCTTCCATCGACGAGTTGAGACTCTCCGGGAATGCCTGCAGCACTTTCATTTAATATTTAACTTTGTATATTTTTTAAAATTAAAAAGGGCAAATTATATATATATATATATATATATATATATATTGTTACGAATTTAGTCTTATTCTAATTGTTTCTACTCATTTGTGTTCTATTTTACAGTTTAATTTGTCGTATCTAATGTGATTTTAACCCTGTTTACCTGTAATATCATTTCCACTGCATTGCACGCCCCCCATGCTTTAACATTGGTTTAAATGGTAAACTCGCCAAATATTGCAGCTAGCGCCAAGTTGGCGACGGATTTGGCGACTTAATTTTTGGCGCCAAATTTGGCGATATGTCGCCAAATGTGGGCGATAAGCTTGGCGACCATGGCAACCCTGCTCCTAATAACCCTGTCTGGCAACCCTATCGCGGTATTGTAACACTATGTATTGAGCTTTTCTCATACCTTCCGGATTTTGCTAGATCTTTCTATTTCTCGATTATTCTGGCAAGTGCCAGAGGTTTCTGACCGAAAGGTATAAAAGGGCCCGGGCCGGCTAGTCAGTTAGTCAGATCTCAGCTTTCATGCAAGTGATACCTCTCTGCTTGAGAGAGACGATTGCATAGTGCGTGTGTTATTGCTTTTATTGAGTTATTATTTTTGTGCTGAGTGTTTACTATTGTTTTTGTTAGTGTATTGCATCTGTGTTATCAGTATTTTCATCGATTGTACGTGACTTTCTCGAACTGTTCTACAATTTGTGGAGGACTGTTTTGGCAAAGAATAAAATTGTTTTGGATCCCGCTCTTCGGCTTCAATCATTTCGAACCCCCGAAAACGCAACAATTGGTGTCAGAAGTGGGATTGAATGCCAACAACAAGAGCGATGGAGGCCCAGTTCCAGACTCTTCTAGAAAAATTGACCGCCAGCATGAATGCCAATATGGGCGAAATGAAATCGGAGTTGACCGGCATGAATGCCAATATGGGCGAAATGAAATCGGACTTGACCGCCAGCATGAATGCCAATATGACTGAAATGAAATCGGAGTTGACCGCCAGCATGAATGCCAATATGACTGAAATGAAATCAGAGTTGAAAAGTGATTTGAAGGGCATTGGCGACAAATTGACGACTATGGACAAGAAATTTGAAGAAATGGAAGGAAGAATCGAGTCGGTGGAAAATAAATTCGAAAACAAATTTGTGGATATAGAGAACAAATTTGAAAATAAATTCGAAGATATGGAGAGCAAACTAGAGAAATTGAAGCAGAAAGTCATGACTGGTCAAGGGGATGAATTTAAGTTTCAAGCTCCTTATTCCAAGCCTTCCATCAAGCTTTCTACATATGACGGAAAGTCCTCTTGGCAGGTGTATAAGACCCAATTCTCCATAGTGGCGGATGCAAACCAGTGGGACTCCCAGACCAAGGCCTGCCAGTTAGCTGCTTCTCTTCGAGCCGACGCTGCTGACATTTTGCAAACTTTGCCGGAAACACAGCGGCTGGATTTCGACGCTCTCGTTAATGCTCTGGAGTTACGCTTCGGAGAGAAATGTGTGAAGGATTACAGCAGACTCCAGCTGAAGTCACGGCAGCAGAAAGTGTCCGAAACGCTCCAAGAACTGGCGACGGACGTCGAGAGGCTTTCTCACTTGGCGTTTTCTGACTGTCCGACTGAAGTAAGAGAAGTCCTGGCGCTGCAACACTTCATCGACGGGGTGCGTGATCCGGAAATCCAGAAAGCTCTCCGAATGGCGGATCTCAAGGACTTAAAGGGGGCCCTAGTGTTTGCTATGAAATTCGAGGCAGCCCAGCAAGCAACACGAAAGGACAGACACCCCATACGAGCCGTCAACGAATCGGACACGTCGAACTCAAGTGTGGAGCGGTTAGAGCGACAGATGAGAAGCTTCTTGAATAGAGTTGAGTCTTTGATGTCCCAGAAAGCAGACGGGAAGAAGACCCTTAAATGCTGGACCTGCGGTCGAGAAGGGCATCTGCAGAGAAGCTGCCGGGCACGCCAAGGCGCTGAAACTAATAGCGCCTCCCAGAAGGAGGTGTCGGAAAACTAATTAATGGCCATCTCGTGGGGCGGAGGTTGCCAGATTTTGGAAAGCCCCATTTTCAAGTGTGTCAAATTTCGACAAAGAGTACCGGTGAGAATGGAATTTTTATAATGGGACATGTTAACGAGCTTCCCTGCAACATGATCATCGATACAGGAGCCAATGTGTCTATCATTCGGAACGATCTGGCTCAAAAATTAAAAGAGAAACTTATCTGGACCCCACCCCGCGTGGTGCTACAGACCGTGACGGGGGAAAAGATTGATATTCACGGAAAATTAAAAGTCAAGATCCAGTTTGGAGACACTACCTACCAACATGCTGTGTATGTCGCAGATATTGCAGACCCTTTCATTCTCGGACTGGACTTTCTAAAGGAGCATGGTTTCACTCTAGACTTCAACAAGAACGAATTACGTTCCATACACGAAGAAGTCACTATATTCAAAATTGAACACAGGACAGAATCTATTCGACAGGTAACCGCTAACGAGAATATTACCATTCCCCCAAGGACTGAAATCATAGTACCTGGATACATCGGTAACGATGTGAGTTTCAACTCTGGACTAATTGGATCTGCGGAAAATAAAGCGAATGGATTGCTAATAGCTTCGACGCTAGTGGACCTTTCCAGAAAAACTATCCCGGTAAGAATTTGCAACGTAACTGAAAACCTAGAGTGTTCCAGAAAGGTGAAGTGTTGGCAACCTGCAGTCCAGTAACGTGTGTCTGCAAAAGTTCGAGCTTGCTCCTATCCAACTCGCCTCAACAGTTGACTCCCGACCTTCTAGAAAATGCTGAATTGTCCCCCGAACAGAAAATCTCCGCAGAAAGACTGTTCCAAGAATTTGAAGACGTGTTTTCTAGAAACAGTAGCGATATTGGCCATACTACAGTGACACAACACAGAATTGATACAGCAGACCATCCGCCGATTAAACAGCACCCAAGACGCTTGCCGTTTGCTAAACAGGAAGAGGTCGGAACACTACTACGAGAGATGCAGGAAAATGACATCATAGAACCGTCTTCGAGTCCGTGGGCATCTCCAATCGTCTTGGTTCGTAAGAAAGATGGCTCCACAAGATTTTGCGTGGACTATCGAAAACTTAACGACGTCACCAAGAAGGACAGCTACCCTCTTCCAAGGATAGATGACACCCTGGATACCCTTTCCGGTCATAAATGGTTCTCGACTTTAGATTTAAAGAGCGGATACTGGCAAGTGGAGATCCATCCCGAAGATAGAGAAAAACAGCATTCACTTCCGGCCAAGGACTATGGCAGTTCAAAGTCATGCCGTTCGGGCTCTGCAATGCGCCAGCTACTTTCGAGCGCCTGATGGAGACCGTGCTAAAGGGTCTGACTTTTGAAGCTTGCCTTATTTACCTGGATGACGTCATAATAGGAGGGCGTACGTTTGAAGAACATCTTCAAAATATCCGGAAGGTGTTATCAAAATTAAGCGACGCTAACTTGAAGCTAAACCCTTCGAAATGCAAGTTCTTCCAGAAAGAAGTCAATTATCTGGGACACATCATCTCTGCAGAAGGTGTTCGTACGGACCCCGAAAAAGTGTCCGCCGTAAAGAATTGGAAACGCCCTGAAAACCTCCGTGAGCTGCGAAGCTTCCTGGGACTATGTACTTATTACCGAAAGTTTGTGAAAGGGTTCTCTAACATCGCAAGACCCTTGCACAAGCTAACAGAAAGTAAACAAAAGTTTCAGTGGACAAAAGAATGTGAAGATTCCTTCCTCCAGCTTAAAGAAGCTTTGACGTCTTCACCGATCTTAATATATCCACAACCGGACAAGCCATTTATCTTGGACACTGATGCCAGTAATGAGAGTGTCGGAGCAGTATTATCTCAGGAAATAGATGGCCAGGAACGAGTCGTAGCTTATTGGAGTAAGTGTTTATCGAAACCGGAAAGAAATTATTGTGTCACTCGAAAAGAGCTACTGGCTATTGTGAAAGCCATCGAGCATTTCCATCACTATCTCTATGGCCAAAAATTTCTTCTACGTACCGATCATGCCTCTTTAACCTGGCTAATGAATTTTAGAAATACTGAAGGCCAGGTAGCCAGATGGATACAACGGCTCAACGAGTATTACTTTGACATCAGACATCGTAAAGGCTCCTCGCATGGAAATGCTGATGCCCTTTCAAGAAGACCATGCCCAGAAAATTGTCGTCATTGTTCCAGAGTAGAGACCAAATATGACTATGCTATACGCCAGATAACAACTTCAACAGCGACGCCACCCGATCCCTGGAGTGACGAGAAAGTTCGAGAAGACCAGATGGCGGATCCTGATATTAAACCCCTTATAGAGTTTATGGAGTCTTCCAGCAATAAACCAAGTTGGCAGGACATCTCGGCTTATAGTCCTACAACTAAGCAGTATTGGGCCCTCTGGAATTCTCTACATCTCAGGAATGGTGTTCTATACCGAAAATTCGAATCAGAGGATGGAAAGACATTCAGGTGGCAATTAGTACTTCCTCGATCTCGTATCCCAGAGGTACTCAAAGAATTGCATGGCAGCCCAACAGGAGGTCATTTCGGCGTCATGAAAACTTTGCACCGAGTTCGAGAGCGATTCTTCTGGGGTAAAGTGAGAGCTGACGTGGAACAGTGGTGCAAGTCCTGTGATGCCTGTTCAGCTAGGAAGGGGCCAAAGATACGTAGCCGAGGGAAGTTGCATCGCTACAATGTTGGAGCACCCTTCGAACGTATCGCTTTCGATATCCTGGGACCTCTGCCAAGGACTGCGTCTGGTAATAAGTACCTACTTGTTGTCATGGACTACTCACGAAATGGCCCGAAGTGTACCCCATTCCGGATCAGGAAGCCCCCACCGTAGCGGAGGCTGTAGTGCAGCACTGGATATCGAGATATGGGGTACCTCTTCAACTTCATTCCGATCAGGGAAGAAATTTCGTCTCTGCGGTATTGAAGGGGGTCTGTGAACTACTCGGAATTGACAAGACCAAGACCACACCTTTGCACCCACAGTCAGATGGCATGGTGGAGAGGTTAAATCGTACCATCCTGAATAACCTCTCACTGATGGTCTCCAAGAACCAACAAGACTGGGACCAGAAAGTTCCTCTCTTTCTGCTAGCGTACCGCAGCGCCGTTCACGAGACTACCGGATATTCACCATCCCAGATGTTTTTGGCCGAGATCTTCGTCTCCCTTGTGACCTGCTGTTTGGTCGCCCTCCGGATACACCTTCATCGCCTGAGGAGTACGTGCAGAATCTCCAGGCACGTTTTGAAGATGTACACAATTTGGCTCGAGAACGGATCAACCTGAGGACGGAGAAGATGAAGACTCGGTACGACACAAAAGCCACAGGACATCAATTCAAGGAAGGTGACAAGGTGTGGTTCTACAACCCGACTCGACGCAAAGGACTTTCTCCTAAGCTACAATCGCATTGGGACGGTCCTTATACAATTTTAAAGATAATAAACGACGTCGTAATCCGGATCCGTAAGTCAACGAATTCGAAGCCTAGAGTCGTTCATTACGACAGGCTTGCTCCATATTATGGCCATAATTCTTAGTGTGTCAATTATCGTGTAATTTATTTTGACCATGGTCTTGTATAAATAAGTTAGTGTGTAAATAATCTTGTAAATAATTTTGTATATTGTTTTGTAAGTGTTTATTTTCTACTATGCATTACGTGTTTATTTTGTACTATGCATTAGGTGTTTATTTTGTACTATGTATTACATGTTTATTATTGCATATTCATTTAATTGTTTTTAATCAATTGCTTTATTATTATGTTAACGTCTGATGAAGGGTTGTACTGCCCGGGACGTGCAGTTCTTGAGAGGGGGCAATGTTACGAATTTAGTCTTATTCTAATTGTTTCTACTCATTTGTGTTCATTTTTACAGTTTAATTTGTCGTATCTAATGTGATTTTAACCCTGTTTACCTGTAATATCATTTCCACTGCATTGCACGGCCCCCATGCTTTAACATTGGTTTAAATGGTAAACTCGCCAAATATTGCAGCTAGCGCCAAGTTGGCGACGGATTTGGCGACTTAATTTTTGGCGCCAAATTTGGCGATATGTCGCCAAATGTGGGCGATAAGCTTGGCGACCATGGCAACCCTGCTCCTAATAACCCTGTCTGGCAACCCTATCGCGGTATTGTAACACTATGTATTGAGCTTTTCTCATACCTTCCGGATTTTGCTAGATCTTTCTATTTCTCGATTATTCTGGCAAGTGCCAGAGGTTTCTGACCGAAAGGTATAAAAGGGCCCGGGCCGGCTAGTCAGTTAGTCAGATCTCAGCTTTCATGCAAGTGATACCTCTCTGCTTGAGAGAGACGATTGCATAGTGCGTGTGTTATTGCTTTTATTGAGTTATTATTTTTGTGCTGAGTGTTTACTATTGTTTTTGTTAGTGTATTGCATCTGTGTTATCAGTATTTTCATCGATTGTACGTGACTTTCTCGAACTGTTCTACAATTTGTGGAGGACTGTTTTGGCAAAGAATAAAATTGTTTTGGATCCCGCTCTTCGGCTTCAGTCATTTCGAACCCCGAAAACGCAACAATATATATATATATATATATATATATATATATATATATATATATATATATATATATATATACCAATGTGAAAGTAACCAACCATATTTTGAATGACAGGAGATGAAGATCTCGGCATGAGAGATCAGGCGCTCCAGACCCATCGATTCAACACCTTTCTTCATGTGTCATAAATTTGCTCAAGACATTAACGGTCTAATCAACAACATTGATCAATTTTACTTCAGAAAGAAATCTATCAAAGCGAAATATCTTGTGGAACTGCAAGCCCTTCTCTCGAGAAACCGTGATAGACTCCAGGTTCTTCAAGAATTTTTAAGAGAACCAGGTGATGATGAGAAATCCCATCAGATTAGAGCGTCTCCCAATCAAGATGATGAAGCCTTCAAAACAGTTAAAGGCCGCAAAAAAAAAAAAAAAAGAAAGGAGCCCTACCCCTCCAGACGAAATCTCGACCAAAAACAGAAGCAGGTCGAAGTGATCACTTCAAATAAATTCGACGATCTACAAACCCCTCAAACTCAAGAAAACGAGGACGTCACCGAAGCCACTGCCGAAAATCGCAATGTCGCCCGCCCTCCCCCCTTCGATTACAATCGATAATGTCAGACAGTCGCATCAACTCTTGAAGAAACTGCAAGACATTACTAAGCAGAAAATGCGAGGAAAAATCATAGGAAAGGGACTCAGAGTGTACCCGGAAAACCCAGAAGCATACCATGTTATCCGACGCTACGTTGATGCAGAGAAGCTCGAGTCTTTTACCTATCAACTTGATGAAGAGAAAGACCTCAAGGCAGTCATTCGAGGTATGCCCTCAGACACCCCACCTCAAGAAATCATAGATGAACTTCGGACTTACGGAATATCAGTCAACGTTTGCCATGTCATGACTAGTAGGAGAACTGGAATGCCCATGCCTTTATTCCTCGTCACCCTCCCCAGAAGTGAAATCAACAGAAATATTTACAGCCTGACAGATTTTTGTTACTTGAAAATAGTAGTGGAACCCTTGCGACCCAAAATTGGACCGGCCTAGTGCTACCGATGTCAAGGTTTTTACCATTCATCGAAATTTTGCACAAGAAACCCAAAGTGCGTAAAATGCGGCCAACCCCACCTTACCAAGGACTGCTCCAAATCTGCCAACACTGATGCAACTTGCTGCAACTGCCAGGGAAATCACCCAGCAAATTTTACAGGATGCCCCCGCAATCCTTTAAACAAGCCACCGCCACCCCCCAAGGTCAATTACTGGGACGAGAGAGCAAGAAAACGCCGGGAAATGAAAGAGGCAGCTCAAGCCAGAGCTGAGTCAGTCAATCCAGCCATGGTCGAAACGACCCAATCTCGTGCTCCCACTCCCCCACCAGCGAGTGCAGTTCACGCTCCAACTCCTAACTCAAGACCATCCCTCGCCTCTCAGCTAGCAATACCACCAGTAACACCACCGTACCCAACGATACTTCAAACATTTCAGAAACCCTCCGCCAGTTACGTGACCCGAAAGTTGTGGAAATATTCCAAGTATTGAAGAAAATCATAGCGATCTCAAATTCCGACAAGCCTCTTGCAGACCGTACTTTCGAAATTGCCGCTCTACTCCAAATTGACATCCCACTCTGATCAGTTTTCCCTTCGTGAGAATCACATTCAAAGGGAAAAAAAATGACTGATAAACTTTCCTCGACAACTCTTCCAAAAAAGAAAAAGAGTTGGTTCTCCCGACCTGCCCCACCGCTTCCCCCCTCCCGGGAAGGCGAATTGACGACCCGATGAACTCTATTCAACACCGACCGACCCTTTCGGGCGCTGCTTCTTCTCTCTTCCTCCCCCCCCGCTTGTGTTGGGCTGCTGCTTTACTTTTCTTGCCTTTTGGCGCTGCTTGTTCCGCGATCTGTGTGCAGATCGCTCATGTGTGTGTTTTTTTTGTTTCGTTTCTTTTCACTCACATGGAGAAGAAACGCCCTCCGGGCGTTGGATCACCCTTGACAAGCAGCGTCTCGGAAGAAGTAGTAGATAGGGTGAGGCTGAGTTTTGACTACGAGACTTTCCGCCTGTGAACTTGGAATGCCCCAGGAAACGGCATGGAATAATTTATGAAAAAAACTAAATTTCAAGCCATAGCATTTGCAATTGACACAACAAGTAACAGAGGATGACAAGTAAGCATTTGGGCAGAATTACGAACCATTGACAGAGTGATGGTATAAAATGTATGGAACCAACTGGATTAAAGATAGGACGTATGCCGTGCAGTGGCGTAGCTACCAATGGGCTAGGCGGTGCCTCGTACACGGAGAAAAAAGATATACTCAAAAATGAACACTTAGACGCATACTCATTTTGAAATGAGTAAGTTCGTATCAGATTTGAACGAATGCTTTTGTCGAATGTAATACATTATTACATGTACTCAAAATCCCCAAAAAATGGTTAATTTATATTAAGGCCGCCTTCACCATTTGTATTTTATTGTTAATTTGGCGAGCGTCATTTGGGTTGTAAGAAATAATTTGGCGTGAGAAGTCAGTAGTAGTTCAGACTGCGAGCCTCGGAGACATTGAGTCACAAATTCGTTAAAATTTTTAAGGAATACAGTCCATTGTTGTTTACTGATTTAAATTTGTTTTTGCCTCTCCAATTAACACTCAGACAAATTAAAAAGATATTCAGGATTACAGAAGCTTTCCCCCTGCTGGTATCTCCACCTTGTCGTGGTGGGTGGGCTTGTGTGCTCCAGCAACCCAGAGAGCTATGTCGGCGGTAGCTTAGCTACTGGTAGAGTCTCCCAAGCCGAACAGGTCTTCGTTGGGTAGGAGCCAGACTAAGAGAGATACCTAGGAGAAGGAAAACTGATTACAAACCTGCGCCAGCGTCTGTTCTCTATGTCAGGAGCGGCTTGGGTGTCAGTGGAGCCAAGAGAGGTTTCTACCTACAAGGAGCTCCAAATCAACAAAAGCTGCATATTACCTCTTCATGACCACACTGACCCAGAATCTTGATGCTGCATTGCCCGTCGCGCAGAATAATCGTGTCGCTTGTGGTTTAGGCAGAGAGCCGCAAGTGATAAGTACTTTACGGTCTCCACACTCTTTACAAAGTTTGAAAATTCTTCAGTGTAACATCAACGGCCTAACTACACCAGCCACCAGAATCAAACTCGACCAGCTGCTTGATATTCTTCTGAAAAAAGACGTACAAGTTATTTCAATACAGGAGACCAAGTTAAAGAAATGTACTGTCCTAAAAATAAACGGATTTAACATTTATAGATGTGACCTTGCCTCCGAAGGAGGAGGAGGTTTGGCCTTTTTGATTAGAAACCTCAATTATCAAAGCATTGCCTTTCCAACAAATGGAACCGGTAAATCGCTAAACATTATTAACGTTTATCATCCTCCTAATCATAAGCAACTTCCTGCAGTTCTTTCTGGTTTCCTGGACAAAAATACCATAATCTTGGGGGATCTAAACGCCAAACATCCCACTTGGGGCTGTTCGTACACTAATGCTGGAGGAGAAGAATTACTTCAGTTGATGGATGACACAGAATCCATGCTACTAAATGATGGCACTCACACTTTCACCTATAGCTGTAATGCCTGTGAGGCCTTGGATATAGCTGTCAGTAGCTCAGAAATCTTTTCCCAATGCTTCTGGAGAGTCATGGACACAATTGGAAATGATAATTTCCCAATTCTTATTGAATTTAAGAAAAGGTAGAAAGTGCGTGAGACACAGGAAATGTTCTGGAATATTAAAAAGGCTAAGTGGGACTCTTATAGAGAGTCCGTGGATATTAAGTTGAGCTTGACACCTGTTACAAATGATCTAGAGGAAAATTGGAAGAATTTTTCAGGACCATTATTTTGGACAATGCAAAGGCTTTCATTTCTAGAGGAAACATTAGACGCCATGTACCATTCTTCACCCATTATGCTTCAAGCTTAAAACCACTTCTTGATAAAAGGGATGAAGTGCACAAATCCTTGAGAGATGGCAGTCTCAACCTTAGAACAGAAATCAATAAAATAAATGCAGAGATAAAGTTGATTTATACACAATTGAAGAGATCTAGATGAAAAGAAATGTGCGAGTCTGGACTGCAGGACAGCCAGCTCAAAATTATGGCGAATTGTCAAGAACATAAACATAGAGCAAGAGCAGAGTGAGGAGAGGAACTCCATAACGGATAATAACGGCCAGGTTTTTCCTGATGATAAAGCAGCAGCAAATGGACTTGCAGTCTTCTAGCAAGAATCAAGCAAGTTAGATTTCACAAGAGACAACATACCTATATTGAGGAAAGCTAAAAACATCAGTCACGGGGGGCGCATCACTGATGTAAGCGACTAGGAACTGTCCATGGCTTTTACATCGACGGAACTTCTACTTGCAATGGCACTGTTAGACCTAACTAAATCTCCAGGACCAGATGGCATTTTCGGCCAAATGCTTGAAAACCTTTTCCAACTAGGTAAACAATGCCTTATTGATTTGGCCAATCTGTCTTGGAAGACAGGGTGTCTCCCAGCTGACTGGAAAAGATCAACTATAATTCTTATAAAAAAAGCAGGAAAAAATACCTTGACACCTAAGGATTTCAGACCCATTGCGTTGACTAGTACTGCCTGTAAAATCATGGAAAAAATTATTCTGATTAGAATCTAGTACTTTTTGGATAGTAAGAACTTATTGCCATGTGAACAGTTCGGCTGCAGAAGGGGCTATAGTACTATTGACCAAATTCTATTTTTCTGCCAGAGTGTCAGAAATGCACAAAATCTTAAGCCTACTCACCACACAACTGCTGCTCTCTTAGATCTCACAAAAGCATTCAATAGTGTTTGGAAGCATAAATTGTTGATTAAACTCCATGACGCTTTCAACATTCGTGCAACACCTTGGTGTGAATTTCGGACTTTCTCTATCCTAGATAAGAGTGAAATTTAACAAGACCTTTTCGGATCCAGTTGTGCTAGGACAGGGCGTTCCACAGGGTTCTGTCCTTAGTCCTACACTTTTCTCACTACTTTTAGCCGGCATAGAGAAAACGCCTCCCCCTGGAGTGAAATTGGGCGTGTTTACAGACGACATCATGGTCTAGTGCTCTGGTAGTGACTTGATTGAGATGGAGACAACTCTTAATAATGCACTGTCAGCATTATCAGCCTTTGCTTCAGAGACTAAGCTCTGTTACAATCCTTCCAAATCCATTGTCACGTTTTTTACCACCAACAAAAGGCTATACAATCATCAGCCTAAATTAAAGATGGATAATCAACACCTTGTGTACGAGAAAGCATCCTAAATATTTAGGATACATCTTGGATCCTGCATGGACTCGTAACAAACATATTGATCATATTGTCTTAAAAAGTAGACAATGATTAAAAATTCTCAATTACATTGCAGGCAAAGACTGGGGAGCTGATGCAGTCACTTTAAGGAATACATATATGGCACTCATAAGACTAATCCTGGAGTATGGTTTTCCGGTTTTTAGCTGTGCATCAGATACTAATTTGGACAAACTAGAAAAAAATCCAACTCAGCGCTGCTAGAATTATCACAGGTTTGAGGCAAAGCTGCCCTAGAGAAATTGTATTCTTCGAGGTTGATTTACAACCCCTCAAAACTAGAAGGACTAACCTCTCCAGATACTTCAATGAGCTCTCTAAGTATTGCCAACATAATAAAACTTCACTATATCTTAACAACTGGTGCAATAATCAGAGACTAAAGAAAAATAACCCTTTTAGTAAAGCAGGACTTCTACAATTGCCTTTTAGTGATGTTGAGCCTCACTCTCTAAAGTCTTGTCTCAGCCCGACGAAGGTAATCCCAAAAGTGCATTTCCACTCCTGTCGTTAAGGGGGTTTGATTCCAGATCATTTTAGGCTGTTAGCAATGGAGGAATCCCTAGTGACGCCATTAACAGACGGCAGCAGACTGAGTGATCGAGACATTTACATTGAGAAACATGGAGAGAGGTCTTTTCCCGACTTTTCCTCCATCTTTAAAAGTGAACTTATTGCAATAGAGCACGGCCTCGAGGCAGTTCTTAATGAACAAGACTTTTGAGACCTCTATATCCTCTCTGATAGTCGCTGTTCTCTCCAACATCTTTATAACTGGATCACAGTCGGAGACAAATCTGGCGTCTCCATACTTCAACTTACACAAATATATAAATATCAAAGTCCATAGACATATCAAAGTCCCATGATGTTCATTTCCAGTGGATTCCATCCCATGTTAACATCTTTGGAAACGAACAAGCGGATCTCTTGGTTAAAGAGGGCTGTAATGCTTCACCTATCTCTTCAACCCTCACCTACTCTGAACATCAATTTAGGGTTAAATCTGAATTTTTAAAGGAGTGGAGGACCCCGCCCAACCGACACTGGTATGAAAGCAAACATCTAGGATCCTCATTCCTACTTAAATGTGCCAGAGCCTCGCAGACTGCAATCTCTAGATTGAAAAGTGGCAACATAAAGAGTCTTTCCTTTTGTGGAGGCAGGAAGACTTTTGCTCTTTGCACCAAGTGTAAGACTCAACAATCCTCTCCAGATCACATCTTAGACTGCTTGGGACTTTCGAGGGAGGACTTTTTTCCTCTCCCCTCCTGGTATTGGACTTCTTAAGGGTCAATGTTGTTTTGGGTCTTGTCTGACTCCGTCAGACAGACTGAGGATTAGCCACAACAATAACAGAAGCTCTTTTGATATACCGGCTACATATTTTAAAAATTGGGGTTCAACAACAAATTTAGTTCTCTTAAATCTTCCGAACTATATTTCGTATCTACCACGCTACACGCGGAGGAACGCATGAGTATTAAAATGAGCACTAAACTTTGCTGTTATTTCTGATTATCTCTTATTTGTAAATCTAAAAGTATGTGACTTGTTTTTAATATAAGTTTAATATGTTGGTAAAATTATTAATTACACTTCTATATGATTGACGGCCAATTTAGCAATATGGTAAATGTGATAAGTGTTTACTTTATTTTGGCGGATTATTAAAAGAGTGTTATAAATTATATGCAATTTACAATATTCATAAGTCATATTGTTTGATTTATTCAAGTCAAAACTAAACTGAACTGCAAGCAACATTCTTATAAAAACCCACCCTGGGTTAAAATTTAGAATGGGGGCTTGGCGAAGTTCATTTTTAGCAACCAAAAGTAGACGCCAAGCAACTTATTTTTGCGATAGGTGTTAGGAGAAATTACAAAGTGGAATTTTGCAATGAAAAGAAAGAAAAATTAAGGAGATATAAAAATAGTGAAGGTTTCCACAGTAATGCATTTAAATGAAGTTGTTTGGCGATCGATTCCGGTCGCTAAATCCAAAGGCGCTTTTACACTTTAACCCAAAATTGAAAAACTTTTATCTATATCATGACACATAGCCAACTACTAAAACCCCATTTTAAATTCTGCTTTGAAAGGTGGTAAAATATTAACATGTTTGAATAAGCAATAATGTTTTCCCAATTGACTGAACTTGGTATTAAGTTTTTATCAATTAGCACTGTTAGTAGAAGGTGCCTTGGATGAAGGAATAAATACAACTTTAGACAACCCATTGTATCCAAATCAGTACCAAAAATATTCAGGATTTATTTAAATTTTTCTATATTTTCAAAACCCACAAAAATTACTTTATTTCTTCGTGCAATATATTTTTGCGCCCAAAGCACTTATTTATAAACAAATAATAATTGAAGTGTTATTTTGCTAGTTTGAAAGAGTTTTAGTTTCATGCTGAACTCTCAAATAGCTTGCATGTCTTTAAAAAAGCAAGTTTACAAAATAAATTTTTGTTGACAATTATTAATCTTACATTTTTAAAGTACTTTTTTAGCTTATTAATTAAGTTATGGAAAATATCTTAAAAGTTATCATAAAGAAATTATATTTAAGAGTTTCAACGATTTCAATACACTTATTTTATAATTCCTTTCACTCTCATTATCGAATAGTGAAACAATCAAAATTAAATGTACAGAATGAGAAAAATTAGTTAGTAAAATTGAACGTAATATATTTCAAGAATGTTTTTTAACTCTTCGGTTTAAGACATTACGTATATAAAAATTTAATCTACTTAACTACTAATATTTAATGGATATTTTGTCCTATCAATAATTGATCTACATTGATTAAATTAGATTCATCAGTACTTGCATACTCTCCCAACCTTTTGGTGACATACGAAACGAAGCACATGATTGTCAATTCAGTGCACATGACACATGTGAAATTGGTATTGCCAACTTACCTAAACGTAGACAATTGTTGCCATAATATGTAAGTACTGATTTATCTTATATTAGAGTACAGGAAGGCTATACTTTCATGACCATAATACTTTGTTTTGTTCGAAAACAATTTTGATATTCCTAAAATATCTTATTAAATTGGTATTTTTTATAATGATAAAGAGACAAGCCCAGTCAAAGTAAGTTTTAATTCACAACTTATCGATCTTCTGGTTTATAATACACCTTTTATGTGATCATAGTTTTGTTTATTTGGATGAAAATATGTATCTGAGATATATATCAGATTCTTGACATTTAATCCAATTATATATATTCTACGCTTTTATTTATTAAAGGAAGGTAGAGAAAATTTAGGTACACTTACATATTATCGCAACAATGCCAACGTTCAAAATGATTCGTCAAGTTGGTGACCCTGATTTTCTATGTGTTGTATACGCTAAATTGACACAACCATGTGCTTCATTTCATATAATCTCGCCAATATGGTTGCGATAATATGTAAGTACCAAAAATTAATACAGCTTTGTTACAAAAACTCCTGTATGCAGGTATAGTGCACATGAGTGGAAACACGCAAAAAATCTGTTCAGTTTGACATACAGGAAGCACCATAATAATAAAGCAAGTAATTCTTTTTCCAATTTTAGATTTTGCATTTTTTCAGGTACCCTAAGATTTTGGGGGTTTTATTTCTACTGTATTAGCTGGAAAAATATATTTATTGACATAAATATTTTTTTGACAGATGAAAGCATAGATGAAGAAAATGTCTTGTTTTTAGATAATGAGACGTTGAAATCTCTGGCCCTCGATTGTTTCTGTGGGGTAAAAGAGACCTCAGAAAATTATCCTAATACTTATTCATATTCAATTCTACCTCCTTGTTGGCTTTTCATATCAATTTTCCTTCCAAGGAATTACAAAAGCAGAAAAACAAGTAGAAAGCCTCCTTTTAATGACTTTTGTTTTTTACTTTTCAGGTTGCAGGGGAAAGGAGACAGAGCTTGTTGTTTTGGAGCATTGAAGTGAATCGGTACACTACGTATCAAGTGTTGTTGTTGGCAATTGTCAAGTTGGGCGATAACATCACAATATGGTTACCAATGCTTTTAAATTTGGTTCTGGGGTTGCCATCCATTATGTTTTATTATTATATTAAATTTTATTTTCTTTTGTATTTTTATTTTATTATTATTCATTATGTATATTGTTTGATATTATAATTATAGTTATTAAAATGAATTTTTTTATTGATTTATATTTATGGCAGTATCCTTATTAATTCCAGACGATTTTAAGTAGATTTTTTTCACAAATTTATCAACATTTCCGTGCTTCCCGCTGTCTAGAGTACAGTTTGTCTTCTGTCATTTATTCATAAATGGATATTTCAAATATTATTGGTGAGTATTAAGATATTTTATTAAAAGAATATTAAGGTTCCGCTTTCAATTTTTATGGACTAAAAGGATTACCGAATTCGCACTTCCTTTGCTTTCTAATCTCCGTTATGCCATGTAGGGGAGCGATGCACGTTTAATCTTTCGAGAGCTCAAACGTCCTCCTGCTGGTGTGGTGTGGTAGTTAGGAGAGGAGAGTTGCCAGCCCAGGTGTTGTCCTCGTCTCGACCATGGATCAAGATTACGAGGTCTATCACCAAAAGCCCTCGTGTAATTGAACAGTGCTACATTAATACTCTCGCTCAGTAAGACATGCCTTCATGTTAGAAAATGTATTTTTTACAACCTTTTACCTTGTGTCTGAGCATCATTTGCATTAATTTCATTCCTACTCTTGTAAGCTAAATTTTCATTTTAAATATTTCCATTCGTAATTTATTTTAAATTTTGCACATAGTTCTGATTTTTTTTATGTATTTTATGGATTAAAAAATAATCTAGGAATTTCTTACGTTTTGCTCTTTCTGCCAAAGACCGTTTGATTCACATCGTAGTCTTTGTCGTCATATTCAAAACAGTCATATGGATGTAGCATAACTCTACACACGTTGTGCTAAATTTTGTAGTTTAGAAAACTATATAATTACGGACAACATTTGCAGACTCTAGTTCGGACGAGAGACTTTTTACTCTCGACTTCGAGCACCTCCTTCAGACCAACAGCAATTGCGCGATCTTACACAATAAGTGTAACTGTTCAATTAATTCCACTCGTAGAAAGCAATTAAAAAAATTCACTCATCTGCTCGACTTAAATATTCCTTATCCTGATACCCTTCGGCTATAACTCCTCTAACACCCTCGATATTGCTATCATTAATAACTTTCATTTCCCGTATACTATTGACTCCATTCTGGAGCTTTCCTCCGATCATAACCCGGTCTTTTTAAATTTTTCTCTCCACACAATGATAATTCTTGAGCAGTTACCATTTGTTGGTCAACTTTTAGTAATAATCTTAATAGTTCTATCTGATTTCTCGGGCATCCAATACCCAAATGGGCTGGAATCTAAAATTTCTCTTTTCACTGCCGCCGTTCGCTCCACCCACCTTCAAGCCTCTAAGCCAATAGAAAACAAGCAACACTCTTTCACTCCAAGACTTAATCTATCTCAAAAATAAAGCTAAAAGAAAATGCAATAAAATTCTAAATCCAATGCATAAAGCAAATTATTATAGACTACAAAAACAACTTAAAAAAGCACTCAAAACATTCACAAAACTTCTAGACTAAAAAATTAGAAGCTCTTAACAAAACCGACAATAATCTATGGCAGTGTGAAAATTTTTTTCGCCAAAAACGCTCAACATTCCTAATCTTAATAGTTCTGGCATTGCAAATAGTAGAGAAAGCCAATCTACTTGCTCTAACTCTTAAAAATGATTTCATAGAGCCTGATGATAAAATTTACCCTAGTGATGATAACATTACTAATACTTTAGAAGACTTTCTCTCCCACCCACCTCCCATTCCCAGACGAAATCACTGATTACATCAGAATAAGATGGTTAATAGACCCCAGATCGTTACAGACCAATTTTCCTTCTAAGCACTTTAAGTAAAATAACAGAACATGTAATTCTTAATAGATTATATACTTTTTTACTAATGATAACAACTTCATTAATCCAAATCAATATGGGTTCACCCAACACCTCCTAGATACAAGGCCTGGCTACTGAAATGAGAGAGGCTTGTGATGCCACATATAGTAGGTATAGAAATCCTGCCTGATTTGAAGTTCACTTTACTCGCCTACGCCATTTTGATTGTTGCTCCTGTACAGTTCGCAGCTTTCTACATTTTTATTGCAGATTTTCAATTTATTTGTGACGAATTTGGATAAAACCATAAAAAAATGAGTTGAACCGAATTGCAATAGCAATTATAAAGATACTGGGACACGACCAATGTTTGGATTCCCAAAGGAGGACTTTCTTCGAAATAAATAGATACTAGCCATTTCAAGAAAAGACTTTGCTCCATCAAAGTATTCGAAGGTAAGTTTTTTAATTTTATTCTATTTATGGAAATTGTAATAATATCTTTATTTTAAAAGTCTACAAATAACTGTAATAGGTTGTTCGATAAGACCTTTTGAAAATGTACTCATTTCTGTTTCTTCATGTGAGTTTCTTAAACATTGGCAATTCATTTTTTTTTATCTATAATGATAAAGGTATTTTGTTTATGAAATAAATATTTTGTAGCCCTAATAAAATTCATGTTTTTAAAAATGAGCCCTAGCAAGCATTGTTAATGAGACAAAAACTGTCTAGTATTTTTGCTATTGCTGCTTTATTTTTGCGTCATTTATACCAAATACCTTTTCGTAGAATCAACGAAAGTACCTTAAGCATTAACAGTTTTTTAGCAAAGAAAACCCATTATGATATATAGCTCGTAGTCAATGTAAATATGGACATAAGCAACCATTTATTGTATATTTTGTATATTAATATGATGTGAGATACAAAATGCAAAACACATTCACAACAGCAACAACAAAAAAACTAGCTGATTTTTGAACTATTAGGATGACTTTAAAAGTAAGAAAAAATAAAGCTGTAAAAGTAAGCTGAAAACAGATAAACATGACTCAGCGTTAACCTCACAATTCGTTAACTTCATTTAAAAAAAATCAAATTATCAGAGAAATTTTTGTTAATTCTAACAAATATTTTTTGTTGATGCAAAACAATCTATATATATATATATATATAGGTTTGTGAATTACACTTTTCGGATGATGCAATACGAAGATACACCAAAGCTTACAATGAAAAGACTGGAGAGAAGATATGTGTGCCCTTAAAGGGTTTCAGACTACAAAATTTTGCTGTGCCAACTATTTATATATATATATATACAGATTTCCCCACATATCTTTCTAACTCTGGAAATCCTGCTCGTGAATGTCCTGAGCAGAGACTGCAAAGATTAGAAAATGAACACTTACAACACTCAATCCAAGCAAGCATTATTTCCTAGGAAGAATTCGAAAAAAAGAAATCATTTACATCGTTTCCAGAATTAGTAGAGTGTTGAGTGTTTAAATGCAGAGGAGCTTCAGGACATATGGACTGTCATTTGTAAAAATGATCTAGTAATAATTATGATGCTAGACACAATAATATCTCCTAGTATTAAAAAGCATCAGTGATTTTAAATAAAGACACATTTAACAATTCACATGGGTCAAACAAAGATAGATCAACTTGGTAAGTACAAATTTCCTGTAAAAGTTAATAATACTATTGTTGTAAATGAAATATCACACCAACTGGCTCTCAGAATAGAAATGAAAAGCTCCCATGATTTCCCTACAGCATTTGGTTTTATTGTTAATCATTTAGAAAGTATGATTTCAGATTTAGATGATGATAAAAAAAAATTGCACTCCATTTCTTAATTGATCATCTCAAGTTTTTAACTAGTAACAAGAGTTTTCTTTTATATATTCCTCTGAAATGTTTTTTTTTTGTATATTACAATCCATATCACCTCATGCCTATAAATTTTTAAGAAATTCAGGATATCTCAATATTCCCCATCTCAGAACTTTGCGCAAAATTTGTACATCTTTAAAAACTAACCCTCAAACAGAACAATCAAATGAAAACTTTCTAGCATACATGAAAAAAAAATCTAAATCCTAAATCTATCCTAAAATCTGTTGACAAAACTGTAATACTGATGCTTGACAAAATCCATTTAAAGCCATATTTAGATTTTAAAGGGGTAATATTCTAGGGATGGCATATAACAGTGAACAAGCTGTTACTTCAGCATATGTGTTAATGATTCAAACTCTTCTTTCTCCTCTTAAAGAAGTACAGAGTGTTTTTCCAGGTATAGAAGTTTAAGTTGGCAGTACTTTCTAAGATGGCTACCGATTTAAAAGCTGTCAAGTGATTTATTCTCAGTTTGGTTTGGCAATTCATCATGAATAGACTCACGCCTGAACAACGCTTTCAAATTGTGCAGTTTTATTTCGAAAATAATGGTTGATTTTCATAAGCGAATTTTGTTTAGAGATGAAGCGCACTTCTGGTTGTATGGCTACGTCAACAAACAAAACTGCCGCCTTTGGAGTGAAACTAATCCACAAGAGTATGTCAAAACACTGTTACATCGAGAAAAACTGACTGTTTGGTGCGCTTTAAGGGCTGATGGAATCCTTCTTCAAAAACGATGAAGGCCACAACGTTACAGTCAATGGAGATCGGTATAGAGCCATGATTACTAACTTTTTCATTCCTGAATTGAACAATCATGATGTCCAGGAGCTGTGGTTCCAACAAGACGGCGCAACATGTCACACAGCTCGTGCCACAATCGATTTATTGAAAGACACGTTTGGTGACCGCCTAATTTCACGTTTTGGACCTGTGAATTGGCCTCCAAGATCTTGTGATTTAACACCGCTAGCCTATTTTTTGTGGGGCTATGTAAAGTCATTGGTCTATGCGGATAAGCCACAAATGTTGGAAAAAGTCATCGAAAATTGGACGTCCAGATTGGACTACATCCGAGCCAGCCGTGGCAGTCCTATGCCAGAAATCATATTTAAAATGTAATGCCACAAGATTATCTTTCGAATAAAAAAAATTCATGTCAATCGAATAATACATCGTTGTTTTATTGCAATTTAAAGTTCTATACCTCTCAAAAAAACACCCTTTAGTTCATATAATGCCAGTGAAAAAAATCGATGGAGAAAAATTGTTTGCTGTCGTTAAAAAAACTGTCGTATAGCTTGATGGTATAGGATTCAAAGTTATAGGTGTAGTTTCTGACAATAATTTATAAATCGAAAAGCAATATGTCAAACTTTTCTGTTCCTCCCAAATTGAGCATTGTATATCCACATCCTTCTGATTCTTCCAATCCTTTATTTTTTGTTATTGATTCAGTGCACATTTTTAAATGCATTCGTAACAGTTGGATTAATCAAAAAAATGCAGGTCAATATTTTTATTTTCCAGATTTTGAAGATCATAATAAGTTTCCATTATTAGAAACAAATTTTTCTACATTTAAACAACTATATGACATAGAAAGTAATAATTTAGTAAAGTTTGCTTATGGTTTAACTTTGAAGGCTTTATGTCCTACAAATCTTGAAAAACAAAATGTGAAACTTGTGCTTAAGATATTTAATAATTGTTATTCAGGGGCTTCAACTATTAGGAGAGCAATATAAACTAATTAGTTATGAAACAACATCAATTTTTATTTCTTTAATTTGTACATGGTGGACAATAGTTAATGTTAAAACACCTTTAAAGGGAAAACATTTGCTTGATCCTTATCAGCAACCGATTACTTTATCTCCAGACAACCAAACATGTGAATTCTTGCATAAAATTTTGTCATGGTTAGCCTCGTGGAAGGGAAAAAAATTGTACTACTGGCACCCTCACTAATGAAACACATCTTGCTTTTATTCATACCACATACGCTTTACTTGAAATATCAAAATATTGCATTAACGAATTAAAATGTCAATATTTTCTTCCCTGAAAATTTAAATAGATGCATTAGAAAGTCGTTTTGGGAAATATAGAACACTTTCAGGTTCTCAATATTTAATATCAATTCGACAGCTTTATGAAGTAGAAGCTAAACTAAGAATGCAAAATTTTTTACCTCTAACTTTGGTTTCAAACACATATGGCCTGCTTAACTTAAAAGACATTCATTTGGAAGATTCGTGTAATGAAAATCCTTTAGAGTCATCAGTATTGCATAATTTTAATATTACACTATCTGAAAAAGATTTTTGTGATGCTCAGCCGTATCTACCTGTTTTAACATATTTAGCTGGTGTTTGTGCTAGAGCAGCACTTAAAAAATTAAAATGCGACTTTTGTTCCAAATCACTTGTTCTTAATAGATCTTTTGAACTAAATTCTAACTATGATTTAATACATAACTTAGACAGAGGAAGTTTATTGTGCCCTTCTCCAGATGTTGTCACAGCAGTGCTCTACAACTATAAAATAGTTCAGAAACTTCTTTCTAATGATTATGAAAATATGTTACTTAAACAAAATAATCAACGTCAAATTGCCTCAGAAATATCGATTCGCTTGATAAATTCGAATGAATTTATGCATGTACTATGCATGGTACCAATAAAGTTTTATAACATATTTAATTCACATTTGCAACAATGTATAACTGCTTTTGGAAGAAAAAGTACCAAAAATTTAAAGAAAGAAAAGTAACTGTGACAACAGTTAAATAAATTGTATAATCTATTTTTATGTATGTATTTATTTTTCCTGTATATATCTATAATTATATAGTATAGATTTTTGTCTAAAAATATATTTGAAATGTATTCAATAATTAATGCTGTGATTGTATTTGATACCAATAAAGCTACTGTTTTTAAATTTGTTTGTCTTGTTTGTTTGCTTTTTTTGCTTTGAAAAAAATACCTACTTTATTAGCTAAATGAATTACATTTTTACATATGGGTGTATTACATTTTCTCTCTACATATACATTTATTTTAGGTATATATATCTATGCTTTAATATATGTACAATTTACTAAAACATATATTTTTAACTTATTTTACGATAACCTGTTATATTGTTATTAAATGGGAACTTTATTTTTTGGTAATTTTTAATGCTGTTATTGAAGAGAGTGAAGAATTTTTGCTTATTACTGTGCATGATACCAATAGTTTTAAAACATTTAATCTACATTTTTAAGAATGCATAATTGAATAACTATTGTTGGAGGGAAAATATAGAAACATTTTAAGCAATGAAAAGTAACTGACAAATAGCTAAATAAACTGTGTAATCTTTTTCTGTGTACATATTTAATTTCATGTATGTATGGATTTAATAAAAAAGTATTTTTGTCAAATTATTTTATGGTAATTTTTCATGCTGTTATGCAGAAAGCAAACTTTTGTTTATTAATTTGATATACCAATAAAGTTTTAAAACATATTTAACTACTTTTGAGAGAAAAAGTACTAAAAATTTAAAGAAAGAAAAGTGACAGACAAACAGCTAAATAAACTGTGTAATCTATTTTTAAGTATATATTTATTTTCATGTATATATCTATAATTATACAGGTGTAGATTTATCTACAAATATATTTGAAATTTATTTAATACTACTTGACGTACGATACCAATAAAGTTACTGCTTTTAAATTTGTATGTCGTTTTATGTTTTGAAAACTATTTCTAATTTTATTTTCCTCTTTGTAACTATTCTGAAAAAAATAAGATAAATTTTAAAATTAAGAAATAATCATAGTTATGTAAAAAAAGAAATATACGAATACAAAAGGCTCTTATAATGCGTTTATGTTCAATGCAATGCGTTCGTAGTAATGAATAATCATATACTTGCAATTATTATTTAAATAGGAAAACTAATATTTACTCATGCTTTAAGTACATGAAATACAATTTAATATGATTAATTTACTATTTTTTTTAATCTCCTGTAAAAAAAGAGTATAATTAGTTTAATAACAAAAAGTATTCAAAAAAATGCATCAGAGAAGCTCCGTAGGCGATGGACGATTTCTCCCTACTAGTAGTGACGTCACAAATCAGTGGCCAGGCCTTGTATCTAGGAGGTGCTGGTTCACCAGGCATCTTTCTACCTACCACCCGCTGCTCAGACTTACTGAAAAAATCTCTTCTGGATTTCGGAGAGGCAGGTCCACTGGAGCTGTTTTTCTAGACAATCAGAAGGTTTTTGACAGGGTCAGGGGACTCATCTACAAACTTATCACTAACAATTTTCCACCTGCTTTAATTCATCTCATTAGTTCTTATTAACAGATCCTTCAAAGTAAGAGTGAATTATACTCTTCTTTTAATATTAATAGTGGTGTGCCTCAGGGTAGTCTCCTTGGGTCTCTGTTATTCAACATATATATTAATGATGTACCTACTCACCCTCAAACCAGTATTAATATTAACGCTGATGATACTGCTATCCTGGCTACTTATAAAAATCACAACACTATTACCCGTGTACTCAACTCACACCTATACCTTCTTGAAATTTTTTTTAACACATGAAGAATAAAAATTAATGTAGATAAAACAACAGCCGTACTTTTAACCAGAAGAAAACCAGTCACACCGCCAGCCCTCTATTCAACACAACTACACTGGTCTCGGAGCACGAAGTACCTAGAAGTACTTATTAGGTGCTTGTTTCATAGCACTCTAATAAATACTCAAGTGTTGAGTTTTCATTAAATTCATTATTCAGACTTTATCAATATGTACTGGAAATTTATTAAGCGTGTTCTTTCAACACCGTCAGCAAAGCTATCTCCACACGTTGTACAGTAAATGCCACGTTTTTAGTATTTAATACAGTTATGTTGCAGTTAAGCATAATATAATCGATACAAGTACACAAGTAAAAATATAAAAACTGAAATATAAATTATGAGGATCATTTTAAAAATTAACAGAAATTAAGTTCATTTATATAAAATAAGTTTAACAATTATTATTTAAGTTTAACATTTATTTGAATAGAATTAATTGGGACTATCTTGCACCATACCACGTTTGGCCGATTCGGACAGGTGACAGGTGCAGCCATCTAGTGAGAGAAAATCTCTACAAAAACTGCCCTTTACATACTCCTAGACAAAAATTTATCATGGAAAAAACACATCTTATACGCGCGTGAAAAATTCCGAAACGCCTTGCGCTTAATTTACCCCTTAATTTGCCGGAATTCTCAAATGAATCATCACAACAAAGTACTTCTCTACACTGCTGTTTTGCGGCCCATCTTATGGTACGCTTGTCCTGTGTGGGACTATGCAGCTAATTGAAACATAAAACTTTTAGAAAATGCCCAAAATGCTTTAATCAGAAACATAACCAAGGTATGTAGATACACAAAAAATAGAGATATTTACAAAGCTATTAACATTTAACCTTTAAAAAATATATTCAAAAAATGTCAATTAAATTTTTTGATAATCTGCCAAATCCCAATAACTTAAATGTCTTAAATCTTGAAAATTGCAATCCTAATGTCAATACTAAGAGGCCCAGAAGAATCCTTCTGGACTCGTATAATTCCCTTGGTAACTAATTGCGTCATTTCCCTCTTGGCGAATGACAATTTTGTAATTTGTCATTTTACTTTCATGTTTCCTTTCTTAATTTTAAAATATTCTCAATCTGCAACCCACACAGGCAAGCTCTTTTTTCCAATTCAATTTCTGTTCCATAACTTCAAGGCAGCGCATAGAGTGTTAACTCACTGATTCTTTTAGTCCACTAATCAGGAAGCTCCCTCTCAATCCAGGTCTCTCCACTACAAGGCTCAAATACATTTCGATATGGGATGGAGGAACGTTCTGGGGTAGAATTCATTTAGCCATCTCCCTCATTGGGAGAAGGTCTCCTTTATCCCTAGAAAATAAAGTAATTTTATACAAGCAGATTCTGCGCCCAGTTATAACTTACGGATCTCCCGTATGGGGAGCCGCAGCCACCACCCACATGAAAAAGATTCAAGTGATCCAAAAGAAAATACTCCGCGTCATGATGAACGCACCTTGGTACGTCCGTAATGACGTGATTCCCAATGACCTACATATGGAGCCGATCACTAATTACATCACTAAACTGTCTAGAAATGTATTTAAATCTATCGAATCCCATGACAATTCAATTATCAAAGCACAAACACTGTTTACGTATCCTCATTCTAAAATTAAATATGCATACTCTTCAACGAAGTGGAGAAACCCGCTCCGCCCCCCATAACACAACATATACACTCTTTTTCACACTCTTAACAACATTTGTTAGCTTCACTGCATCGCATCTTTCATTTTGGGTTCTGAGGTGAATTTTCACTGAATTGATTTACTGCCTTCGGCCGTCCCTTCTTCCTTCCTGCGTTTCCTCCCCGCCCGCTCTGCTTCGTTAGAACTCTCGTGCTTTGGGGTACGTCATCCCCCCCCACTTTTCGTGGGAGTTTTCGGTACTTGTTTTAACTTCAATCTTGGATTTCTCTTTTTCTCCCATCCTTCTGGGAATAGGCACCAGCGCCCGCGATCATCTAATTTTAGTTAGTTAGTTGGAGGAACGTTTCACGTTCCATTTCCCAAAGATGTCAAGCTTTCAGAGATTTTACTCTAATGAAGAAACTTTCAAAATTCCTCTCAGAACCAGCTATCTATAAATTCTTCAGTACATATTTGATGACTCATGTATCCTAACATGTAATTTATTTGAAACAACACTGTTTGAAAGGTATTTTCACTCATATTTAGTATTTTAGACATGCTGCTGATTCGATAAAAATTAAAAAATCTGTTAAATTATGTACCTTTACACATTAGAACTTCCTTTATTTAAAATGATAACTTGATGTATATTACATTAAAACATAAGCTATGCAGTACAAATGAGAATGGAGTTGACTATAATATGGATTACATATATAGGTAGTATTTTTATAAAAGAAATTCAATAAAAAATAACTCTTGTGGATGAAGGCATATTGTTTCAAAATCACACTTATATTCTTGTGTTTTGTTATATATATATGTCTGATATTTATGAGTACAATTTCCAGAATAAATATTTCAAAATTATGATTTGGTTTGTTTTATTTTTCTTGTTTACCATTAAAAAAAAATGTTACACACTAAATAAAATGGCTATATTATGGTTCTACTGGTCCTTTTTTCTTCTAAATGGGCACTGAAAACTTCTCAAAAACCCTTTCCAGTTGGTTAAAAACTTGTGCATTTTAAATGTAAAAAGTCTACTGGTTTTTTTTCATTCTTTTAAGGACTAAACTTTTTAATATTTTAACTTTTGATTTAAAAAAACATTAACTTAAAAACTACAATATTTGTTTTCTTTGGTGATAGGGGAGTAAAAAATCAGTTGGGGGGTATAAAAGCGAGCTTGATTTGTTTCATATATTACAATGAATTTTTTTTAGTTCCATCTGGATTTCCATCCCAATAGCTCAGTTAATCAATGTTGAGAGCAGAAGTTGTGTATGTATCGATTTAAGCAAAACAATTCTTAAAAAAATACTTGTTATGTCTCCGAGATACTTCTTATTGAAAGACTGATTTAAAAAAAAAAAAAATTCTGTTTGTATAAGATTTCAAAGAAACAATCTATCACTTCTAAAAACATAAATATAACTTTTAATTAACCAAATTGCTTCTTGAAGTAGTTCAAATTACTTCCAAATTTAATTATTGCATCGAATCTATTTTTGTTATTTTCAAATATTTAAATTTGAAGTATAAGTTCGAAAATATACAGTTTATGATCACATAGCAGTTGCATTTTTAAAACCAAAAGTTATATTTTTGTTGGTACTTGTGTATTATCGCAAGAGTATTTGCGTTATTATATAAAACAAAGTACATGATTGCTAATTCAGCGCTTACGAGACATGCGAAATCGGATCTGCCAACTTGGCGAATTATCCAGAACGTTGGCACTTTTGCGATGATACGCAAGTATGTGACGGCCTCACGCGTCTTTTCTTTAACATGTCCTTTGGGTTCTTTGGGGCCAGAATTAATGGCAACTCTTTTCCAACCAAATCCAAGAAGTGGAGTGTGAAAGAAAGAGGCAAATTAGGAAGCTTTTAAATATCAGAAGTTAGAGTAAGTGATATGGCAATTAGAGGAATGTAAACAGTTCGTGGTTCAAGAGTGAAGAAGTTGTAGATAACGTTACGTGGCGAATAGTAGCACTTATACGTGAAGAGATCTATCGAATCAAGGTGCATACCATTGCACTCGAGTCATTGTACGACTTCATCTAGATGTTGTAATTGTTACTTCAAACTACAGCAAGGTAGGATTGCTTATTTAATATTAGTATAGGCGATATTATTGGAATTGAGTTTAGGAGAGTTAGTAATTGATAGTGGCTCGGATAAGTTTAATTTGTTATATATATATATATATATATATATATATATATATATATTATATATATATATTGTGTGTTTTTGCCATCGTAGATTCTCTCACATAAATTATTATAATCTAATTTGTTAAAGCTTTAACTTGAAAATCTTACTATAGCTATATTAAGATTATGTATGATTGTAGTTCTTCCGTTAATCCTACCCCTGTAGCTCATGCTGATACCCAAAGAGATAATCACCCCAGGGGGGATTATCTTCTCGCGTCAAAGGACGTTACTGTGTTTTTGGAGGGTATTGACAATCAAATCAAATTACTTGAGATACCCAGTGATTTATCGTGGGCTTATTTGAAAGGTCATCTCCTGGGAAGGGCCCAAGATTGGTATAAGATATTCGGATCAGCGTTAGTGCAGAATACCGCCACGGACTTCGCGCAGCTGAAAGCAGCATTGTCAAAAGCATTCCCTGCCATCCAAAATAGGAAAGATTTAGAGACTAGAGTTTATGCGTCTCAACAGAGACAGGACCAGGAGCCGACGGATTTTGCTTACGATTTATTAAAATTGAATAAAAAGTTAGAACTGGGGATGTCAGAGAAAGCCCTGGTAGTTCATAATTTTGGTAAGCTTGAACCACAAGTCCAGGATTGCGTGGAGGTTCGAAATCCGCAAAACACTGTTCAATTGTTGGAGGTCTTAGCTAAGTTTGAAAAAAGATATTTATGTAAGGCAATAAGGTGCAGATTTGGAATACCCACGTATTCTCGGATAGATTTCATAAGTGGATAAAAGATTATTTTGGACTTAGATTGGAAATCGTTGGCGATACCTGATTCGCAGATAGATAAGGTGGTTAAAACGACTGAGGAAGAAAAAGTAGAAATAGATCTTTCTAAGACAAAGTTAGAGGAAAAACAGAAATAGGAGATGCGAGATTTGTTTAATAGTTTTCAAGGATTATTTTCAGATAACCGGGGCTTACACATGTTTTATAACATGAGATTTACACGGGAGATAACCCACCTGATGTTTCTCGTCCGTATCGTTACGACAGGGTAAAACAAGCGATACTTGATAATCATGTAGACAAAATGTTGAAAGAAGAAACCATAATTCCCATTAAATCCCCGTATGCGTTACTAGTTGTGTTATGTAGAAAAAATAATGGGTTACTGCCGGATAATCCGGAAGCGGATAGATTTGCTGTCGATTATAGGAAACTTAATGCGATTACAAAATACTCCCGTTATCCTTTAACCATAATAGACGATTAAATAATGAACATACCACATACTGCGATAATATCGACTCTCGACCTCAGATCGGAATATTTTTAACTGGCAGTAAACCCCGGTGATATAGTTAAGACAGTGTTCGTCACGAAGAAAGGCACTTGCGCATTTCTCCGAATGCAATTTGGCTTCTCAAGAGCAGCTCCCAATTTTTAGAAGACAATAGACATCATACTAAAACCAGTAATTGAGAAGTTTGTGAATGTGTATATGAATGACGTGATTATATCGTTTCCATCATTCATTCAGCATATTTAACATTTAAAAGAAGTTTTTCGATTGCTACAAGAGAGAAGCGGGGTTAACTTTAAATAAGAAATAAGTGTAAATTTAGTTGTGATGAATTAAAATATTTAGGTTTAATTATTAATAAGGAAGGAATTAAAACGGATGAGACAAAAGTTCGAGCTACAGTTGAGATGAAACCACCACGAAATTCTAAGGAGGTGTCGAAATTTTAAGGTATATCCCAATGGTACGCGAAATTTATTAAAAATTATGCTGATCTTTGCAAGCATAATCTTAACCAAAAACTATAAAGAAATTTTATTGGTCAAAAGAGGGGCAGAAGGTATTCGACGCGGTCAAGGCAGCCGTAACGAAAGCACCAGATTTAAAATTGCCAGATTTCAAAAATCCTTTTGAATTATTTACGGATGCAAGTTCAATAGGTGTAGGAGCGGTTCTAAATCAGGAGCAGTGACCAGTAGTGTTTGCTTCTCGCACGCTTAGTAATGTGGAGAGGAATTACACTGTAACACAGAGGGAGTGTTTAGCAGTGGTTTTTGGGCTCTGAATAAATTCAGAACTTATTTAGGTTCTCTGCGATTACGGTTATTAAGGATCTCACTGCGTTGACACGTTTAACACATGATAAAAATTTGTCAAGTAGAATGATGAGTTGGGCATTAAAATTAGCAGAATTTAATATTGAATGGCAACATCGTCCCGAAACTCAAAATGCGGTGGCCCCAATAGAAAGTATAATAGGAGAGAAGGTTAATTGTGCAATAATCAGGGATTTGATACTTTCGTCACGAGATCAGTTAATAGAAGAGCAAAGAAAAGACCCAGAATTAGGTCATATCTATAGATATCTGGAAACCCCAGAACATAGCTCGGCTAATGCGACAATATGTAAGAATTGGTCCCACGATTTCAAATAGAAGGCTTCTTGTTTTATGCGAAATATGCAACGTCATTTTGTGAAATGCGAGTATACGTTCCAAAGTCTTTAAGGAATGAAATAATGAAAGAATTTTTGGACGCTTTAAGACTTACCATAAAATAAGGGATGTTTGTTATTTCCCATATATGAGAAAATTTATTGACCAATATGTCTCTATATGCCACATGTGCCAAGTTAATAATTATAAAAACGCATTACCAGCAGGTTGATTAACCCTCCAACTGGACAGAACGGATTTTTCCGCCCTACTAGAGAGGCTTCGAAAATGGACTGCACGGATTTTTCTGCCTTCAAGTAACGTTTTCAAAAGCGGATTAGCCGCACTTTTCTGAAATCCTTTCCCCCTTTTAAGGTTTAACATCTTGAAAGATAATGAGGGATGGAGGAAGCAACACAGCAGGAGTTTTATGGCTCGCAGGGAACCCCGTGTTTTGACCCCCAATCGTAAAAATCGGGGAGAAATTTCTTTACAACCCAAGGAGTGTTTCTTTGCTAGCTTGTATTTTAAAAGTTTCCAAAAAGTCCCAACGCATAAGTAAAATATGTTACAATTCCCTTTGGTTTCATATTAATTTCAAACTGTAACAAGTTGGGGCGTGTCAGGGCAATCTGCTATTTTATATAGTTAGACAAATTATCTTTTTTTTAAGTATATTCTTTCGCTTCATTTTTCTTATTCAAAGCTTTCAGTTTTTTGAAACATGATTATTTTATTATAAGATACCGAAAAAAATTAATAAAACATCAAACTCTTTAAAATTTGGAACCTTTTCAATTTTCCAACCACTAAAAATGAATAAATTTAAACTTCATCAAATCATTTGAAACATTTTCTTACACTTTGATAAAAATAATAACGAAAAAAACTAATTAAGATTTATTAGTTTTTTTTTTTTTTTTTTAGATTTCAAAGCCTAAGTGTTCAGGGAAGTTTAAGTACAGTGCCTGGTTATATATTGTTAAAATACACCGATTTATATTTGAATTTTAAGCGCTTGAACTTCAGTTTACATCAAAGACAACATGAATGAAGATTTTCACACATTTTTTTATAACTTGAATGTTTGCATAAATGGTAATCAAAAATATACGGAAACATTTATAGTAGACATTTATGCATATAAAAAAACATAAAAATCAATTTTAAATTCGAGCTATTGAAAAACATTCGAATTATATATTGTTCAAAAATATCTATTTATGCAAAATACCTCAACATTTATCTTTTTTAAAGGCTAACTGAATAAGTAATTAAAATCTGGATATTTTTTGAAATCTCGACCTTATAAAGCTAGAAATTTTATGTAGAAATTCCATTTGAAATTTCGAAAAAAAATTCATCGCGCAGTTAAAAATTATTTACCATAAGTTTTAGCAATTGTTTGAGTATAATAAAAATTTCAAATTTTATTATATAGCTTCTTTGGTATCTTTTAATAAATTTCGGACGCGGTAGCCGAGTAGTATAGGTATCGGAACGTGGCTTGCTTTGTCACGAGTTCGAGCCCAGTACCACTAAAGACCCGCCGTGTCGGGCAGCGATGCACGTTAAATCTGTCGAGAGCTGAAACGTCCTCCCGTTGGTGTGGTGGGGTAGTTAGGAGAGGGGGTGCCAGCTCAGGTGTCGTCCACGTCACTTGACCATGGTTCAAAATTACGTGGTCCGTCGCCAAAAGCCCTCGTGTAGCTGAACAGTGCGACGTTAATATTCAATCATTCATTTAATATATTTCGAAGATTTCATACAATTCGGTTGAAAACCGCATGCTAAGAGCAAAAAATATACTAAAAAAATTGATGAATATACAATTACAATAAATTCTTACATAGAGAAGCAAAACTGAGAAGCTAAAGCGTAGGAATAAAAAAATTTGAGTATATCTGAAGTAGTTTTCGAAATATTTATTTTAAAGTTTAGAAAATTTGTGTGCGTTATGTTATACTTGATATCAAATAAATGGTTAAAATAATGTGTGTTAATATTAGTCATGTAATCGTTTGATGACACATTCATATACTAATAAAAATTATGGTCATTGATGCGAATGTCAAGAATTTTATGTAATTTTTAATTCAGACATTAAGATATTGATGTAGAAAATATAAAACGACCATCTAAAATACATGAAAAATGCAGTCTGCTATAAAATGATCTTGGCAAACAAAATCCGGCATTTTCACTTACTATGGCAGAGTCGGCTTAGTCAGGGGCGATCTGGAAAAACTGAGAAAGAACCACGGTTTTGATGGATGCCGCTCTAGCTTTTAAAGCTCCCAGGAAAAATTATATATATATATAAATTACAAATGCAAAAATAAATCTTGTAATTTTCCATACATTTTTATAACAACGAATTGTGGAATTGGCTTCCAATACATTGTTGTGTTTGACAATATCTAAGGTAACCAACCCTACTTTAGATAGATTTGTACTACTTTTTCGTAACCGTATTCCTTTTAAAATTAATTCGTGCAGCCGAAATACACCTTTTTTACCCTTAAAAATTTATGTTAACTATAACGGTTAATTTTAACTTATGCAACTTGTGAAATGTTCATAATTAACCATTTCCGTCTAAACAGTTTACATGAAAAAAAAAAGTTTGGACTCCCTCATTCATTAGGGATTTATATAAGATTCTAACATTAAATTTTATTTTTCACCGAATAGGATTGAGTGGAAATGTATAGTGCTTCCACACCACAGGTCTGGGGTTCTATTAACGGGCTGCGCAAGGTCGACTCTGCCTTTCATCCCCGCTACATTGGGTCGATAAATGAGTACCAAGCTTGCTTCGGGTCTTAAACACTGAAGGTCTCTCTTCAGACAGACCACCAAATCGGGACATCTGTTCATGCACCTCAGCGTCCAATGGTCACGTGTATTATGATAGGCATAGTAGTTCCTGGCCCTCATGGATTGTTGTGCTTCTGAGTTTGAGTCTTAAGTTTGAGGATTACCTCACTTTGGGGATACCCCTTAGATAAACATGTATTTTCACTCATTTGCAATTAAACATTTTTCTTTCAATTACGTTTATTTCAGAAGGAAGTTTGATTTTTCAAATGTATTTGCTTAATAACATGTATATTTGTGTATTATATTAAAAATTTGATCAGTCCAAAATTACATGTTTTTAGCTCCTCTAAAAGCTTTTAGGATTTTACAACTGATCTTACAATCCATATACGTTTTATAGTAGTATATTTAAAATGATAAGGACATTTTTACGACTGTGTGAGCTGTTATGCCTCGTTTATAAATATAAAAAAATTGCATTCAGCTACAGTTTTTAAAATTTACAGAAATAAGTGGAGCAACAGGATACTTTACATATTATGAATATTTTTGACTGCAGTAAGATATATTTATATTTCAGTTTCTTTACAATTGGAATAGAAGTGTAAGCCATTTTGCGAATAGTTTGATATTGAGTATAAACCCATAGGCTGTTTAATATTGTAAAGTGTTTTACTTTGATACCAGCACACATTAAAATAAGGCTCATTTGCAGTTATATGATCAGCTTCAGTGATATTTAAATTTTCAAAAATAGTCTACACGTACGAAAACATTCTTTCACAACCTTACACCACACATCTCTCTCATACTATATCTTCCCTACAGCAGGAAATATTTGTGTATACTGAAAAATTTAATACAGGATACATTTCCAAGTGTTAAATTTGTTTTTAAAATTTGGTATGAATACATTGTGGAACTGTAGGTTAACTTCACTGAACAAAATTGTTTTAAGTGTACTGTTTTGAAAGACAAGATTAATTAGGGAGAACTTTTCTCACAATAGAATTTGTAATGACTGAATTGTGTGAAAATGTAGTTATCGATGTGTGACATTTTTCCTTGTAATAAAAGAAACAGAAAGATAAGAAATTTAACTTGAGTAGAAAATAGTTAGAAGTACTGTCATGCGCATTTGAAGAATTATATCCCCCATTAAAATTAAAAATTATTGACTGAATGTGTGTTATGTCCATCACAAATGCCGATGTAGAAAAGGAATTTTTATTTAATACAAGAAGTTCGAAAAAGAGAACACTAGGAAGGAAAATTTAAATTTTTTTTTTGAAAAATATTCAGTTAACATAAAAATATCTTTTATATGATTTTAATTAAAATAAATTAAAAGTATATTGAAATCCTTTTTTATGCTATTTTAAATTAAAATTATAACTGAATAGAGAAAGATCGGTTTTATTTCATAAATATAATCATTGTATGTAATATTTATTGTGTTATTGTTTAAAAATGAGATAGGGCCTTTGCTCTTTTTACCTCATTACTTTTTTAAAAACAGGAAAGTGAGCTCGTTTTCTTACTCTCATATTCAAAAATGAATACAGGATGCTTTTTCTGGTTCAAATCGCAATACCAAATATATATATATATATATATATATATATATATATATATATATATATATATATATATATAATTTTTTTTTAAAAAATGACAGAAAAATAAATTTTCTTTGAAGAAAATATAATTATTTTCAACTTCTAACATACTATTTATTTCATTTTTTTTCTTTTTTTTTACCTTTCATTTCGTTTTTAATTTTACTGTGACTGAACATATAGGAGAAAGAAACACCGTATCTTTCAAAGCGGATTGATCAAGAGAGGATATCTACGCTTTCAAAGAAGATTGCCCAAGGCAACTTAACAGCTAGCTGTAAACGATTGATCTCTTGGTTCTTACTTTTCAAAAGGGACCGAACTGGGTCGTAAAATTTTCCCCGTTCGACCTCCCAAGTTCTAAAAGAGGGAAAGGAAAAAAGTCTGTTGCGTTTTTGAAGGGAATCGCAAAATAAGAGTTAAACGCTTTCGGAATAACTTTTCAGGAGGAAGGTGTCTAGTTATAGGGTTAATTCCGATTGTATCAAATTATTTAAATGAGATATAGTTACGTTAGATTTGTTAGGTCCGTAACCGATATATATTAGTAAGTACGGATCATTTCAGCAATTGGGCTGTAATCATACCCCTTAAAAAGGCCTTGGCTCGAATAATAGGAGATAATTTTTTTGATAATTATATATCGCGTTGTGGAGCTCCAGTAAAATTAAGGTATCCGTACACCTTCAAAACGTCATTTTCGTCAAATTTTTCGATTTTTTAATTTAACTGTTATTTGAAAATATGAACGTTTTTCTTTAAAATGGTGTTTAAATTTTGTTTCTATCTTATTTAGAACTTAAGTTATGGGGATTTGAGTTTCATTCGATAGCACCTTTTTGAACCCGGAAGTACAAGTCTGCATTGCGAAGTAGAAAAAATGTTTGTTGACATTTTTATTTTTCAAAGTATCGTTTAAATATGCAATAGTAACAAATTTAAACTTTTTAAAATATGAATTTGAGTTTTCAGAATTATCAAGAATATAATTGGCAACAGGCTTTTATTTATATTTTTATCTAGAATCTGGCAAGAAAATAGAGTGCTTTACTGTTTGTTTACATTTGCTTATGATTACGTAGCTCTTTATAAGCTTTTGTTTAATCCTTTTTTATAGCAGAAAATTTTAATTTTTGTCATTTAAAATGGGTAATGCTAAACGTAGAGTTAGTGCAAAGAGAAAACGCCAATTTCGAGGTAATGGATCTACCATTAAACATTCAAAAATAGCAGCGCAACATCTACCAACGCCAGTTCTTCAAAAATTAAAATACCTCTTGCCTTTGATGAAGAAATAGCAGAATATCAACGTAAACCACTTACTGGTAACAGAATAATTGATATGGAAGTCCTTTTAAATCTGTTTTTACAACTTTGCTGCCCAAGATGTTTCGAAGAAGGTATCCTGCTTTCTGAGGATTCCACATATGGTTTGTGCTCAAATTTTGTTATCAGGTGTAAACATTGTGACTTTTACTCAGGGTTTTCTAGTTCAAAGAAAACTTTAAACTGTCCTGAAGTAAATACAAGATTTGTGTATGGTATGAGACAAATTGGGAAAGGTTTTTCTGCTGGGTTTAAATTATGTGGTACGTTAAATTTACCCAGGCTCAGTAAAACTGCATACACTAATCATGAGAATAAACTCATGTCCGTGATTTCAGAAGTTAGTGAACTATCAATGCAAAAAGCAGCTTCTGAACTGTTAGTGCTACATCCTACTAAAAATAAAATTGTTGAATGTGGCATTTCAGTTGATGGAACGTGGCAGCGTAGAGGTTACTCTTCCATGAATGGGTGTGTCGCAGCTTTGTCAGTTGACACTGGTAAAGTAGTAGACATTGAAATAATGTCGTCATATTGTCCCACCTGCAGAAAGATTTCTAAAATGCCTAGAAGTATTGAGTCGGAAACTTTTGCAGCAGATCATGTGTGCCATAGCAATTTTCAAGGTTCTGCGTTAAAAATGGAAGCTGTTGGTGCTACGAGAATCTTCCAATGTTCTATTGTCAAACGAGGCCTTAAATATGCACATTATTATGGTGACGGGGACTCTAAGGGCTTTATCAGTGTCAAAGATACTTATGGGAAGGATTGCGTCACAAAATATGAATGCATCGGTCATGTTCAAAAGAGAGTAGGTGCGAGATTGCGCAAACTAAAGTCTAAAAATAAAAATCTGTCTGGTAAAGGCAAACTCACCGACTCTTTTATTGACCGATTGCAAAACTATTATGGGATTGCTGTTCGTAGCAATGTTGGAAACCTATCCGGTCTTCAGCAAAATGTTATTGCGGCTTTGTTTCATTGCTCATCAAGTGTCGAGAAACCGATGCATGGGCAGTGTCCCATCGGAAAAGATAGTTGGTGCTACTACCAGCGAGCACTGTCTTGTGGCAAAAAGCCAAACGAAAAATATAAAGGCTTATCAAATGAAGTACTAAACACGATTAAGCCTACATATTTAGAGTTGTGTACCAAAGAACTGCTTACTAAATGCCTGCATGGCAAAACACAAAATTCAAACGAGTGTTTAAATGGCGTTATATGGCAGAGAGTACCCAAGGAAGTTTTCGTGTGCCTCAAAATTTTAAAATCTGGTGCATTGGATGCTGTGATCCAATTTAATGATGGATACAAGGGTTGTGTTGAAATTTTTAAAAACTTAATATAACTCCTGGTTATTTTACTTTAAAAGCATACAAACATCTTGACATCAATAGAATTAACGACGCAGAACGACATTCAACACCAAATGTAAAGCAGCGTAGAAAAGTTTTAAGAGCTACAAGGAAAAAAAATCAATGTTTTAGAGAGTAAAGAAGGTGCTATTTATAAATCAGGAGCATTTTAAGTATATCAAATTGTGTTTAATATTAAAATTTGCAGTTCAAAGTTTATTTCTGATTTATCTCAAAATGAATTTGTTTTACGTATTGACATCTGACAACGTAAATATCAGAAAAAGTTGTGAACCAAATTAGTTCAAATTTTATAAATATATTTGTTTTATAGATTTAAAGAACCCCTACTACTTTCATAATTATATAGTTGATATGTTTTTAGTAACTAAGGTATATATCATGCTCGTAATAATTTTTTAAGGATTTTTCAATGTTCTTTTACTCGAAACTTGATAAAAATTGTAATAAATTGATTATCATCAGGAAAAATAGTACCAGCCCTAAAAATGTTATAATGATCATCATCAAATTTACAGAAAAGAGATATTTTTGTTTACATTTGAGTTATGTGCGTTATTCTAATGATCAATTTAATTACTATTTACACTATGCTTTACTCCCTAAAATTTTTTTATGTACTACAAGTAACATATTAAATGTATTTTTCATAGTTTTAAGTTATATTTCATCAGTAAAAAATATTTTAATAGCAAATATTACAGTTTTTAAAAAAATTTTCTTCGAAGGTGTACGGATACCTTAATAAGTGATAATGGTCTCCAATTTATCTCTGATATTTTTGAGCATTTAAGCGAAAGATTAGGAATAAGGCATGGGAAGACTGTTGTATATAGATATCAGGCAAATAGAACCAAAAGCGTAAATCGCGATCATATGCAAATGATTGCAAATTATATCAATGATCAACTTGACACATGGACCAGTTCTTACGTTAGTTTGCTTATGCTTTTTGTACAGCAGTGAATCAAACGACGGGAAAAACTCCTGCAGAATTATTTTTAGATCGAAAGTTGATTACACCTTTTCTGAAATTAGTGATGATATCGGATGGAACTGAATTTGCAGTAGGAGATATTGAGAGATTGTTTGAGGAAACTAGACGAAACACAAAGGCTAAGCATGAAAAGTTGGAAAAATATTATAATAGACGCAGGCGTGATGTGCAAATTAAGGTGAATGATTGGATTTTGATAGCAACGCATCCTTTAAGTTCGGCAACAAAAAAAGTGGTAGCTAAATTAAAGTCAAGTCCGTGTAGAGTGTTAGAAGTAAAGAATAACAACGTAGTGATATGGAAGGCGGGAAAAAGTTAGATGTTAGTGTCGATCATAGGAAATGTGACGAGATAGAGATAGGAACTGGTGGTTCGGATAGCAATAGTTCACGACAAGAATCAATTGGTTTTTACAGAGTACAACGGAGATCAAGTGACTATCTAGATGGTAAAAAGAAAGGGTCAGAAGTAAAGTGTGAGTTAGAGGAAAAAGGTTTTTTTAAGAAAGATCAGGATGAGAGACACAAATAAGACCAATAGGCGCTTATGAGATCAACACCTAGTTCTTGGTGTGTGACAAGTAGAATGATTAAAAGAAACAAAAATAAAAAAAATAGGGTATAAATGATCACGTGAATCTGGGTTAGGAGGACCAGAAAGGAAGATTCGGAAGGGTTCAGAACATAGAGTGCATAAAAGAACTTTGTCGTCAAATGTAACTAATAGTGTTTTGCCAAAATATAGAAAGAAAAGACGAAGAGAAAAACAGTAGCACCCAGCACGAGTGGCTATAACCTCAGACCACGAGGTGGACGAGAAGTGGAGTCCCGACCGGTCATGGAGATGAAGACACAACAGGGAGGACCAGTTCGAACCAGGAAAAGCAGAGGAAGGAACTACAGCCCCTACATCGAAGAGTAAACAAGATCGGACAACAGGAATGCCAGACAAAGAGGTGATCAACAATGGGAGGACCAGGAAAGGAAAGGAGCGAGTACTAGCCGATCAATATCTCTAGAGGTCCTAGTAGGAGACGCCAACACGTCATAAAATCCAGGTTGTATCGTTTCTTTTTATATTCTTTCGAACAAGTGGTCGGATGAATTATTGAAATGAAGCAAGTTATGGTCGGATGTTTAAAATTTAAGAAGCCAAGCAAAAGTGGACACTACAATGAATGTATTTTTCTAGAAGAGAAAAATAAGCTTTTGTCTTGTAATTTTTTTTTTAAAGTATGGAGAAAACAATTGCAAATATGCATTTGTTTACTTCTATGTTCTATGTTTCTTCCTTTGGTTATTTGTTTTAATGGTTTATTGAAAAATGTTTGTAATTGTATAGTGTATGTATATATATTGTACTGATTAATGTTTCATATTAATGTACATCTGGTTTAGGAGAACAAGGCGTGTATAGATAGCATACTAACAATAACATTAACAAGCGCTGCGCGATTTGAGGGGAAGTTTTTTAAAAAGCCAGATGAGAGAGAGGTGAATATGTAGAAATTAGTTGTAATTTAAAATTGATATATAATGTATAAAAATTGTGAAATATAATGGTAATATGTGCAACTTTGTTATTCTCAGTAACTTTAAGAGTTTTTGTTTCAGTGTGGCAGATCCTGAAGTTTCTGTGGAAAATTCTGGTTTCTCTTCAAACTTAGTTTTAATCTTTCTTTGTACAGAGGACAGGATGAATGTAACAAAGCAGAAGAATTGTAATAGATTTTAAGTAGCATTTAAGTAGAATTAAGTTAGTTAAGGAGCATGTGGACCTCGTTTTTCCAACTAAGTCATATATAGTTTTTTTCCCGGTTCCGTTGCCTGGATGGGGCACATGCCCATTTATTTTGTAAATGTGAGGATCTACCGTGATTAAAATACATAACTGAGAATGTTGTTCTAGTTAAGTAAAATTTATTGTAGCTGTCGAAAGTTCAAATTAAGGAGGAATTGCAGCGGTGTGATATCTATATGAACTTGTACCAACATCCCGCAAAGACGATCGTTTTGGCGTGATGGTTTCTCGAATTTCTTTTGTACGTTCGGAACGGAAGGTGCCCAGAACGAACCTTCCCTCCGACATTGGTGACCCGGACGTGATATGAACCACACCCTTCGTGCGCCGCGGTCGTGGCGCCATCTGTCCACCGCAAAAGCAATCAAAAACCGTCAAACATTGACGCAAAATCAGCCGTTACTTCTCAAAGCCGTTTCACACAAGTGACGCAACTGCTTACATGCTCGCCACGAATATGGTATGCGTTCGCCTATTCGCCGAAACACTGGCAGGGGAGTATGCAGCGGTGTGATATCTATATGAACTAATACCAACATCCCGTAAAGACGGCCGTCTTGGCGTGATCGGTAACGTACTAGCATTCGTTCGGAACGGAAGGTAACCAGAACGAACCTTCCTTCCTTTATTGATGACCCTGGCCGTGCAAAGAACCGTGCCTTTCGCGCGCCACTGCCGTGGCGCCATCTATCCACCACAACATCAACCAAACCGTCAAGCATTGACGCAAAATAAGCCGTTACTTCTCGAAGTTGTCAAACAATGACGCAATTAAACTGCCACACACATGACGTAATTCTCAAGCCATCACGCACGAAACTGACGCAACCCACCAAGTGACGCAACTGCTTACATGCTCGCCACGAACATGTTACATGTTCGCCTATTCGCCGAATCACTGGCAGGGGAGTATGCAGCGGTGTGATATCTAAAGGGTGTTTTTTTCATAGGTATAGAACTTGAAATTGCAATAAAACAACGATGTATTATTCGATTGACATGAATTTTTTTTATTCGAAAGATAATCTTGTGGCATTACATTTTAAATATGATTTCTGGCATAGGACTGCCACGGCTGGCTCAGATGTAGTCCAATCTGGACGTCCAATTTTCGATGACTTTTTCCAACATTAGTGGCCCTATATCGGCAATAACACGGCGAATGTTGTCTTCCAAATAGTCAAGCGTTTGTGGCTTATCCGCATAGACCAATGACTTTACATAGCCCCACAGAAAATGGTCTAGCGGTGTTAAATCACAAGATCTTGGAGGCCAATTCACAGGTCCAAAACGTGAAATTAGGTGGTCACCAAACGTGTCTTTCAATAAATCGATTGTGGCATGAGCTGTGTGACATGTTGCGCCGTCTTGTTGGAACCACAGCTCCTGGACATCATGATTGTTCAATTCAGGAATGAAAAAGTTAGTAATCATGGCTCTATACCGATCTCCATTGACTGTAACGTTGTGGCCTTCATCGTTTTTGAAGAAGGATTCCATCAGCCCTTAAAGCGCACCAAACAGTCAGTTTTTCTCGATGTAACAGTGTTTTGACATACTCTTGTGGATTAGTTTCACTCCAAAGGCGGCAGTTTTGTTTGTTGACGTAGCCATACAACCAGAAGTGCGCTTCATCTCTAAACAAAATTCGCTTATGAAAATCAACCATTATTTTCGAAATAAAACTGCACAATTTGAAAGCGTTGTTCAGGCGTGAGTCTATGCATGATGAATTGCCAAACCAAACTGAGAATAAATCACTTGACAGCGGTTAAATCGGTCTTCATCTTGGAAAGTAATGCCAACTTAAACTTCTATACCTGAAAAACCACTCTGTATATGAACTTGTACCAACATCCCGCGAAGACGATCATTTTGGCGTGATGGTTAGCGTACTCGCATTTCATTCGTACGTTCGGAACAGAAGGTACCCAGAACAAACCTTCCCTCCGACAGAATATTAAAATTTCAACTTAAGATGAATAATGAAAATTAAAGTTTAAGCTGAAAATTGGAAATTAATGGTTAGAATGATTATTCGAAGTTAAAATTTAAATAAGGCATGGAAAGTTAGAAGTAGAAAAATAAAATTTAAGCACGTAATTTCTTAAGGGCCTTTAAGACCCTTGAATAAATCACGTTTTGCTTCTTGGAAATGATTGTGACGGGCTCACGCGTCTTTTATTTAACATGTCCTTTGGGTTCTTTGGGGCCAGAATTAATGGCAACTCTTTTCCAACCAAATCCAAGAAGTGGAGTGGGAAAGAAAGAGGCAAATTAGAAAGCTTTTAAATATCAGAAGTTAGAGTAAGTGAGATGGCAATTAGAGGAATGTAAACAGTTCGTGGTTCAAGAGTGAAGAAGTTGTAGATAACGTTACGTGGTGAATAGTAGGACTTATACGTGAAGAGATCTATCGAATCAATGTGCATACCATTGCACTTGAGTCATTGTACGGATTCATCTAAATGTTATAATTGTTACTTCAAACTACAGCAAGGTAGGATTGATTATTTAATATTAGTATCGGCGATATTATTGGAAGTGACTTTAGGAGAGTCAGTTATTGATAGTGGTCCGGGTTAGGTTAATTTGTTATTATCTATATATTGTGTGTTTTGCCATCGTAGATTCTCTCACATAAATTATTATAATCTAATTTGTTAAGGCTTTAAGTTGATAATCTTAATAAAGCTATATTCAGATTATGTATGATTTTAGTTCTTCCGTTAATCCTGTACCTCTAGCTCACGCTGATACCCATAGAGATAATCTCCCCGGGGTATAACAAGTACATTTTGTTACACAGTAAATGCAAAACAAATTTTGATTTTCGAAATTAAGTGGTAAAAACTTCATAAAATGTAAATTAAATAATATATAAGATGGAGGAAATGAAATTTGCAACTTAGGTATCACTTATTTAGATTCCTTTAAATTTGAGTTGATATATATTTTTCTGTTAAAAATTCGCATTACATATAACAGTATCGAAATTAATTCCATACATACACTCATTTTATTCTTTCAAACTCATATTTGACACAGCAACAAATTTAAAAATGAGTGCATTGCATACTCATTTTGTTGTTTCATTCTTAAATTTGAACCAGTAACACATTCAAAAGTGAGTATGTAAAATTTCAATTTTTGAGTACGTACTAGTGTGATGTTCCTCCCCTTGGAAGTACATCTCTCGAAGTATCAGCGTGAGCTAGAGGTGTAGGATTAGCGAAAAGACTAGAATCAAACATTATCTTAATATGACTTCATTAAGATATTCAACTTAAACATTCAACAAATTAGATAATAATTAATATGAGAGAATCTACGATGGTAAAAATACGCAGCACACAATAAGACTTAATCTAATTCAGACCACTATCAATAAACGAACCACCTAATCTTCGATTCTAATTTTAAATAATCAATCCTACCTAATTACAGCTTGGAGCAACGATCAATCTTGTCTTTGTTTGTACTGGTGTGCAACTTGGCTGTTTTCTATGTTCGATCACTAATAATTTGTATTCACGTCACGCAAAACTCATTCAGACTTGAAACACGAACTGTAATAACCATCAACCGGCACAAACTAACATCAATTGTCAAACATTACCTTACATTGCCATATCGCTTACTCTAAGATCCGAGTTAAAAGTTTGTTCATTTTCATCTTTTATTCACACTTCACTCCTTGGATTTGGTTGGAAAAGAGTTGCCATTAATTCTGGCCCAAAGAACCCGAAGGACTTGTTAAAGAAAAGACGCGTGAGACGTCACAATCCCTCCAAGAAGCAAAACGTGATTTATTCGAGGGTCTTAATCGCCCATAAGAAATTACGTGCTTAAATTTTATTCTTCTACTTCTAACTTTCCACGCTTTAAATTTTAACTTCGAATAATCATTCTAACCATTAATTTCCAATGCTCCACTTAAATTTTTATTTTCACTATTCATCTTAAGTTTAATTTTTAATATTTCTCCTTAATTTGATTTTTCAACAGCCACCATAAATTTTACTCAATTAACTATACCAACATTCATAGTTATGCATTTTAATCACACGGTAGATTCTCAGATGTAAAAATAAATGGACATGCCCCATCCGGGCGAAGGGACCAGGGGAAAACCATATATGACTTAAATGGTAAAAAAAAACGAGGTCTGCATGTCTCTTAACTAACTTAATTCTACTTAAATGCTACTTAAAGTATAACAATTCTGCTTCTTTATATTTTCATTGTCCTTTGTACAAAGAAAAATTAACCATTACAATCTTCATTTTTTCACATAGACATCAGCTTTTTCACAATCTTCTTGTCTATTGTACATATAAATATCGGCTTCAAGTCCTTAGCTAAATGAAAATTTTCTGTAGACTTCAGGTTCTGTCACCCTGAAACAAATATTTCCTAAGTCATTTGAAAAAAACCAAGTTTCACACATTATGATTACATTTCACAATTTTTATACATTACATATCACTTTAAAATTACAACTAATTTCTATACATATATTTCTCTCTCTCTCTCTCTCATCTGGCTTTTTCAAAAACTTCTCCTCAAATCGCGCAGCGCTGGTTAATGTTATGTTAGTATGCTGTCTACGCCGCGTTTCCCAAAACCAGATGTACATTAATATGAAACAATGTAACAACATATATACATACATTATACAATTACAAACATTTTTCAATAAACCATTAAAATAAATAACCAAAGGAATTGTCGCATCTTTGCGAAGTCATACATAGAAGTAAACAAATGCATTTTTACAATTGTTTTCTCCATATTTATATAAAAATTTACAAGACAAAAGTTTATTTTTCTCTTCTAGAAAAACACACTCATTGTAGTGTCCACTTTTGCTTGGCTTCTTAAATTTAAATATTCGACCGTGACTTGCTTCATTGCAATAATTCTTCCGACCACTTGTTCGAAAGAATATAAAAAGAAACGATACACAACCTGGTTCTTATGACTTGTAGTTGGCGTTTCCTACCAGGACCTCCAGGGAAAGAGACTTTCTCTAACACGTTCCTGTTGCATAATATTTGTAATAACAATATGATTCATAATAAGCTAGTTTCCTGTGTGAGATTAATATATCGCAATCTACTCATATCTGCAATAGACTGATGTACAGTGTGTGAGGGCGCTTTACCACGTTTTTCCTATTAATCCTCTTGGGGAATCTTTGGGGCCAGGATTGAGTTAATTCACAGCCAATCATCTCAAGAAGAATCCGTGTTATTCAGATTACTTATTAAATATACAGTGAAGGTTTTGTAATGGCGAGGAAGAGAAGAAAGGAAGCTGAGAGAGAGAGATATATGCTGAACACCGTGAGCTGATGGTAAGACATTAAACTTAGAAGCGTAATTATAGAACGGGCTTTAGTGAGTTAAAGAAATTAAGGAAGATAAAGATTATTAGGTTAACTTTGCTTAAAGATAAGTGGTTAGAGGATTCCAGGCGCCTATTTACTTAGAATTTAGGAATGTGTTATATCACTCCTAATTGCCTTCCTATAGTAAGACTTGTGATGTTCAATATATTTAGACAATAATAAATTGGATTGAGTATGGCTAACTTGGGTGATGAATCATTTCCTCCCAAAAATCGAGGTCACGTAGATGAAGAGTTGGTACTCCCATGCAGGAGGGGGGAGGTATCACAAGTGGTGGCCCAAATTGTGGACACTTTTTAAAATTATGTTTTTCCAATTTCCTTTACTTATAGAAAATGTTGTTGCACAAAATGCAAAGCTTTTTATATCATTTTAAAGATAATTTAATATTAAATTCAATACAAAAATAAAATTTAAATATTTGCAACGCAAAGAAAATTATGCTGCAATAACTCTCGACATACATTAGATACTGATGATGGCAGTGAATTATCAGTGCTTAGTGAGATAGCCTTTATTATTTATTTCAGCTTTGTATCGATGTTTCATTGAGCTGAAAATAGTTTTAAGCTCTTCCTTTGTTACTATGTAATGCCAGGAAACAATTACATCCTCAATTAGTTCCTTTTTATTTCATGGGTACCTCATTCGGACAAGAGTTTTCAAACGGTGCCTCAAATTTTCGATCGGATTGAGGTCAGGACTGTTTTCTTGCTAGCGCAATAATTCAATGATCTTAGAACTATACCAGTCTTTCAATAACTTTACTGTGTGGCAAGAAGTAAAATCCTCCTGAAAAATAAATGAAGCATTATTGGTAAATAGATCTTTGATGGAAGATAGAAGTATGGGTTCTAGAGTGGTGTCAATGTATTTTCTGTGTCCCATCGATGATATGAAGACAACCTGTACCATCTGCTGATGTGCATGACCAAATTATAAAACTATGTGGGTACTTCACAGTCGCCTGGATGCAGTTAGGATGTAACATTTCTCCTATTCTATGCCTTACATATTTCCGGCTATCACTACCGAATAACGATATCTTAGTTTCATCTCTCCATATAACCTGAGAACTAATCATTTGTCCAACTAATGTGCTCCTATGACTACAATAGTCTTTTTTAACGCTGTTGTAAATTGGTATAAAACATTTTTCGTGGGAATTGTACCTCTTAGTCTAACATCCACTAATCTTCTCCTGATTGTTTTTGAACTGACAGAAACACCAGCATCATTCAAATCACTTCTGACGGCCATTGATAACATTTTTCTATATTGGAGGCGCAGTATTTTTGTACTTCTGTCATTATCAGATATGGAGCACCTTTATCGGTCTTCTCCTGTTTTGTTTTTTATTAAATTTTTCTCCTGACATCTTAAACAAAACGTTCAATCTCCAGATGTAGTCACTGAACCACCCACCTATCTTGCAATTTTAACATAGGAAAGACCACATCCTCGTCACATATCTCTTTCTAGGTGTCCAATCTACTCTTTTATTTTATTTCATTGCTTCTTGACTAAATATTGTTGTCCTGTCCAAGAAACAGTCCTGACCTCAATCCTATTGAATCCGTTTGAAAACTCTTATCCGAATGATGAAATAAAAAGGAACTAATTGGGGGGGGATTATTTTTTTCTGGCATCATGTAGTAATAAAAGAAGAGCTTAAAACTATTTTCAGCTGAATGAAGCATCGATGTGAAGCTGTACTGAAAAATAAAGGCTACCGCATTAAGCACTGCTAACATCAGTATCAAATGTGTATCGATAGTTATTGCAGCATAACTTTCTTTGCGTTGTAAAAATTTGAATTTTGTTTTTTTTTATTGAATTTAACATTAAATTATCTTTAAAATGATATAAATGACTTTGAATTTTGTGCAACGTAACATTTTCTGTAAGCATACAAACTTAATAACACAACAATTTTTAAAAAAGTGTCCACAATTTGATCTCCACTGTAATTTCTCTACACACACCTTGCTCTTTTTCATGTTTTTTTAAAAAAAATAATTTATAATAATATAGTATTGTATTTTCTTGTCCATGCATATTTTTTGTATCGTTTCCTATGTATCGAGTAGCTTTAAACCCTCAGGTGGTGTGAGTTGGATCCTCCCGAATAAGGGGATTCTCCAACGACGTTTTGTAAGAGTAGAATTACGTTTCTCTTTCCTTTTAACGCCAATAAGTACTCAAGTACATACGAATTGTGTTGCTTAAAGTAGCAAACTAAAACTATGGATAAAAATAAGAGACTCAATAGTGCGTTTAAGCGCAAACACCCCCAAGAAAGAGAAGATAATGAACAAATTTTGACAAATTTCATAGTTAGCCTTCTATTAGTACTTCTGGTTCAAGTATTTTTTTAATAGTGACTTAAATGATGTGGCCACTACAGTGTTACTTGAGAAGCTTGCTGAAGGAAATTCGACAGTTATTGCAGTTCAAGATACCCCCGATCATGTCAAGGATGAACATGTTTGCATGGAACATGTGAAAGCGGAGGAACTATTGATCCCTACATTTTTCGAATATGTGAACGATAAATCTTCTTTTTATGACTCGGGTAACTTCACTAATAAGTGATAATGAAAAACGTCAAATTATTGATGTGGGACCTTTACAGCTTTCATGGCCTTTTAAAAAAGACCTGCACCAGAAAAGGTGTTTTTCAAAAACATACTACTTTTCAACTTCTAAACATGGACTAAATCGTTTTTGGCTGTGTTGCTCTAAAATACTGGATGCAGCCTATTGGTTATTCGCTTCGCAAAGGAACAATGTATGGCGTACGGGTATTAGGGATTAGAGGCATTTATCAGAGGGAATTAAACAACACAGTTTCTCGAGTGGCCATGTGGAAGCATGTGCTGTATATGAACGTTGGAAAAAAATTGATACAATGGACAAGGAATATGAAAAGAAAATTCGCAAAGAAACGTCATTTTGGAAAATGGTTCTTCAAAGGTTATTCGATATCATACTTACACTATCAAATAATTCTTTGGTTTTCAGAGGACATAGAGAAAACTTAAGTCAGGATGGATACCATGGAAATTTTCTATCCTTTTTAGAGCTTGTTACTCGATATTGCGGCAAGTTTTAGATATGCCCAAAGGTAACGATTTTTAATTCTAAGTTTTGTCATCGCTTTTTTTTTTATTATTATTAGTACGGTTTACGAATACGTTGAAATGGTCTATTTTTGCAAAAGATCATACTATCAGTTTTTGATTTTATAGAATAAAGCATTTATTTAACTTTATAAAACTGTTCTTACTTTTGTGAAGTATTCCCCCGTGGGTGATACCTCACTCCTAAGTTAACTTCGTGATCTAGAGGTGTGGGAGTGAATGAAGGAACAGGCGTCGTCATGATCTTAAAATGTCTTTATTAAGATCTTAAACACTAACAATGATATTATTTATATTATAACTTAGTGGATCTGAGGTGAGAAAACACACAATACATATTACCAAATAAGCGCAATCTTAAGCACTATATTTAACTTTCCCGTCTATTCCTAATCTGTGTTTATATCACAGTTACTAATAGATACTAGAATGATCCTACCTTAATGTATTGTTTAATCACAATCCTCTAGGATCCTCAATGTCTTTAGTTTATCTCGCAGGAAATTGGATCCCCCTTGACTTGATCGTTCTGTCACGGAGGGCTTCACACTAAACGACGGCTTTCTTCTCTTCCTTCAGTTCACGCGCTTAAACCAGACTAGCATAATCTCTTCCCAATAGGTCATACGCTTACGTTAAACTTCTGCAATTTAAAAGGTTTCTGATTTGCATGTTCCCGTTTCGCTTCTGGATTTGGTTGGAAAGAATTTGCCTTTTTGGGCCCCAAAGAACCCAAGAGGAGATTTTAGTAGAAAACGCGATGAGCCCGTCACAATCCCCTCCAAGAAGCAAAATGTGATTTTTTCGCGGGCCTTAATGATCCTTTAGAAATTACGAGCCTAAATTTTATTCGTCTTAGTTTTAACTTTCAACACTCCTCTGAAATTTTAACTTTAAACATTACTCTGAAATTTTGACTTTCAATATTTGTCTTAAACTCTAACTCTTAATATTCACAATAATTTTACTCAAATAACTATACCAAAATTATCAGTTATATTATTTAATCACCTCAAATTCACTTTTTTATATTTATTAGGGTTTATCCCATTCGGGTAACAGGTCCGGGGAAAAAACACAGATTTTCCGGTTAAAAAAAACCAGGACCATACACCTACTGAACTTATATTTCTAAATATCATCTGTTTTTCATCTGCTTTTCTGCAATCATCAGGGTCAGCCACCCTGAAAGAGAAACTCTTTAAATATCTCACCATAGAGTTACATTTTAAAAATTCCATTCTTTATACACAATCATTAAATGATAACTATTTTTCATATATACCCCTCATCTGATTTTCTAAATAAAATTCTCCCTAAATCACGCAGCGCTATTAATGTTATTGTTAACCCTCTAAGTGGATACCTTCCTCCTGAAAAGTTATTCCGAAAGCGTTTTACTCTTATTTTGCTATTCCCTTCAAAAATGCAACAGACTTCAATTCTTTCCCCCTTTTAAAACTTGGGAGGTCGAAAGGGGACAACTTTATGACTTAGTTCGGCGTCTTTAATCAGTGAGAACCAGGATAGCAATCGTTTACAGCTAGCTGTTAAGTTGCCTTGGGCAATCTTGTATGAAAACCGTAGTTCTACTCTGTCGTTTCCCCATAGATTCAGTCACAGTAAAATTAAAACAAAACGTAGGGTAAAAAAACATGAAATAAATGGCGTGTTAAAAGTTGAAAAATAATTATATTTTCTTCAAACAAAATTTATTTTTCTGTCATTTTTTAAAAATTAAAAAAATATATTTTGGTATTGCGATTTGAACCAGAAAAAAGCATCCTGTATTCATTTTTGAATATGAGAGTAAGAAAACGCGCTCACTTTCCTGTTTTTTAAAAAAGTTATGAGGTAAAAAGAGTAAAGGCCCTATCTTTTTTTTTAAAACCATAAGACAATAAATGGTGCATACGATGATTATATTTATGAAATAAAACAGATCTTTCTCTATTCAGTTATATTTTTAATTTAGAATAACATAAAAAATGATTTCAATATACTTTTAATTTATTTAAATTTAAATCATATAAATGATATTTTTATGTTAACTGAATATTTTTCGGAAAAAATCTAAATTTTCATTCCTAGTGCTCTCCTTTTCGAACTCCTTGTATTAAATAAAAATATCTTTTCTACATCGGCATTTGTGATGGACATAACACACATTCAGTCAATAATTTTTAATTTTAATGGGGGATATACTTCAAATGCGCATGACAGTACTTCTAACCATTTTCTACTCAAGTTAAATTTCTTATCTTTCTGTTTCTTTTATTACAAGGAAAAATGTCACACATCGATAACTACATTTTCACACAATTCAGTCATTACAAATTCTATTGTGAGAAAAATTCTCCCTAATTAATTTTGTCTTTCAAAACAGTACACTTAAAACAATTTTGTACAGTGAAGTTAACCAACAGTTCCACAATGTATTCATACCAAATTTTAAAAACAAATTTAACACTTGGAAATGTATCCTGTATTAAATTTTTCAGTATACACAAATATTTCCTGCTGTAGGGAAGATATAGTATGAGAGAGATGTGGTGTGCGGTAGTGAAAGAATGTTTTCGTACGTGTAGACTATTTTTGAAAATTTAAATATCACTGAAGCTGATCATATAACTGCAAATGAGCCTTATTTTAATGTGTGCTAGTATCAAAGTAAAACACTTTACAATCTTAAACAGCCTATGGGTTTATACTCAATATCAAACTATTCGCAAAATGGCTTACAACTTCTATTCAAATTGTAAAGAAACTGAAATATAAATATATCTTACTGCAGTCAAAAATATTCATAATATGAAAGTATCCTGTTGCTCCACTTATTTCTGTACATTTTAAAAACTGTAGCTGAATGCAATTTTTTTTATATATAAACGAGGCATAACAGCTCACACAGTCGTAAAAATGTCTTTATCATTTTTAAATATACTACTATAAAATGTATATGGATTGTAACATCAGTTGTAAAATCCTAAAAGCTTTTAGAGGAGCTAAAAACATGTAATTTTGGATTGATCAAATTTTTAATATAATACACAAATATACATGTTATTAAGCAAATACATTTGAAAAATCAAACTTCCTTCTGAAATAAACGTAATTGAAAGAAAAATGTTTAATTGCAAATGAGTGGAAATACATGTTTATCTAAGGGGTATCCCCAAAGTGAGGTAATCCTCAAACTTAAGACTCAAACTCAGTGCCACAACAATCCATGAGGGCCAGGAACTACTGTGCCCATCATAATACACGTGACCATTGGACGCTGAGGTGCATGAACAGATGTCCCGATTTGGTGGTCTGTCTGAAGAGAGACCTTCAGTGTTTAAGACCCGAAGCAAGCTTGGTACTCATTTATCGACCCAATGTAGCGGGGATGAAAGGCAGAGTCGACCTTGCGCAGCCCGTTAATAGAACCCCAGACCTGTGGTGTGGAAGCACTATACACTACCACTCGATTCTATTCGGTGAAAAATAAATTTAATGTTAGAATCTTATATAAATCCCTAATGATTGAGGGAGTCCAAACTTTTTTTTTTTCATGTAAACTGTTTAGACGGAAATGGTTAATTATGAACATTTCACAAGTTGCATAAATTAAAATTAACCGTTATAGTTTACATAAATTTTTAAGGGTGCAAAAGTTGTATTTCGGCTGCACGAATTAATTTTAAAAGGAATACGGTTACGAAAAAGTAGTACAAATCTATCTAAAGTAGGGTTGGTTACCTTACATATTGTCAAACACAACAATGTATTGGAAGCCAATTCCACAATTCGTTGTTATAAAAATGTATGGAAAATTACAAGATTTATTTTTGCATTTGTAATTTATATATATATATAATTTTTCCTGGGAGCTTTAAAAGCTAGAGCGGCATCCATCAAAACCGCGGTTCTCTCTCTGTTTTTCCAGATCGCCCCTGACTAAGCCGACTCTGCCATAGTAAGTGAAAATGCCGAATTTTGTTTGTCAAGATCATTTTATAGCAGACTGCATTTTTCATGTATTTTAGATGGTCGTTTTATATTTTCTACATCAATATCTTAATGTCTGAATTAAAAATTACATAAAATTCTTGACATTCGCATCAATGACCATGATAATTTTTATTAGTATATGAATGTGTCATCAAACGATTACATGACTAATATTAACATATTATTTTAACCATTTAATTAATATTAAGTATAACATAACGCACACATATTTTCTGAACTTTAAAATAAATATTTCGAAAACTACTTCAGATATACTCAAAATTTTTCATTCCTACGCTTTAGCTTCTCAGTTTAGCTTCTATGTAAGAATTTATTGTAATTGTATATTCATCAATTTTTTTAGTACATTTTTTGCTTTTAGCATGCACTTTTCAATTTTTTGTATGAAATCTTCGAAATATATTAAAAGATACCAAAGAAGCTATATAATAAAATTTGAAATTTTTATTATACTCAAACAATTGCTAAAACTTATGGTAAATAATTTTTAACTGCGCGATGCATTTTTTTTCGAAATTTCAAATGGAATTTCTAACATAAAATTTCTAGCTTTATAAGGTCGAGATTTCAAAAAATATCCAGATTTTAATTACTTATTCAGTTAGCCTTTAAAAAAGATAAATGTTGAGAGGTATTTTGTATAAATAGATATTTTTGAACAATAATTCGAATGTTTTTGAATAGCTCGAATTTAAAATTGATTTTTATGTTTATTTATCTGCATAAATGTCTACTGTAAATGTTTCCGTATATTTTTGATTACCATTTATTGAAACATTCAAGATATAAAAAAAAATGTGTGAAAATCTTCATTCATGTTGTCTTTGATGTAAACTGAAGTTCAAGCACTTAAAATTCAAATATAATTCGGTGTATTTTAACAATATATAACTAGGCACTTTACTTAAACTTCCCTGAACACTTGGGCTTTGAAATCTAAAAAAAAAAAAAAACCAATAAATCTTAATTAGTTTTTTTTCGTTATTATTTTTATCAAAGTGTAAGAAAATGTTTCAAATTATTTGATGAAGTTTAAATTTATTCATTTTTAGTGGTTGGAAAATTAAAAAAAAAAGGTTTCAAATTTTAAAGAGTTTGGTGTTTTATTAATTTTTTTCGGTATCTTATAATAAAATAATGTTTCAAAAACTGAAAGCTTTGATTAAAATAAGAAAAATGAAGCGAAAGAATATACTTAAAAAATATAATTTGTCTAACTATATAAAATAGCAGATTGCACTGACACGCCCCAACTTGTTACAGTTTCAAATTAATATGAAACCAAAAGGGAATTGTAACATATTTTACTTATGCGTTGGGACTTTTCAAAACTTTTAAAATACGATGTAACAAATAAACACTTCCTGGGGTCTAAAGAAATTTCCCCTCGATTTTTTACGATTGCCCCAGGGTCAAAACACGTGGTTTCATGCGAGCCATGAAACTTCCTATCAGTGTCCTGCTGTGTTGCTTCCACCGTCCCCAATTATCTTTCAAGATGTTAAACCTTTAAAAGGGGGAAAGGATTTCAGAAAAGTGCGGCTAATCCGCTTTTGAAAACGTTACTTGAAGGCAGAAAAATCCGTGCAGTGCATTTTCGAAGCATCTTTACACTGACGGAATTTTCCATGCTATCCGGTTAGAGGGTTAATAATCTGCCTACGCCGCGTTCCCAAATCCGGATGCACATTAATATGAATCAATACAACAATATATATATATATATATATATATATATATATATTATACAATTACAAACATTTTTTCAATAATCGCTTAAAACAAACAACCCAAAGAATAATCGCATCTCAGCGAAGTCATACAAAGCAGTAAATAAGTAAACATATACAGTAGTTTTGTCCTCAAAAAATTTTACAAGACTAAAAGTTCATTTTTCAATCTTCTAGAAAAATGCACCCATTATAGTGTCAACTTTTACCTTTTATATGAAATTTTTTTAAGGAACCCCAATATGACTTTCGTATTGCAATAAATCTCTTGACTGCTTGTGAGAAAAATGTATAATGAAACCATACAACCTGATTTTTATGTTAACGTCTCCTACTAGGACCTCCAGGGAGAGGGATTTGTTGCTGTTCGCTCCTCCTGTTGCCTACTTCTGCTTCTGGTATTCCTGCTGCTTGACCTTCTTCGCTCTTCGGTCTGTAATGTTGTTTTTCCCTGCTTCCTCTGGATCGAACCGGTCCTCCTTGTTGTGTCCTCTTCTCATTGGGTGGTCGGGAATCCACCTCTTCTTAGTCGTAAGTTGTAGCCGCTGGTACTTGGCATTATTGTTTCATCTCTCCTGTTTCTTTTTGAAAAATAGGGTAAATAATTACTATTAACCGAAAATTTTCATTTAGCACCCTGCTGTCTCGGATCCTTCTTACACTTCCTCTCTGGTCCTCCAGGTCCAGATTGCCACGATGTTTTAAATCCTAATGTCTCCTTTTTACATTTTTTTGTTCTTCTAATTGGTTCTGTTGAAGAGTCGGGTGATGATCTCACAAGTGATACGCGATTTCTGGCCGTACCTGTGTGCCTCTCACCCTGATCCTTCTTAATACTTGTTCCTTTTTCCTCTAACTCTCGCCTTTCGCCTGACCCGTTCTTCCTACTATAGAGCGACTCATTTGATACAGGCTGCCTACCTTCAAAATTATTCGATTTATAGCTTGAACTATTGTTATCAGAACTACTGGTTCTTATCTCCATCTCGTCACTTTTCCTATGATGATATATAGTCTAACTTGATCTACATTAACTGTTATTCTTTTTCCCGATCTCCAAGCTACTAAATTATTCTGTTTTACCTCTAATACTCTATAAGGACCTTCAAATTTCGGTTTAAACTTGGCTACCACCTTTTGTGCTGCCGAATTTAAAGGATGCGTTTTCATAGGACCCAATCATAACCTTAATCTGAACATCTTGCCTCCGTCTATCATAATATTTCGCCCACTTTTCGTACTTTGCCTTAGTGTTTCGTCTAGCTTCATCAAATAATTTCTCAATATCCCCTACGGCAAACTCAGTTCCAAACTCAGATACCATCATTAATTTTTGAAATGGGGTAATCTCAATTTTTGACATAAAAAATAATTCTGTAGGGTTTTTTCCCGTTGTTTCATTCACTGCCGTTCGAATAGCATAAGCGAACTCACGTACGAACTGGTCCCAAGTACCATGTTGATCATTCACATTATTTGCAATCATTTGCACAAGATCACGACTTACGCTTTCGGTTCTATTTGCCTGTGGTCTATATACAAGTCTTCACATGCCTTGTGCCTAATCTTTCGCTTAAATGCTCAAAAATATCGGATATAAATTGGGGAACATTATCACTTATTAATTTTACTGGAGCTCCAAAACGAGATATATAATTATCAAAAAAATTATCCGCTATAACTCGAGCAGAGGCTTTTTTAAGGGGTATGATTTCAGCCCACTTGCTGAAGTGATCCGTAATTACTAATACAAATTGGTTACGTCTTAATCTCGACACAGGATATATATGGACCTAACAAGTCTAACGTAACTATTTCATTTGGATAATTTGATATAATTGGAATTAATCGACCAGTTGATAACGCGTTTTTATAATTATTAACTTGGCACATGTGGCATGTAGAGACATATTGATCAATAAATTTTCTCATATACGGGAAATAACAAACGTCCCTTATTTTATGGTAAGTCTTAAAGCGTCCAAAAATTATTTCATTATTTCATTCCTTAAAGTCTTTGGAACGTATACTCGCCTTTCACAAAATGACGTTGCATATTTCGAATGAAACAAGAAGACTTCTATTTGAAATCGTGGGACCAATTCTCACATATTGTCGCATTAACCGAGCTATCTTCTGCGTTTTCCAGATATCTATAGATATGACCTTATTCCGGTTCTTTTCTTTGCTCTTCAATTAACTGTTCTCGTAACGAGAGTACCAAATCCCTGATTATTGCACAATTAACTTTCTCTCCTATTATACTTTCAACTGGGTTCCTCGACAAAACGTCAGCCACCGCATTTTAAATTCCAGCACGATGTTCCCATTCTATATTAAATTCTGCTTATTTTAATACCCATCTGATCATTCTACTTGACAAATTTTTACCATGTGTTAAACGCTTCAATGCATCGTGATCCGTAATAACTTTAATCGGCAGTGAATCTAAATACGTTCTGAATTTTTTCAGAGCCCAAACTACTGTTTAGCCCTCCCTCTTTGTTACAGTTTGTTACAGCAGTCTTAACTATATCACCGAGATCTACTGCCAGTTGAAAATATCCCGATCTGAGGTCGAGAGTCGACATTATCTCTGTATGGGGTATGTTCATTATTAAATCGTTAAGGGTAAAGGATTTAAAAGGGTAATTATTAAGGATAAAGGAAGGGTAAAGGATACCGAGGATACTTTGTAATCGCATTAAGTTTCCGATAATCGACAGCAAATCTATCCGCTTCCGGATTATCCGGCGGTAACCCATTATTTTTTCTACATAACACTTACGAGGATTTAATGGAAATTATGGTTTCTTCTTTCAACATTTTGTCAACATGATTATCAAGTATCACTTGTTTTACCCTGTTGTAACGATACGGAAGAGAAATAACAGGTGGCTTATCTCTCTTGTCAATTTCATGATATAAAACATGTTTACAAACACTTAATGTTTGTGTAAGCTCCGGTTTATCTGAAAACAATCCTTGAAATCTATTAAACAAATCTCGCAACTCCTGTTTCTGTTTTTCCTCCAACCTTGTCTTAGAAAGCTCTGTTTGTACTTTTCCTTCCTCAATGGTTCTGACCACCGTATCAGTTTGTGAATCAGGAATCACCAACGATTTCCGATCAAAGTCCAAAATAATGTTTGATCTACTTATAAAATCTACCCCAAGAATACATGGGTATATACCAAATTTGTGATACATTTACAAAGCAACCAAGGCTTTTCAAACTCCCTAATTTCAACATTGAATTCCACAAGTCCTACAGTTGTAAATTTAGCACCATGTTCCATGATCACCTGAGTACGTGATTTTTTTACTTGCTTATAAAAAATATTCTTGGTATGTCTCCTCCGATATAAATGACTTCTCCGCGCCAGTGTCCCATAACGCTTTCGTAAATGTATCATTTACCAAAATAGGAAAATATGGAAGTTTCACAGAAGACAAGCATATTGCCGAAAGTTTAATCGGTACCTCATCTGCCGACTGAGTCTGATCACTTTGAACATCACTAACTTTCAAAACATTAAATCGTCCCATTTACCTCCTATCGCCTCGACTGAAATTCTCACTCAAACCTCTACTTCTGTGGTACCCTCTACTAAAAGCGTCTTTTTGACCCTCATTTCTAAATTGGTATCCCCTATCGTTAAATCTTCGATCATCCTTCTGAAATCTATTCCTGCTCTCGAACCACTGATTTCCTTGACGGCCTTTCTCGTAGTTACAGTCGTTCGAAAAAATAGTTGAGCGTCGTGACCCTTTCAAAAATGATTGGAATTGGAAAACGATTTTTTTTTAAACCATCTCATTTGAAATTAGTCATGAAAACCATCTCATTTGAAACGAAACACCATCTCATTTGAAATTAATCATGAAACCATGTCATTTGAAACCCTTTCATTTAAAATGAAAACCATCTAATTTGAAACGAAAACCATCTCAACACCGTATTTTTGTTGTTTTGTTCCCACCTTTTCTTTTTAAACGACTCTTTTTATATGAAAATTTTACACTTTTCACCTACTTTTTATCCAAAACTTGCATTTACGTTTCAATCAAAAATGGGAGTTTTAACGGCTCTATTGTATGAATATTGTCCGTGTTTGACCTAAATTTAGACTGGGGTCATCAAAAAATGAAATTTAGGCATCTTGAAGGGGTCAAATGAAATTCTTGACATGTCAAATGAAATGTATGCATCTTGGTGAGAAAACGCGGGACAAGCCAACTCAGCGAGACAAGCCCTCCAATCTCGGCGTGAAAAGCAGGGAACAAGCCAACTCATCGAGACAAGACCTCCAATCTAGGTGTGTGAAGACGACAACTATTGACAGGTAAGTCTAATCTACACTGGTGTGGAAAACTTAAGCAACAGGTGGGTTTATTGCCATAAGTTCACGAAAAATCATCTGAGAGACATGAAATTCAGAAATGAGGGAGAGTATTATGTACGTAAAGGATGACGAAAGCATCGGCGCTGAAAAAGGAATACAATGCATACGATATGGAATCAAACACAAACAAGCTTTATTGAACGAATAGTATCGTGACTCATGATGGTCTATCCAACAGGAAGAGCAACAAGCAGATGTTCCTTAATATGGTATATGCCCTCCCCTCACTGCAATGGTTGCTTCGCACCGTCTCCGCATACTCAGAAACAGCTGGTGCAACATTTCTTGCGGTAGGAGTGCCCATTCTTCAATGAGCATCTGTTTGAGTTGTTGGGTGTTCTCCGGATGATGTAAGCGTGCTGTAATACGTCTCCCCAAAGCATTCCACACATGTTCGATGGGATTTTAATCTGGGGAGTACGCTGGCTAATCCATTCGAGTGATATCTTCACTTTCCAGCAGCTCCTCAACAGCAAGAGTCCAATGTGGCCGTGCATTGTCATCCATAAAAATGAAGTCTGGACCAATGTCACCTCGGAACAGACGCACATGGGAAAGAAGTACCTCCTCACAATAGCGATCCCCGGTTACAGACCCTCTATCGAAAATGTGGAGCACAGTTCGCCCGTTCAGCATAATGCCTCCCCAGACAAGAATTCCAGGACCACCGTAATGGTGTCTTTCCTTGATGTTATTGGTATAAAACAGTGTCCCGATCTCTCTCCAAATCAAAACGCGTTGAGAATCGCTTCTCGTACTGAACCGACTCTCATCCGTAAAGAGGACACGACTCCATTGACAGTTGTCCCGTTTTTGTGCTCTGTCCACCACTGTAAACGGTGACGTCGGTGGTCAACTTTCAACGGGAGGCAGCGTTCAGGACGGAGGGCAAATAGGCCCCCTTTGTGTAGGCGTCTGGCAACAGTAAACCGCGACACTTGTCACCCCGTTGCTGTAGAGAGTTGCTGAGCAATGACGCTTGCTGACTGCCGTCGGCCTCTTTTCGCCTGCAGGATGATATATCGGTCATCCCCTGCAGTTGTCGCCCTCGGGCGTCCACCACCAACCTTTCTAACAGCTGTACCTGTGGTTTGGAACGCTTTCCAAGCGCGCGAAACGACCCTTTTGTTGATTCCGAACTCTGCAACTACACTGGTGACGGTACGCCCCTCCTCCAGCTTTCCGATCATTCTTCCACGTGTGAAGTCGTCCAGGTGATTTCTACTATCCATATTTCACGAACTGACTCACTGGCACTTGCAGCGAATATGTTGAATTGCGTCTGCGTCCTTCATTTTATTTTACTGTTGAACAGCACGCGCTGACATCACGCGTTTTGCGTACGCTCTCGTCGCTTCTGACGTTTCGTTCCTGATATTTGCATACGCATGATGTTTCTACTGACTTACGTGTTCACTGTACTGATCTCCAGACCTCCTTTTCTGCAATTTCACGGTTATGTGTGTGTGCTTAATTTTTATATTGTTGTTTAAGTTTTGCACACCAGTGTATATTTTATGCATTCCAATCTTGGTGTAGTAATTGACCCGAAAAAAAGGGGGAACCGAGTCGATTCCTCAATTTTCGGACTTGAAGATTTTGGCTAAAAATATTTGCCGCATGACTGAAGTTTTGGCTGCTGCCCTTTTATACTCTAGTGGTGTCACGTGAAACGATTCCTATTGGCTGGCGCGGGTTGTGATAAAGTAACTTCCAACGTTGGCATATTGTGTGTCTTGAAAAAGGGGGACAGAGTTGACTCTTGTGTCGACTCGATCCCCCCTTTTTTGGTGTAAATTTTTTTCAATCACTCACTCTACTACATAGATGAGCAATCTGAATTTTTCATTCAGCCTGCAAGTTGTTAAAATGCTACAGGTATCGCCCAAATAGGTAGGATTTCACCATGGTGCACTTGGAAATGTCACAGTCCTCGTGCACCTCATCATGTAGGTGGTCAGGCAGGGTGCGGACATTCAAATAAGGGAAATGGGGCAGCATTTCCAGGTTGATTGTAAAAAGTTCAAGGTTTTCAAAAAACTTCCGCTGTACCGATCCCTTGACGACGATTAGGCCTGTGTTTCCTTGGGCCAGGTGACAAAACTTCCCCTGACGCAGAAAGACAGGTATTCGAGGGGTAAAGATCCAGGAAGGTGGCATTTCAAGCTGAGCCGTTCATTGATGTACCTGTTGGATCGGCTGTCTTTGGACGTCGTGATGAGGTTCGAGTGGTCCACCGTGTGGCAAATTACTTCTGGATCTTTGCCATCTTCCGGAATGCTCTGGCAATGGACAGTTCGATAAAAACAGGTTGACCACAATGGTGAAAAACATTGGCGTGGGCGAAAAATTTAAATGAGACATGTTGCTGATTGAGAATGTCTCTGATTGCTGAGCGCTCGCCTTTTATACTTTGCTGGGTCACGTGAATCAATTCCTATTGGTTGATGCTTTCCAACCTTGAATCAGTGTAACCAGACATTTATTGCTGATGAAAGAAATCTTCAGCACAAATGAGACGAGCCAACCTAAAGGTTCCAAAATACAGATCAATCCAATCTTGGTGCATCAAACAGCCCCTTCTGCACGATTCAGTACAAGTTTTTAAAATGTGCCCTCAAATCTTGGTACAATATTTGGCCCGTAAAAAGGGGGACCGAGTCGACTCGATCCCCCTTTTTCCGGGCCAATGTCCATTTACTGTGGCAATACCGTAACTTTGTAGCTCCATTCAGCATGCAGCTTATTAAACTGCTGCAGGTATTTGGCAAATTGGTAGGATTTTACCATGGTGCAGCACGAAATGTCCTCTTCCTCGTGCACACCCTCATACACGGGGTTGGGAAAGGTTCCATCGCAAATGTCTTTGAATTCCGGCAGCGTCTCCAGGGTCATGGCAAACAGTCCGAGCTCTTAAAAAATGTTTTGTTGCTCCGCTCCTTTGACCACCATCAGGCCCCTTTTGCCACGGGCCAGCTGACTAAACTTGCCCCTCACTCAAAAGGGCAGGTATTCCACGGGCACACTCTTGGGTAACGGGTGGTGTTCCCGACGAAGACGGGCATTCTCTTGGCAGTTGGATCGGAAGTCTTTGGGCTTGGAAGTTTGCCGGGCATGATTCATGGTGATGCAAATCACTTCGGGATCGCTGCCATCTCTGGAAATCGTGGCAATGGACAATTCGATTAGCACTGGCTTGCCATCGTGATGAAACACGTTTGCATGAGCAAAATAGGTTGGTTGACTCGAGACAGACATGTTGCTTCATACTGAGAATAGCAGAATGACTCTAGCGGCTAGCTGCTCGCCTTATATATGTTCGAGGAGCGTGACGTCAGACGGCATCCCATTGGCCAAAGCCTTTTCATGCGAGTGCTACACGTGTTTTTCCAAAGCCCACTTCGAAGGTTGGAGAACCACCATGCGCCAAGGGACGTTGTCGTCTCGATGCATTTCCCAAACGTCCAAGCACTCCAACCATTTTATGTACACGTCTGTGACTCGAGTGCCGTCTGTAAAATCCAAAATATACGCATCCATATTTTGAGGTTAATATGCATCCCAAACTCGGTGAGACAGGGGACGACCAACTTGAAAGAATCTCAACTAGACCCCTTTGTCCCACGTCAGATCCAAATGACTCGTAAACACAATCACCGTTTTTCCAAATGACTGAGGTATGTGCACACCAAAGTTAGGTTCAAAAATGATGGTATATGGATAGTCTTGCTCGTAGTATTTGACTTTATCAGGCCACCGACACAGATTTAAAAACACAATAGTGGTGCGATGTCGACACTGGTCCAATAAACTTTGTACCGAAACCATTTTTTTATATACTCTTGTCTCCAAGCTTGGTATTTTTTGGACAAAAAATGAGACTGGTTTCAGGCAAAAATTAAATTTATTTACAAAAAATATTCTCAAAAAATATCATTTACAACAAAAAATATTTGCATGCAAGACAATCAATAATTGTGTACAGAAAGATCCAACGGTTTAATCACTTTAAACCCAGTGGCTCTTTTCACTTTCTTTTTCAATCGGGGCATGGTCAAGTCTATGGGTGTTTCTTGTTGCTCTATGGCCGACACTATTTCAAAATGATCCAAGGAAGGCCCGGGCTGTTCTTCCAAATGTCGTTTGTTTCTCTCTGCAGGTACTTGAGCCGGGGTAGGAGGAGGTAGCTTGTAGGTCTTTTGATCGTACCGTTTCATTTTTCTAAAATCCCCCAGGTTAAATCCATTCTCAATGAGCTGGAGGAGAATGTTTTCGGGGATAATGTACAAACCAAACACAGTCTTTTGAGCCGTCGACAAGATGTAACAGGTTCCAGCCGGGATCAGGTACACCGTGTGGGGGTTCCAACACCATTCGATGATAGAGCATCTGGTCAAATGGCTCAAAGCTCCTCCTAAGCGAATTGGGATTGGCTTGACACCTGCGACTGGAAGAAGGAAATTCATAGATCAGCATGGGGACGTTGGTCGTTTGAATAAGTTAAAACTCGCCGGATTTTACCGTTCGGAAGCCAAAAGTAAAATATTTTTTTCACAAAAAACATGTTATTATAAATATACACCATCCTCTTGTGGGTGTTTTTCAGGGGGTCTATCAGGATTTCTCAAAAGTCCCTTAGAGATTTTCTCCCACAAGACATCGTCGGGCCTGAATTCGTTTACGTGTTTCGCCTCCATTATGGCACGCTTGAAATTATCCACCAGCGTCTTTTTTTGGTACCAATTGTCTTTACAAAACAAGACAAAAACAAGTTTCGTGTTGGGTTCCTGGTAAATGATTGATGTAAGCACGGAGCTGCATATTCCAATGCGTCTGGTTTCTCGGCCAGTGTCACGGGCATCACGGTCGTTGAAATGTGCTCGGGGAAGGCATCGATTTGGTCCATCGTGCAGGTAGGTCGACTGATGTGAAGCGTCAAGACATGTCTTCTTTTATACTTTCAAACAGGATGTGCGCGGAGCCATCAGTAGCCAATCACGGATCACGAGTGAAAAATGGGATTGATGGGTTGAAGCAGAATAGCACACATACCTTGCACTGCAATCCAACGATGACATATTGTCTAATTACAAAATAGACATTGCCCCAGATGGCGTCCATTTGAACTTAAGAGGACTTGGTACCCCAAAAATCACAGACCTATCGTTTTTTTTTTTTATTTTCATTTAATCTTATTCTTTGCATTATTATCTTTCGATTGATGTATCACTTGTGCATGTCGGAAAGTTACAAGTTGAATAAAACTTCATTTGAAAACAAATTAGGCAATTCAGCCACGCCCCCTTTATAGAAAAAAAATCTAATTTATAAAGATAAATAATAACATTAAAAAAATATATAAAGCAGAATATATAAAGCAGAATATTTCCGAAGCAATACATTCAATCATTTTTTTTCTTTGTGAAATGTGTGCATGTAAAATTTTTAAATTAAGGCATTTTATTTTAATAATTTTATAATTTCAGTTCTTATTGCTGATATATTTTTCATACAAATGTAATACTTTAATATTATAAGAAGAAAAACACAGCTAAATTTTTTAACGTTTTTCTTGAATTTTCTTGTGCAATTAGTACTCTCTAAAAGTTGATCATTTATCAAAATGTGTGGGTTGAAAAATAATGAAATTGCAATTATTTTAAAGAAATACGTATAACTAATATCTTAAAGTGGTATTTTAAGTTTAATTAAGCTTAAAATAATTATTTTTTCAGAATTATAAACTTTAAAGTGGTTTTTCTCAGTTTGTGTTTTTCGAAACTTTAGTGCATTCAAAATGCTACTCCTTCGACAATTATTTACCAATCCCTTCCATTTTTTCCTGCGTGTTAAAAATAAAGAATGTAGTAAAATTAGGGATCCGTTTTGCTATAAACTGAATACTTTTTTTTAAAAAAATAAAATGTAAGACATGTTGGCTTTTTCGCTGATTTTTAGCCTGTATATAAATACACACACACACACATTTTATTTTTTCTCTCGAAAATTTTTTTTTCTCGAAGTTATTCTAAAATCGATCCCTATAGTTGTTTAGAATATCCATAAGAATATTATAAAAAAATTTCGGGTCAAAAAAATTAATTTTTACAAGAGGAGTAGGATTTTAAAATTTTCCCAATTTTTTTGCAAAAAATTTAAATTTTTAAAATTGTGTGAATAATATATGAAAATTTTCCTCTGGTATCATTTTCTTGAATAGAAACATTGTATAAAATGCTAAAGTATAATTTTTAAATACGTAAATAAAGAAATTTGCTCAAAGGGTACCAAGTCTTCTTAAGCATCACAGGGGTTCGCATGAATTGACTTGAGTAGCTCCAACTCGCTTGCATTTCCTTAAATTTTTGTTTCCAATGTTGGTCGTTGATACAAATGTTACCGACATTGAGATAGTTAAAAATTTAAACAGTTCGTTTGGACATTCGCTATCCATGGCATACGAGACGACTTCGTTGGTCAGCGTGAAACCATTGTTCCAAATACACAATACGGCCAAACCTTGGTTGTGGAAAAAAGACATGGGCATTTTCCTGGCAAGTGGGCATCAATTGATGTGCATAAGGAGTATCCGAAACACTCTGGGTTTGAAATCAGGCCTTCGATACGGGGTCTGAAATTGGGTCTGCGATATAACCTGGGATTTCGTGGCCTTCGTTCCTCATTCCGTCTTTTCTCATTTCGTCTTTCCTCATTTCGTCTTTCTCTGGATCGCGGAGAATGTCCTCGATGAATGATAGAATCAACCTGCTTGACATCTACCTTCTTTACAGGTGTAGAAACCTGAGGTGGCCTAGAAACAACTGATGGCTTAGAATCCACGGGAAGCAAATCTTTCAAAGGTGACTCGGGAACCGTAGATTGTTCCATGGGTGTTGACGAATCATAAATCACATCTTGAGATGGTTCATGGGATGGAGAAGCCACTGGAGTTGGTGGTAAAGGTGAGATAGGTGTTGGTACACTGAACATGCCAATAAAATCTTCATAGTCTGGGGAATTCATTTTTGAAAGGAATGAGTATTATAAGATGAGCGGGGAGCTTTTAAACTCTACTCTCAAACAATATTTCATAAAAAAAAGAACATTTTTTTTTTATTTGTAGAGGACAGTTTTAACTGTTCATTTACTTTTTCATTTCAAATATTTCCACACACAAAAAACACATAAAATATTTAGTCTCTTTATTTACAATTTTTTGGTTTTTTTTTATTTATCCTTTCCCCCCTTTTCTCATTTCCATGTTTCAACGACTCTATGCGTTTGAATGTTCAGCGGGATTGATTGAACCAACCTCTGATTACCGTCTGAGGCTTCCATGCCTTTCCAAAATATATATTTTCCCGTATCCCATTTAATTCATTTCATGTCACAAAATGGTCCCCATTTGTTTCAAATCTCACCTAAAAACATGTTATACACTCGAATTTTTTACCATTATTGTACCTGTTTAAAACACTGTCAAAACGCTGTCAGTTTCAATAACTCATAGTGAAAGAAGTTAACATTACCTTATATATAGTTTATATAGTATATCTAGATATATATTGTAAAGGCGAAAGTTTGTGAGGATGTTTGGGCGTCTTTCACGTAAAAACAGCTGAATGGATTTTAAAGAAACTTAACAGTAATATAGCTTGTACATCAGAATAACACATAGGCTATAATTTATAGCATATATTATAATTTATAAAGATATTGTGAGAAGTGTCCAAAATATAACGATATTTGTCAAGTAAGTAGAAAAAAATTCTGCCATCAGCAAGCAATTCTGGCGTGCGCTGCAAAAAAGCCCACGTCAGCATATATCTATCTTTTGCTTGTGAAAGAACTCTTTTTGTTTTGGCTACGCAAGGCGCTCACTTCTAATTAATTCCTGTGATCAGAATAATCCCTAATTTTTTTTTATTTCAGAATAAAACTAAGTTTTGAAGGGAGAGGTTGTTATAAATATCTCGTTATTTGAATGTTTTTTTAATGATTTTATTATACACATTTGGTATTAAGAAATTGATCTTTTTTCAAAATAAATGCTTTTATCGGTTCTGGTACTTACAGTAGATAAACTTTGTCTTTCACACAACATCATTTGGACATATTTGCATAGTTTGTTTGTGGTTAGTAGTTAATTATAACGCTATAATTTTAATTGAATAGGCGGCTATTGCATTTTTAAGTATAAAAATAATTATATATAACTACTGTACTCTATTTTTTGGAGTGAGTGAATATTAATGTCGCACTGTTCAGCTACACGAGGGCTTTTTGCAACGGAATACGTAATTTTGAACCATGGTCAAGTGACGTGGACGACACCTGAGCTGGCACCCTCTTCTCCTAACTACCACACCACACAAACTTAGAAGGAATATTCCACCAATACTTAGCAGGAATATTCTTTGAAATCCACACTTCCAACATATATGGATAAACGGGTTCTATGACGAGTATTTTAGTGGGGAAGACGAACAGTTTTGCAGCAGATATCCGTTTTTACCTGACGGCGTTTTCAGCGGATTGCAAAGATTGTTTTTTTTTTGTCCCGAAAAAATAGTTTATGTCAAAATTTAAGTGTTTTTTTGTTTTTGTATGTATTATTTGTTTTTGTATTTATTTTAAGTGAATGGTGTACATAATTAATTTTATACAGTGGAATATCTTTAATTAATTTATTAGCTCTAACGGTTTAAATTTCCCAAAGTGGAGTATTTTGTATATGTATATCCCTTAATTTTCAATGTAGTGATAAAAAAAATATTGTATGAAAAATACTGCAGTAAATCATAATGCGGTAGATAAAGTATGAACGGGCATCGCTCTCCTACACGGTGGGTCTTACAAAGCTCTAATAAAGCTCGAGTCATGAAAGTAGCTAGACATTTGCCAACTTGACTCTATTGTCAACATTTCACTATTTTTTCCATTGAATCGCCATTGTTATTTAGGAAACGGCGTTGTTTGCGAGTATTACAATTTTAACATAAAATAAATTCAACAGAAAGTTATATTAATGTATTACACTTTCAGTTATAAATTATTTACAATATTTTAAGCGTCACAAAACTTTTAACAATGTGTTACTTTTGCTGAGCAGAGATCAGCTTAGGGAGGTATTTTCAAAAATCGACCCTCAAGAGTGTTACGGGGAATTATGAACTAAAAAAAAATCCTTTTTATCAGCTATTAGATCTACATACTTAAAATTTAAAAAAGGTGTTTTCTTTCTTTTTTTTTGTTTAATTGAGGTATGCAAAAATTTCTTTTTTGTTTAATTTGCAATTCACGTAAAATTAACACATTAAAAACCTCCTTATCCTTCAATCTGTGTTGTTTAATTATTCAGTTCACCCCTGCGAAGAACGGGTATACCTGCTAGTATTTAATATATAGTAGTAAGAATGTAGCAATTTTGTAGAGAGAAAATTTCTGCTTTATTACTGAGAATGCTTCTCATTTATTGTTGATATAGTCGTGAATTTATATGACGAGAATCCCTCTTGTTTCTTTGTGGCTTAAAAATATTTTGCAATGAAAAAATTATTCTTTGCACAACAATCTCTGCCAACATTGGCGAGAGGGGGGACCCAAAAAAATGGGAGAACGATTACTGGTCCCGAGCTATGCTCCTTTCCAGTAACCATTCTCCCATTTCTCTGAGGCTCAACATGGTGTTTATGGGTCTATCAACGATGCTCTGCAGATGGGACAGGTGTTGCGAATGTCCAAGTGTTGTAAAAGGCACTTTTTGTGAAACACATGGCCACACTGCGTTCTCTCTGGCTTATGTATGGGCGTGAGGCAGATGGGGCATAATGAAACAGGTTATTGGGCCATTTCTGCCCATAACACCCATCCAACACCATTTGAGCCAATTGAATCCAGGGGGCTAGAGCCTAGGGACCCTATTCTGTCCAAGCCTTGGTCAATAAATTATATAGTTTAGGTTTGCCAATCACAGTCCACACGGCTTGGATAAAGGCTCCCTTTCCTTTGCTGGCCTCCTGTTCCAGGTTACCTTGGAAAAGGTCTGCAGGTTCCAGGTACGCATAAGGCTCAAACGAAGGAAAGTACCGGAGGTCAAGACTTGGAAATAGTTGATGAATCTTCTCAACAAGATCCACTGTGGATTCCAGAACAATATCGGAAGGTTTCATGGTGATTAAATGAGATCGAAGCGGCACCATAAAATTGATGTAATCTTCAAGGTCTGCTCCTTCTCTCGTAGAGTGAAAAATTTATCGTAAAGACAATGTCATCTTCCATGTCTCATGAATAAAATGATGCGACTGGCTTCTGAGTCCTGCTTTTATAGTAGACAGAAGGCGGAAGTAGCTTTTAATTGGTCGATTTGGCTGATAAGGGTTCCCAAGGATGCCTGTATGAGGAGAGGACCAGAGGCTTGTACGAGCTGTATGTATTGATGCGTTCCAACCTTGACCCCATAAATATTATTTTGCGAGAGGATATTTGAATTTGTGTGCAAGTTCAATAATTCCAATCTTGGCATAAAGTGGAGCGCAAAAAAATGGGAGAAGGATTACAGAGCCATCTTTCTCCCATTTTTGGAGAGCTCAACACGCCATCTAGGATCTCAATGGACTGGGTGCCCTGCAGAGTGAACAGGTGTTGCTCACGTCCAGCTGTTGGAGCAGGACTCACATGTGAAGTATATGACCACAAGGCGTCTTTTCTGGCCAGTGCATCGGAATCAGACAGATAGCACACGAGTCTGGCACTTGAAAAACGGTATCAGGTCATTTCTGTCCATAGCACCCATCCAATACCGCTTGAGCCAATTCAGTCCAGCTGGTCAAGTCTTGGGGACCATGTCGTCTCCAAGCTTTTTAAGCAAAACTATACAACTTGGGTATGGCGTGAACATTCCATATGGCCTGGATAAATGCACCTTTTCCTTTGATGGCCTCTTGCTCCATGTAGTCATTATACTGCTCGGCAGGATCGAAATACGTAAAACACTCATACCAAGGTACGTCATGGGGCTCGTGATCCAGTAAAACTCGTATCAACAGGTCAATAATGTTTACTGAATTGACGTTCTGGATTGTAATCACCTCGTTAGGTTTTGCAGTGTTTAAAAAGAGTCTCAGGTACATTATAAAAGTGATGTAAGCACCAAGATCTAACCCTTGGTACTTGGCAAGGTATAATTGAAGGGATTGTTCGTCCTCCATGTCTCATGAATAAAATGATGCGACTCGCTTCTGAGCCCTGCTTTTATAGTAGAAAGAAGGAGGAAATGGGTTATGATTGGCGGCTGATAAGGGGTTCCAAGAATGAAATATAGGAAATTGTTGAGGGTGGGAAAACAATGCATGGTATGAAACACATGTTTGAACAATCATTTATTTATTGACACCAATTTTATTTACATTAGTAGGTTGAATGAAGAATTCATTATTATCCAATTTTATGAGAGGAAAATTGCTGGACAACGATAAAACATTATTTTTTGGACCAGTCTGTTGAACAGGATTCTCCAAAGGTTCCTGTTTGATGGTTAGACAGAGTCTTTTATTGTCCTGTTGTTGTTCTTTGTCCCTCTTTCCGAGATCCAGGCGTTTGACATGAAGGTAGGTGGAAATTGTCTGGGTACCCTTGTGATGGGCTCACGCGTCTTTTCTTTAACATGTCCTTTGGGTTTTTTGGACCAGAATTAATGACAAATCTTTTCCAACCAAATCCAAGAAGTGAAGTTTGAATGAAAGATGCAAATGAACAAGCTTTTAAGTATCGGAACTTAGAGTAAACGATATGGCAATGTAGGGTATTGTATGAGAATTGATGTTAGTTTGTGGCAGTGGATGGCCGGTAGAGAAAATTTAATATAGTTCGTGGTTCAAGTCTGAAAGATCTTTACGTGACGGAGACTAGAAGTTATAAGTGATCAAATATATGAAGACCAAGTTGTGCATACAATTAAGGACAAGATTAAGCATAAGTCAATAGTGATTGATTCTCCAAGCTGTAATAAGGTAGGAGTGACTATTTAATAATAGAATCAGTGATTAAGCGGTTCAGTTATTGATAGTGGTGTGAATTAGATTAAGTCTTATTATCTAAATATATATATTGTCTGTTGCGTATTTTACCATCGTAGATTCTCTCACAATAATTATTATAATTTAATTTGTTAAAGGTTTTAGTTGAATATCTCAATAAAGTCATATTAAAATAACGTTTGATTCTAGTTCTTTCGTTAATCCTACGCCTCTAACTCATGCTGACACTCCGAGAGGCATTCTACCAAAAGGGGGCAGCATCTCACCCTTGTCACAACGAGTGATCAGGTGTGGAGTACGAATGCGTGGAGTCACCTCGACTTTATTCACGAAAACAGAGGGTTCCACCATCTCCAAAGGTGGTCTCTCAGCAGGTGGAATTCTCTCAGGTTCAGCAGGTGGAGTACTCTCAGATCCAGCAGGTCTTTGAGCAGGTGCAGTAGGAATTCTCTCAGGAAGAGAAAGTCTCTCAGGAAGTTCCGCAGAAAGCTTTATATTAGCCCCAGTCCTCAAGCAGGCCTCATAAACCATCTGCAGTAATAGTTTGGATCCGTTTTGTATCCGACGCATTTCCTGCACCTTTTGGATAAAGTTTTGGACCCACATTCTCACCAAGATTGAATTGGGGACGGGAGAGTCTTGGACATGCATGACGGGAGACGTTTTGTAACTCTCCACAAACAGGTTGCTAGGGTTCTCCACCAGAGAAAAGCCCTTATTGAGACTGGTGGAAAAACTCGTGGCCAACGACGACGGTTCGGCATTCAAAATGTTAAAGACGACATCGGGAGTCACCAATTTTGACTTTTGCGTCATGACTGGGTAATGTTTGTAGGCCGGCAACACATCTTTGTCTTGAATGACGAGGTTGTCGAATCTTTTGGAAAATTCGTATACTTTAGATCGACCGAGTAGGCCTCCAACGTTTACCAGTCTAAAGTAGAACTTGCCGTTTTTTTCAACCATAGCAGCTAATAGATAGTGTTGATGAGGCAGGAGAATTTTGAACCACATGATGACTCTTGAAGAAACACTGAGAGTGAAAGAATTGTAACGGAAGGCTGTCGAACTTTTATACTCTCAAAAAAGTTTTTTTTTCATGGTTGAACAAATCACATTTTACAGCTTACCAAGCAGGGATTAGAAAATTTTCCATGCTTCATTCTACATTCCATGAAGAACTTCCATGGTGTTGGTGAAAACCAATTTTGACATAATTGTACATTGTCTTCCAACGTACACTATTTTCGTCCGTCTTGTGCATGGTTAGGGGTAAATATTCTTCTCCACTCTGTAAAATTTCCTCCAATCTTGCTTCAGTGGGTTCGCCGCGCAAAATTCGTTCTTGAAATACCATCGATTCAAACAAAACGTGGATGGCACAATCATGGGAAGGGCTCTTCTCCACGAACACACACTAAGCAATCCGGTTGACAAGAGCACGGATCCGAAACGACTAGCGCGATGCACGTTAAATCTGTCGAGAGCTGAAACGTCCTCCCGTTGGTGTGGTGTGGTAGTTAAGAGAGGGGGTGCCAGCTCAAGTGTTGTCCACGTCACTGGACCATGGCTCAAAATTACGTGGTCCGTCACCCAAAGCCCTCGTGTAACTGAACAGTGCGACGTTAATATTCAATCCATCAATCAACCGAAACGACTAGCATGATTGGCAGCGGTACGATAAATTGCGAAATGGCCAATTTTCAGGAGGCACATTAAATTGACAAATTTTCAAGAGGTACGATAAATTGTCCACGATAAAATTTCAAAAAGCACAAATGAAATTGTCAAAATGAAATGACTATTAAAATAGAGATGACAATCCCACATTGACAATGGGCTTTTCTCAAACAATCCTTGTGGTGTATTGATCCATCCCGTACAACGACGTGATCAAATTGTTTCACAATAAAATACTTCTCGGGTTCGTTAAATAAAAAATAACATTCACAAGAGTCTGGTCCATCAGTGCAGTTTTTTTTATTCAAGACTCAGTCCAAAAAGTGAAATCCATTTCATTCATTACCACGTTGACGGGAATGGGATAGAGTTTCAAAAGTTCTTGAAATTTCCATATACCCGCTAAACGTGTGAAGACCGACCTGGGTCTCACCCTGGACACCAAGATTAATTTGAGGAAAAGAATCACTAAGAGCCATTTTGTATAATAATAACTTGTATTTATTATATCAAATCTAAAAAAAAACTCTAATAACATATAATATCTCTATGTTACGTCAAACAAAAGGGATTTAACTTTAATAATTAAGTAAATTACGAATTATGAAATTAATTAATAATTATGCTCAAGATCAAATAAGGTCTACCGAAATAGGAGGTCTGAGAAATACACGTACTCGAATTGTTAGCTTTCATTAGCTTTAACTAATTTTACTAAACTAACGCTTATTTTAAGCGTACATAAATTATAGTTACTGCTGGGTATACAAGCTTTCTAGTTCTTCCGTAGAATAGCAGCAATAAGTCTTCACTAACGTAATCTCCTGGAATCCTGTTAATTTGACGCTACTGCTGCTGGCTCAATAGGCTTCCTCATTGCTAGCATACAACGCACAACTTAAATACCCTATCTATTTTGCATATCCCGTTCACCTTTTGGAGTTGATTGGAAATATACGCGAATTTATAATCCCCAAAAAGACGCCTAAGAATATTAGTGGAAAGGTTCCGTACAGATTCGTCATAATCCATCCAAAAAGAAAACGGGATTTATTCGAAGGTCACAAATGGCCTGAAAATAAATTATGTAACCAATACCTAATTTTGATTTATAGTCTCGACGACTTTAATATATATTTAACCATCGGATACTTTACAAATTCTCCTTCCCTAAGGGAAAGAAAAGCATTACGACCACAAAATTCATTTTGTATGACGTAACATTTACAAGTTTAGATTTCCCTACAGCACACCCATTTCGCAAAGAGGTGAGGGAAAAACCACCGAAATGGAAAAAAAAAAACCTGCCTGTGTGCTTTACTTAACTACTTAAAAACTATACACACTTATTCTTGCTTCATTTACAGTTGACTCGTCGCTTTCTATACAATGCTCAGGGTCAGCTACCCTGAAATGAAAACTTCTTTAAGTAGTGGGAAGAAACAAACATCTACTGTATGTAAAAATTCATTCACATTTTACATAACATTTTCTTTTACATCAATTAAAGCATCTGGCTCCTTAAAATTACCTTTCCATGCATGCTGCGCTTGTTAGTGTTAAATGTTTGCCCTACCTAATTACGCCGCGTCCCAAGCCACCAGGTGTGAGAACAAAATATACACATACATATAAATACAAATTCAAACATTTTTCAATAAACCATTAAAACAAATAACCAAAGGAATTGTCGCTTCTTAGCGAAGTTATACATAGAAGTAAACAAATACATTCTTACAAATGTTTTCTCCATATTTATATAAAAAAAATTAAGACAAAAGTTGATTTTTCTCATAAAAAAAAACAATCATTGTAGTGTCCACTAAACATCCGCCCTTGACTTGCTTCATTGCAATAATTCTTCCCACCACTTGTTCGAAAGGAGAAAAAAAAGAAACGATACAACCTGATTTTTCCTTTGTCCTCTATTCGCTCCTGTCCACCGGATCTCCGTCTAAGGCTTCCCCATGCTGAGGCTCCTTCTCCTGAGGTTGTTCTGCGGTATACTGTCGATTCCATTGCTCCTTTGCTCCTCTGGTATTCTTTCGGGCTGCTTTACTTGCTCCTTAGGTAGTAAGGACAAGGTCTCACTGCTGTCGCCTGTCTAGACCGGACTGGTCTCCTCTCATTTGCCCTGTTGGTTCCGCTTGTAGTTGTCCTGGTCTCCCGGGCCCTGTCATATTGGACACTTGCTCCTTGTCTGCTCCCTTTTGTAGGTGGCTTGCACTTACTTGTATCTAGTTGGTGTGAGGGGCCTGCAATAGACTGTGGTCCCTGGGAAGGGTTATTAGGTCTCTTATATTTATGTTTTCTAGATGATATAGAAGATGGGACTGTCCTCTGTATCCCCTGTGTTGGTACAGGTGTTGGTCTTTTCTGGTCTCCATGTTCGGACCCCTCCAGAGATCTTTTCCTACATATTTTGGACCGCTTTGTACCCGTCCTCTCCACTGACCCATTTGATTCTACTTTACGCTTCAATCTCGGATCCTCCAATCCAGCATTTCCCTTATTTGATTTACGACCCTTTCCCTCCTCACTCGAGGTTTTCCTAGATCTTTTGGATTTTCCCAAGTGCGATCTACACGACCCATTACTAGATCTCTGTCCTTCAACATGACTATCAAAACTAAGTGTGTCGGACTGTCTTGGATGGTACAGTTGCACCTAGTCGATATTAACTGTGACCCTTTTTCTCTTTTTCCAAATGATCAAATTGTTATTCCGAACTTCCAACACTCTATATGGCCCTTCAAACTTAGGCATAAACTTTCCGACCACTCTCCTACCCGCAGCACTCATAAAATGAGTTTGTACCAACACCAAATCATTTACTTTAATGTTAACCTTTTCCGATTATAATATTTTTTCCAAGTCTTATGGTGTTTCCGCATATTCTACCTTGCCTCAACGAATAATTTCTCAATATTTCTTCCCACATATTCAGCACCCTCTGTGACATTTGTTAATTTGCTAAAAGGTGTTATAATCTTTCTACCTAGGAATAACTCAGCAGGAGTTTTACTTGTCGTTTCATTAACTGATGTGCGCAGCGCAAAGGCGAACTCATGAAGAAATCGGTCCCAGTTTTCGTGATTTTCTTCTACAAAACAAGCTATAATCTGCACTAAAGTACGATTAACTCTTTCCGTTAACTTTGCCTGTGGCCTATATGTTACCGTTTTAATGTTTTATGTCCAACCTGTGACTTAGATGTTCAAAGATCTCAGATATAAATTGTGGGCCATTATCACTAATCAAAGAAATCGGAGCTCCATAACGTGAAATATAATTTTCAAAAAGGGCGTTAGCTATGGCCTGGGTCGAAGTTTTCGTAAAGGAATAAGCTCACTCACTTAGTGAAGTGGTCAGTTATTACCAATAGAAATCTATATCTTTCTGATAGGGATGCGGAGTAGGGGCCTAATAGGTCTAACGTTACAATTCCATTGGGGGTAATTCGATACTATCGGAATTAATTGACCAGCTGGTAACGCGTTTTTGTAATTAAATTTTTGACACAGGTCACAGGTTGATACATATTCAAATATATATTTCCTCATATATGGAAAATAACATGTGTCGCGTAGTTTTAAATAGGTCTTCCTCTTTCCTAGATGGCCTGCTAATTGCAGATCATGAAATTCTTGCATTATTGCTTCGCGAAGAGATCTAGGAATGTACACTCTTAGTTCTCCAAGAATTGTAGAATATTTCGCGTAAAAGAGTAGACCATCTATAAGTTTAAAATCCTGGGACCAATTCTCGCATATAGTTGCATTAACGGAGCCGTCGTCTGGGTTTTCTAAATAACGATAGATGTGTCCTAACTCAGGATCTTCGCTTTGCTCTCGAATGAGTTGTTCTCGGGAGTTTAAGGCTAAGTCTCGAAGAGCTGCGCACGAAATTTGCGATCCATCCATATCGCCTACTGGATTCCGAGACAATACGTCTGCGACAACGTTTTGGACACCCTGTCGATGTTCCCATTCTATGTTGAACTGGGATAACTTGAGTGCCCATCTAATCATCCGACTAGATAAGTTTTTCCCTTTCGTTAGCTTTGTTAATGCCGCGTGATCTGTGATTACCTTCACCGGCAGGGATTCGAAATAAGTTTTAAACTTATTTAAAGCCCATATCACCGCCAAACATTCGCGTTCAGTAACTGTATAATTTCTTTCCGCTTTGTTCAGGGTTCTAGACGCGAATGCAATAGGTCTGTGATTTTGATTCAGCACAACACCTATTCCGACCCCACTAGCATCCGTAAATAAGTTAAATTGTTCCTGAAAATTTGGCAACTGTAAAACTGGCACCTCTGTTAATGCTCGTTTTACTTTATTAAACGCATCCTGTGCTTACGTCGGCCAATTAAATTTAGCACCCTTTTTCTTTAACCGATATAATGGTTCACATATATCTGCCTAGTGGGGTATAAATTTCTGATACCACCCCGCCATCGCTAAAAACTTCGACATTTCCCTATTATTTTTAGGGGATTTCATTTCTGCGATTGCCTTGACCTTACTATTGTCGGTTTCAATCCCTTCCTTACTAATTATGAGCCCTAAATACTTCAATTTGTCACGTGCGAAGTGACATTTGTCCTTATTGAGTGTTAGCCCTACGTCTCGCAACAATGTAAATACCTGATTCAAATGGTCTATGTGTTCATTAAACAATGGAGATGTAATAATAACATCGTCCATATATACCATCACGAAACGCCCAATAACTGGTTTCAATATAATGTCGATGGCCTTTTGAAAATTTGGCGCCGCCTCTGAAAGGCTAAATGGCAATCTGAGGAATGCAAAAGTGCCATTGCGTGTTATAAACGAGGTTTTCTCGATATCATTCGGACTAATCGCTAATTCAAAGTAAACCGATTTTAAATCTAATGTCCACATAATCCCGGTATGCGGAATGTTTGTGATTAGGTCATCAATCACCGGTAATGGATATCGCGGGTATTTAGTGATGGCATTGAGTTTGCTATAGTCAATCGCGAATCGATACGCTTCTGGAGAATCTGGAGGAAGGCCATTATTTTTTCGCGTTAAAGCCACCGGTGACACGTATGGGGATTGAATAGGATGAATTTTACCCTCCTGTAACATTTTCTTAATGTTAAAGTCAATTATTTCTTGCTTGACCCTGTCATATCGGTAGGGTTTTGACACTACCGGCCCCTGGTCTCCAGTATCAATTTCATGGTATAAAACTTGTTAACCCCGGCTGGTATGAAAATAGCTCCTTAAAACTATTAAATAAATCCTTTAATTTTTGCTTTTGCCCTTCACCGAGCTTTGTATCGGATAGATCAATCTCGACCGGCTTTTCCACTTTTGGCAATTGCTTAATTTGGTCATCTGGAATGATCAGAGATTTCTGATCGAAATCTGAAGTCAATTTGGACTCCTTCATAAAATCAATGCCTAAAATGCACTGGTATTGCATATTGTATAGATTATGAAAGTCCCCAGTTTTCTGGAATTTTTGGATCCGAATCTGTAATTCGACCCGACCTAAGTGACAACACGGGGCTCCTTGGGCCGTCACAACTCTATCATTAGTCTTTTGACGCGGTCTATACGAAAAATACCTGCGATATATATAGACCTCCTTTGATATAAAAGATTTCTCCGCTCCCGTGTCCCAAAGGGCTGTAATGAATGTTTCATTTAAAAGAATGGGCACATAAGGTAAATCTACTGGAGTCATTCGTAGTGAGGATATCCTAATAGTTCGGGGTTCCGTATCGGGAGGATTTTCTGAACATCGCGATCGATCACCCCCAGACTAGCATCAATCGCTTAAAAGTTTAAATATCTGTTTTGATCATTTTGACCCTGAAAGCACCATTCCTAGAACCACCCGGTCGACCGCCTTGATTATGGAATCTATGATCAGATTGACCACCTCGGCGAAGACCATGGAATCTCCGATTATCCGCAACACCGTGACTCTCAAATCTATTGAATTCCCTCTGCGGTCTGCTATTGTCAGAGTATCTGTTGTTAACCCCTTGTCTCCCTCCAATTTTCTTGCCGATTTCTGTTAGGAAAACGATTGTTCTCTCTTTAGTTTGTATCTCGGAATTCCCGACTCTAACCCCTGATCTTTCTATTTAGAAACCTTTCCTCGTACTTATCAATTATTTGTAGAAGGTTAGATGTGGTTTGCTGATGTCAAACCTCCACATAATCTAAAATCTGAGGTTCTAACCTCTTAATAATATGATCTAGCAATTAATCCTCCGTTATTTCTAGTTTTAATATTTTGTGTATCTTTAACAAGTCATACACAAAATCGGAAGGTTTCTGATTGTGATTTTGAGATGATGCGTAAAAACGCGTTTCGAGTTCCGACCCATTCCTAACTATGGGAAACTGTTCTGTCAAAGCTTGCTTTAAGTGCGCGTAATCTGTCGCCTTGTCTTCTACAACCCTATAACCTAGAACCTCAAACCAATCTAGTGCCCGTCCTGTGAGATGACCCTTTAAATATGCACAAGCCAGTTGTGTGGGTATCTGGTAATATGTTAAGTTATTATCAATATTCTCCAAGAACTCTGCCAAGTTTTCCATCCCGAAAAATACTGCTCAGGGATGATTCGAAAATTAGATCCGACTCTAAACTCGGGAATTATTCGTTGGGCGCCACTATGAAGACCCCCCTGGGTCTCACCCTGGACACCAAGATTAATTTGAGGCAAAGAATCACTAAGAGCCATTTTGTATAATATAATAACTTGTATTTATTACATCAAATCTAAAATAAACTCTAATAACATAATATTTCTATGTTACGTCAAACAAAAGGGATTTACCTTTAATATTAAATTAAATTACGGATTATGAAATTAATTAATAATTATGCTCAAGATCAAATAAGTTCTACCGAAATAGGAGGTCCGAGAAATGCACGTACTCGAATTATTAGCTTTCATTAGCTTTAACTAACTTTACTAAACTAACACTTATTTTAAGCGTACATAAATTATAGTTACCGTTGGGTATATCAGCTTTCTAGTTCTTCCGTAGAATAGCAGCAATAAGTCTTCACTAACGTAATCTCCTGGAATCCTCTTAATTTGAGGCTACTGCTGCTGGCTCAATAGCCTTCCTCATTGCTAGCTTACAACGCTCTACTTAAATACCCTATCTACTTTGCATATCCCGTTCACCTTTTGGAGTTGATTGGAAATATACGCGAATACAAACGTTTCAATCTTCGTCTAAAAGACGACAAATTTGAGGCATTTTCTTGGAACATTACTTGGACAATGTTTTTTTTCCAATTCAGATATTAAAGTTTTCAAGGAAGAAGCCATAATTATGAGTGCTTTCAATACAGGAAATGAAATTGAAGTTGCAAGGAAACTAAGAAATTAGTTTAGAGCTGCAAAGTAGTTCCTTATAAACCCTCCTAAAAATGTGTTTTTTTAAGTTTATTAAGCACCTTATAAGCTCAGTACCTTTCTACAATAATAATTTCATCTTGACAATTTCATTTGTGCCTTTTGAAATTTTATCGTGGACAATTTATCGAATCTGTTGAAAATTTGTCAATTTAACGGGGGGCTCCTGAACATTGGTCATTTCGCAATTTTCCGTAACGCTGCCAATCATGCTAGTTGCTTGGGATCCGTGCTCTTGTCAACCGGATTGCTCAGTGTGTGGTCGGTGAGAAGAGCCATGCCATGATTGTGCCATCAACGTTTTGTTGGAATCGATGGTGTTTCAAGAACGACTGTTGCATGACGAACCCACTGAAGCAAGATTGGAGGAAATTTTACAGAGTGGAGAAGAATATGTACCCCTAGCCATGCACAAGACGGACGGTAATAGCGTACCTTGGCAGACAATGTACAATTATGTCAAAAATGGTTTTCTCCAACACCATAAAAATTCTTCACGGAATATAAAATGAAGCATGAAAAATTTTCCCACCATCCTTGGCAAGCTGTAAAATGTAATTTGTTCAACCATGAAAAAAAATTTTTTTTTTGAAAGTATAAAAGTTCGACAGCCTTCCGTTACAATTCTTTCACTTTCAGTGTTGCTTCAAGAGTCATCATGTGGTTCAAAAATTTCCGTCCTCATCAACACTATTCTTTAGATGCTATGGTTGGAAAGGATGGCAAGCTCTACTTTACACTGGTGGACGTTGGAGCACTACTCTGTCGATCCAAAGTATACGAATTTGCCAAAATTCTTCGACAACCTCATAATTCAATGCAAAGATGTGTTGCCGGTCCAAATACAGTAACCAGTCATGACGCAAAAGTCATCACTGGTGACTCCCGATGTCGTCTTTAACAGTTTGAATGCCGAACTGTCGTCGTTGGCCACGAGTTTTGCCACCAGTCTCAATAAGGGCTTTTCTCTGGTGGAGAACCCTAGCAACCTGTTTGTGGAGAGTTACAAAACGTCTCCCGTCTTGCATGTCCAAGAATCTCCCGTCCCCAATTCAATCTTGGTGAGAATGTGGGTCCAAAACTTTATCAAAAAGGTGCAGGAAATGCGTCGGATGCAAAACGGATCCAAACTATTATTGCAGATGGTTTATGAGGCCTGCTTGAGGGCTGGGGCTAATATAAGGCTTTCTGTGGAACTTCCTCTGAGAGACTTTCTCTACCTTAGAGGATTCCTACTCCACCTTCTCAAAAGACCTGCTGGATCTGAGAGTACTCCACCTGCTGAACCTAAGAATACTCCACCTGCTAACTTGAGAGACAAGCTGAACCCTGAGAGACCTGCTGAACCTGAGAGACCTGCCGAACCTGAGAGAATTCCACCTGCTGAGACACCACCGTTGGAGATGGTGGATCCCTGCGTTTTCGTGAATAAAGTCGAGGTGACTCTACGCATTCCTACTCCACTCCTGATCACGCGTTGTGACAAGGGTACCCAGACAATTTCCACCTACCTTCATGTCAAACGCCTGGATCTCGGAAGAGGGACAAAGAACAACAACAGGCCAATAAAAGACTCTGTCTAACCATCAAACAGGAACCTTTGGAGAATTCTGTTCAACAGACTGGTCAAAAATATTGTTTTATGGGTGCCCAGCAATCATCCTCTCATGAAATTGGGTAATAATTGTTTCATTATTCAATCCACTAATGTAAATAAAATTGGCTTCAATAAATAAATGATTGTTCAAACATGTTTTTCATACCATGCATTGTTTTCTCCACCCTCAACAATTTCCCATATTTCATTCTTGGAACCCCTTATCAGTCGCCAATGAGAAACCACTTCCTCCTTCTGTCTACTATAAAAGCAGGGTTCAGAAGCGAGTCACATCATTTCATTCATGAGACATGGAGGCCTAACATTCCTTTCAATTATACCTTGTCAAATACCAAGGGTTAGACCTTGGTGCTTAAATCACTTTTATAATGTACGTAAGATTCTTTTTAATCACAGCGAAAACTAACGAGGCGATTACAATCCAGAACGTCAATTCAGTAAACATTATAGACCTGTTGATACGAGTTTTACTGCATCACGAGCCCCATGACGTGCCTTGGTACGAGTGTTTTACGTATTTCGATCCTGCAGAGCTGTATAATGACTACCTGGAGCAAGAGGCCATCAAAGGAAAAGGTGCATTTATCAGGCCATATGAAATGTTCACGCCATACCCAAGTTGTACAGTTTTTGCTAAAAAAAGCTTGGAGACGATATGGTCCCCAAGACTTGACCAGCTGGACTGAATTGGCTCAAGCGGTATTGGATGCGTGCTATGGACAGAAATAACCCGATACCGTTTTCAAGTGCCAGACTCGTGTGCTATCTGTCTGATTCTGATGCACTGGCCAGAAAAGACGCATTGTGGTCATATACTTCACATGTGGGTCCTGCTTCAACACCTAGACGTGAGCAACACCTGTCCACTCTGCAGGCCACCCAATCCATTGAGATCCTAGATGGCGTGTTGAGCTCCCCAAAATGGGAGAAGGATTACTCTGTAATCCTTCTCCCCCCATTTTTTCGGCTCATCTTTATGCCAAGATTGGAACTATTGAACTTGCACAAATTCTAATATCCTCTTTCAAAATAATATTTATGGGGTCAAGGTTTGAACGCATCAATACATACAGCTCGTACAAGCCTCTGGTCCTCTCCTCATACAGGCATTCTTGAGAACCCTTATCAGCTAAATTGACCAATTAGAAGCCACTTCCGCCTTCTGTTTACTATAAAAGCAGGGCTCAGAAGCCAGTCGCATCATTTTATTCAGGGGACATGGATGATGGCATTGTCTTTACGATAAATCTTTCACTCTACGAGAGAAGGAGCAGACCTTGGAGATTACATCAATTTTATGGTGCCGCTTCGATCTCATTTAAACACCATGAAACCTTCCGATATCATTGTTCTGGAATCCACAGTGGATCTTGTTGAGAAGATTCATCAACTATTTCAAGTCTTGACCTCCGGTACTTTCCTTCGTTTGAGCCTTATGCGTACCTGGAACCTGCAGACCTTTTCCAAGGTAACCTGGAACAGGAGGCCAGCAAAGGAAAGGGAGCCTTTATCCAAGCCGTGTGGACTGTGATTGGCAAACCTAAACTATATAATTTATTGACCAAGGCTTGGACAGAATAGGGTCCCTAGGCTCTAGCCCCCTGGATTCAATTGGCTCAAATGGTGTTGGATGGGTGTTATGGGCAGAAATGGCCCAATAACCTGTTTCATTATGCCCCATCTGCCTCACGCCCATACATAAGCCAGAGAGAACGCAGTGTGGCCATGTGTTCTAAAAAAGTGCCTTTTACAACACTTGGACATTCGCAACACCTGTCCCATCTGCAGAGCATCGTTGATAGACCCATAAACACCATGTTGAGCCTCAGAGAAATGGGAGAATGGTTACTGGAAAGGAGCATAGCTCGGGACCAGTAATCGTTCTCCCATTTTTTTGATCCCCCCTCTCGCCAACGTTGACAGAGATTGTTGTGCAAAGAATAATTTTTCATTGCAAAATATTTTTAAGCCACAAAGAAACAAGAGGACTTTTCTTTTTTTTTTTTTGATGAAATATTTTTTGAAAGTAGAGTTTAAAACCTGCCGCTCATCTTATGATACTCATTCCTGCAATAATGATTTCCCCAGTCTATGATAATTTTATTGACATTTTCAGTGTACCAACACCTATCTCCCCTTTACCACCAACTCCAGTGACTTGTCCATCCATGAACCATCTCAAGATGTGATTTATGATTCGTTACCACCAATGGAACAATCTTCGGTTCCCGAGTAACCTTTCAAAGACTTGCTTCCCGTGCATTCTAAGCCATCAGTTGTATCTAAGCCGTCAGTTGTTTCTAGGCCGCCTGAGGATTCTACACCTGTAAAGAAGGTAGCTGTCAAGAAGGTTGATTCCATCATTCATCGAGAACGTTCTCCGCGATCCAGGAAAGACGGAATGAGGAAAGACGAAATGAGAAAAGTCGGGAATGAGGAACGAAGGCCACGAAATCTCAGGTTGTATCGCAGACCCGATTTCAGACCCCCGTATGGAAGGACTGATTTCTAACCTAGAGTGTCGTTGACCCCCTTATGCACATCAATTGATGTCCACTGCCCAGGAAAATGCACAAGTCTATTTCCACAGCCAAGGTTTGGCCGTATTGTGTATTAGGAACAATGGTTTCACGCTGACCAACGGAGTCGTCTCGTATGCCATGGATCGGGAATGTCCAAACGAACTGTTTAAAATTTTACACTATCTCAATGTCGGTACCATTTGTGTCACCGACCAACATTTGTGACGAATCTGTACGGAACCTTTCCACTAATATTCTTAGGCGTCTTTTTGGGGGATTATAAATTTGCGTATATATATATATTTCCAAACAACTCCAAAAAGGTGAACGGGATATGCAAAGTAGATAGGGTATTTAGGTAGAGCGTTGTAAGCTAGCAAGGAACCAGCAGCAGTAGCCGCAAATTAGATGATTCCATGAGATTACGTTTGTGAAGATCCCCTTGGATCTCTCACTTTGAGAACGAGAATGATTTGGAGTCAGATAAGAGCCAGTAGCCATTTTTATAAATAACTTTATTTGGTTATCTTTCCCAAATAGAATCAAAGACATTTATTAACAAATATATCAAAATAGTTATATGAGGTTTAAAAGGGACTTTCCTTAAAATAACTTAAATATTTAATGATCCAATTAACTAACAATTAGAATATCGATCACGCAGAGATTACAGCGATAAGAGATCCCAGAAATATATTCAATAATGTTCCTATTTAACATTTAACTTTAATCTCACTCTAATATAAAGCTTTAATGAGACTTTAAATATATAAATCAATATTTACCACACTGAATCTCAACTCTTCCTGAGATTAATTTATCCACCTAGAAATCTTCAATAATAAATCTCTAACTTCACTATTATACCTTTCTGCTTCAATCTCTCTCTCCTACTGCTTTTTACTTTACTATTCCGTTTGACTTAAATACTTTATCTAATCTGCATAACAAGGAATCCTGCCCCCTTTTTGGAGCTGATTGGAAATAGGTAGGGGAATTAAATTTTTCCCTAAAAAAAGACGTCTCAGAAGGTTAGTGATAAAGTTCCGGACATGTTTGTCACACGTTCGTGAAGCCTAATTGCTGTTATTCTACGGAAGAACTAGTAAGCTGATAAACCAAGTGGTAACTATAATTTATGTACACTAAAAATAAGCGTTAGTTTAGTAAAATTAGTTAAAAATAATGAAAGCTAATAATTAGAGTACGTGTATTTTTCGGACCTCCTATTTCAGGAGACCTTATTTGATCTTGAGAATAATTATTGATTAATTTCATAATTCGTAATTTAATTTAATATTAAAGGTAAATCCCTTTTGTTTGACGTAACAAAGAAATATTATATGTTACTAGAGTTTTTTTTGAGATTGATATAATAAATTTAAGTTATTATTATACAAAATGGCTCTTAGTGATTCATTGCCTCAAATTAATCTTGGTGTCCAGAAAAACCCAGGGGGTCTTCACAGATTCGGAACAAAAAATTTAAGGAAATCCATTCGAGTTGGTGCTCCTCAAGTCAATTCATGCGAACCCCTGTGATGTTTAAGTTCAAATGGATGCCATCTGGGGCAATGTCCATTTTGTAATTAGATAATATGTTATCGTTGGATTGCAGTGCAAGGCATGTGTGCTATTCTGCATCAACCCATCAATCCCATTTTCACTCGTGATCCGTGATTGGCTACTGATGACTCCACGCACATCCTGTTTGAAAGTATAAAAGAAGACATGTCTTGACGCTTTACATCAGTCGACCTGCCTGCACGATGGACCAAATCGATGCCTTCCCCGAGCCCATTTCAAAGACCGTGATGGCCGTGATACTGGCCGAGAAACCAGACGCATTGGAATATGCAGCTCCGTGCTTACATCAATCATTTACCAGGAACCCAACACAAAACGTGTTTTGTCTTGTTCTGTAAAGACAATTGGTACCAAAAAACGACAATGGTGGATAATTTCAAGCGTACCATAATGGAGACGAAATACGTGAACGCATTCAGGCCCGACGATGTCTTGTAGGAGAAAATCCCCAAGGAACTTTTGAGAAATCCCGATAGACCCCTGAAGAACACCGGCAAGAGGATGGTGTATATTTATAATAACATGTTTTTTTGTGAAAAAATTTTACTTTTGGCTTCGAACCGTAAATTCCGGTGAGATTCACCTTATTCAAACAACCAACATTCCCATGCTGATCTATGAATTTCCTTCTTCCAGTCGCAGGTGTCGAGCCAATTCCAATTTGCTTAGGAGGAGCTTTGAGCTATTTGACCAGATGCTCTATCATCGATTGGTTTTGGAACCCCGCACGGCGTACCCGATCCCGGCTGGAACCCGTTACATCTTGGAGACGGTTCAAAAGACTGTTTCGTTTAGACATTATCCCCGAAAAGAATTCTCCCCCAGCTCATTGAGAATGGAATAACCTGGGAATTTTAGAAAAATGAAACGATACGATCAAAAGGCCTACAAACTACCTCCTCCTACCCCGGCTCAAGTACCTGCAGAGACAAACAAACGACATTTGGAAGAACAGCCCGGGCCTTCCTTGGATCATTTTGAAATAGTGTTGGCCATAGAGCAACAAGAAACACCCATGGACTTGACCATGCCCCGATTGAAAAGAACGTAAAAGAGCCACTGAGTTTAAAGTGATTAAACCGTTGGATCTTTCTGTACACAATTATTGATTGTCTTGCATGCAAATATTTTTGTTGTAAATGATATTTTTTGAGAATATTTTTGTAAATAAATTTAATTTTTGCCTGAAACCAGTCTCATTTTTGTCCAAAAATACCAAGCTTGGAGACAAGAGTATATAAAAAATGGTTTCGGTACAAAGTTTATTGGACCAGTGTCTACATCGCACCACCACTATAGTGTTTGGAAATTTGGGTCTGTAGCCGGATCGAGTCACATATTACGAGCAATACTATGCTTATACCATCATTTTTGAACCCAACTTTGGTGTGCACATTCCTCAGTTGTTTGGAAAAACGGTGATTGTGTATACGAGTCATTTGGATCTGACGTGGGACAAAGGGGTGGAGTTGAGATTCTTTCAAGTTGGTCGTCCCCACCGTCTCGCCGAGTTTGGGATGCATATTAACCTCAAAATACGGATGCGTATATTTTGGATTTTACAGACTGCAATCGAGTCGCAGACGTGTACGTGAAATGGTTGACGTGCTTGGATGATTGGGAAATGCATCGAGACGACAACGTCCCTTGGCGCATGGTGGATCTCCAACCTTGGAAGCGGGCTTTGGAAAAACACGTGCAGCACTCGCATGAAAAGGCTTCGGCAAATGGGATGCCATCTGACGTCACGCTCCTCGAGCATATATAAGGCAAGCAGCTAGCCACTAGAATCATTCTGCTTTTCTCAGTTTGAAGCAACATGTCTGTCTCGTGTCAATCAGCCTATTTTGCTCATGCCAACGTGTTTCATCACGATGGCAAGCCAGTGCACATCGAATTATCCATTGCCACAATTCCCAGGGATGGCAGCGATCCGAAGTAATTTGCGTCACCGTGAATCATGCCAGGCTGACTTCCAATCCCAAATATTTTCTATCCAACTGCCAGGAGAATGCCCGTCTTCGTCTGGTACACCACCCGTTACCCAAAAGTGTGCTCGTGGAATACCTGCCCTCTTGCGTTAGGGGCAAGTTTAGTCAGCTGTCCCGTGGCAACAGGGGCCTGATGGTAGTCAAAGGAGGCGGAGCAACAAAACATATTTTAAGAGCTCAGACTGTTTGCCATGACCCTGGAGACGCTGCCGAAATTCAAAGACATTTGCGATGGAACTTTTCTTAACCCCGTGTATGAGGGTATGCACGAGGAAGAGGACATTTCTTGCTGCACCATGGTAAATTTCTACCAATTTGCCAAATACCTGCAACAGTTTAATAAGCTGCACGATGAATGGAGCTACAAATTTACGGGTTTGACACAGTAAATGGACAATAGCCCGGAAAAAGGGGATCGAGTCGACTCGGTCCCCCTTTTCGGGCCAAATATTGTACCAAGATTAGAGGGCACATTTTTAAAAACTTGTACTGAATCGTGCTGAAGGCGCTGTTTAATGAAACAAGATTGGGATTCATATGTATTGTGGTATCTTTGAGTTGGCTCGTCTCATTTTGTGCTGAAGATTTCTTGCATCGGCAATAAATGTCTTGTTACACAGATTCAAGGTTGGAAAGTATCAACCAATATTGGAATCGATTCACGTGACCCAGCAGAGTATAAAAATTCAAGCGCTCAGCCACCAGAGACATTCTCACTCAGCAACATGTCTCATTTAAATTTTCGCCCACGCCAACGTGTTTCACCATGGTGGTCAACCTGTCCCTATCGAACTGTCCATTGCCATCATTCCGGAAGATGGCAAAGATCCAGAAGTGATTTGCCACACGGTGGACCACTCGAACCTCATTACTACCTCCAGACAGCCGAGCCAACAGGTACATCAATGAACGGCTCAGCTTGAAAAGCCACCTGCCTGGATCTGTACCCCTCGAATACCTGTCTTTCTGCGTCCAGGGGCAAGTTTTGTCACCTGGCCCAAGGAAACACAGGCCTAATCGTCGTCCAGGGATCGGACCAGCAGAAATTTTTGAAAAACTGGAAATTTTTACAATCAACCTGGAAATGCTGCCCCATTTCCGGAATTTGAATGTCCGCACCCTGCCTGACCACCTGCATGATTAGGTCCCTCGATGTATCAGCGTAAGTTAGAGGCTTAGGATGAACGAAAGGACTAGGATCAAACATTATCTTAATATAACTTTTATTAAGATATACAACTTAAACCTTTAACAAATTAAATTATAATAATTAATATGAGAGGATCTACAATGACCAAATACGCAACACAATATATATATATATATATATATATATATATATATATATATATATATATATTTATAATAAGACTTAATCTAATTCAGACCACTATCAATAAGTGAACCGCCAAATCACCGATGATTATAATATTAAATAATCAATCCTACCTTTTATTACAGCTTGGAGCAATGATCAATCTTGTTCTATGTTTAATCTTGTCTTTGTTATGCACTGGTCTGCAACTTGGCCGTTTCATATATTCGATCACTAATAACTTGTATTCATGTCACGCAAAACTCTTTCAGACTTGAAACACGAACTGTAATAACCACCAACTGCCACAAAGTAATTTCAATTGTCAAACATTACCTTAGATTGCCATCCCGCTCTTACTTACTTAATACTTTAATGTTTGTTCATTTGTATCTTCCATTCACACTTCACTTCTTGGATTTGGTTGGAAAAGAGTTGCCATTAATTCTGGCCCAAAGAACCCAAAGGACATGTTAAAGAAAAGACGCGTGAGACGTCACAAGGTGCACGAGAACTATGACATTTCCGAGTGCACCATGGTGAAATCCTACCGATTTGCGCGACGCCTGTAGCATTTTAACAAGCTAAAGGCTGAATGCAAAAAACAGATTGCCGATCTAGTAGAGTGAGTGAATGAAAAAAATTACACCGAAAAAGGGGAATCGAGTCGACTCGGTTCTCCTTTTTTTTTAATACACAATATGCCAACGTTGGAAGGTACTTTATCACAACATGCGCCAGCCAATAGGAATCGTTTCACGTGACACCACTAGAGTATAAAGGCCAGCAGCCAAAAATTTAGTCATACTTTCATGCAGCATGCTAAATGTTTTTCATTAAGACTGTTAGGATTTGAAGTGATTAAAATTCTCAGATTTTGGCAGTCTTATCGGCAAATATTTTTAGCCAAAATCTTCAAGTCCGAAAATTGGGGGATCGACTCTGTTCCCCTTTTTTTCAGGTCAATTACTACACCAAGATTGGAATCCATCAAATACAGATTAGACTTACCTGTTAATAATTGTCGTCTTCACACACCAAGATTGGAGGTCTTGTCTCGATGAGTTGGCTTGTTCCCTGCTTTTCACGCCGAGATTGGAGGGCTTGTCTCGTTGAGTTGGCTTGTCCTCCGTTTTCTCACCAAGATGCATACATTTCATTTGACATGTCAAGAATTTCATTTGACCCCTTCAAGATGCCTAAATTTCATTTGTTGATGACCCCAGTCTAAATTTAGGTCAAACACGGACAATATTCATACAATAGAGCCGTTAAAACTCCCATTTTTGATTGAAACCTTAAATGCAAAATATGGATAAAAAGTAGGTGAAAAGTGTGCAATATTCATATAAAAAAAGAGTCGTTTGAAAAGAAAAGGTGGGAACAAAACCACAAAAATACGGTGTTGAGATGATTTTCGTTTCAAATGAGATGGTTTTCATTTTAAATGAAAGGGTTTCAAATGACATGGGTTTTCATGATTAATTTCAAATGAGATGGTGTTTCGTTTCAAATGAAATGGTTTCAAAAGGTCGTTTTCCATTTTCAATCATTTTTTGAAAGGTTCACGGTGCTCAACTATTTTTTCAACCGACTGTATGGAACCTATGGTAATGACTATAAAACGAGAGGTGTAACCTATTTTACAGTTATTGCCATAGGCTAATTGTTTGTGGTAATAGCATTGGGACTCTGGAAACACTGCAGCATTGTGCAATTTCAGAATGAGTGACATAAGCTAATTTTATAGTGGCACCTGAGGATGCTACTCAAAACGAAACGTGCAATCTTCAAACAGGAGGGGGATAAATGAATGGTCCCACTTTCAGACAGATGGCAAGCATCTTTCGGGAAACAACCAAAAGGAGGAGGTTCAAACGAAACGAGCGTATATCTTGAAAAGAAGCGCAACAAATGGGAGATTCAGCAACCCGAGGGCCTCGTTAACATTGACGACCCGAGGGAGGAGCTTTAACCCATTTAAAGGGCGCGCTGTAAGAAAAGTGGCAATTCTTTCAGGCCCCACGATACCTGGAAGGACTGTAAAAATGATGCCTAAAAGTTGTATGGTTTGGGGACACTTTTCAACAGAGATTGTAAAACGGGTGAGAGGGTTTTGAGACATTTTTAACACATTGAACGGCAAGGACTGTAAAAACAAGAGTGCACTCTTTAAAAAATGTGAGACGGTTTTGAAACACTGAATGGTAAGGACTATAAAAAGCAGGCTGTATACTCTTATAAAATGTTTTACACAATTTTGGAACACTTTTTATTGCAGTAATTACCATAGGCTAATAATAAAATTGTGAATATTCCAGGTTACTGAGAAATTTCTGAAATGAATCACATGAAAGGCTAAAGTCACATTTTAAAAATCACAGAAAAATTGAAAGGAAACAAGCATTAAAAAAATTTTAAAATATAATTATTGCCGTGTTTTTTGTGATTGTAATAAACCCATTCAACACTATGTGGCCTTTTTGCATCTCCCCACAATTCCAAACTGGTCACGATTCTTTTTGCCCCAAGATCGAGCGTGTCTCAAAGGTTTCAGCTGCAGATACGCATCCAATTTCCAATCCTCTGGGACAATTCCTGGGGGGATTCCAAAATATTTGACATCGGACCCAAATGGAAACTGTTGTAGTATTCTACTTCATTATTAAACTGGGGAAACTTTTGAATCCACGCAGGATCAAGGCACGCAGAGCATCGGGGGTCACTACTCCATCCTGGTTCAAATAGGGAGATGTGAATCGACGAATTTTTTGTATGTAAAGGAATCCAGCCTCAGTCCGTTGAAATTCGACATTGGCAAAGCCATCGGAAGCGTATCCATGAAATTTCAATCGAGTTCCCAAAGGACAAGGTAAAATGAGATTGTCCACAAATGTGGGAAAGGTTATGTTGGGAACACAAATGTAAAAATAAATTTGAGAGACTTGATTTGTAAATTTCAATCAAGACTTGATTCAGGGTGGGGTATCCATCTTCTCCATGCGGTCTTTCAGGTACTATTTGTAATCCACTACTAGAGGATGATCCTTAATTTAATCGTAACAGTTTAGAAAATATTTTTTCTAAATTTTTGATAGGGTATCGCCATGTCTGAAATGCGGCCCGTTCCCCCATTCAAGAAGTTCTCACCAATAGATCGGTATTTTAACCCGCAGAAATTACCAAAGTGGCCCATATCACTCGAAATTTTAACAGGAATCTAAATCTGGTCTCTGCTTAGCAAATTTCCTGTAGCTTTTTTTCATTCAAAAACCTTCTTTAAAAATCCGACCCTTTCTAGCTGGAAAACCAACTTACCGAACGATTTTAAAAAACCGGGTGTCATTTGACCGGGAGCCGCTTCCCAAACGAGAAGACACATAAAAATTTACTTTGCGATTATTAGAACTAGAGTTATTGTACTTTGATAATGCATTCCTAAAAAGTATAGGAATACACCGAAAAAACAAAGTAAAAAAAATTTTAACTGTAGTTCGATCCCATTTTAAACATTCCTGTTTCAAATAAGTTTAATTGCAACGCATTCCTCAATTCCGTAGGTTTTTGGGTCATTTTCTTTTCTTCCTCCAATTCATACCATATTCAGTTTTTCTTCCGTAGAATTCAACACTTTTCACGAATATGTGTGACGCTTGTTAAAATTCCTATTGGTTCAAATGTTATGCCCAACATTTCTTTGAAATTTTTTTTTTTTTGTGATTCTGTAACCAAGCCAACCACTTTTTTCACTCCAGAAACTTACCAAAGTGACCCATTTCACTCGAAACTTTCCCAGGAATCTAAATCTGTTCTCCATTTTTCAAAATTCCTGTACATTTTTTTTTTTCAAATTAAAGAAACTTCTTTAAAAAACCGTCCATACCTTGCAGTAATTTTTAGAGTTTACAGAAGTATTTGGTAAAAATTGAACTAGTTTTGCCAATAAAGGTTGACTTCTATTTTGCCGCTCCGAAATACATGTAAATCGTACCAGTTTTGAAAATATTTTTTTTTCTAAATTTTTGATAGGGGATCGCCATGTCGAAATGAGGACCGTTCCCCCTTTTGAAGAAGTTCTCACTTATAGCTCGGTATTTTAAACCCCAGAAATTACCAAAGTTGCCCATATCACTCGAAATTTTAACAGGAATCTAAATCTGGTCTCTGCTTAGCAAATTTCCTGTAGCTTTTTTTAATTCAAAAACTTCTTTAAAAATCCGACCCATTGTAGCTGGAAAGACAACTTACCGAACGATTTTAAAAAACCGGGTGTCATTCGAACGGAGAGACGCTCCCAAACCTAAGACACTTAAAAATTTACTTTGCGATTAATAGATCTAGAGTTATTGTACTTTCATAATGCATTCCTAAAAAAGTATAGGAATACACCGAAAAACCAAAGTAAAAAAAATTTAACTGTAGTTGGATCCTATTTTAAACGTTCATGTTTCAAATAAGTTTAAATGCAACGCATTCCATAATTCCGTAGGTTTGTGTCATTTTCTTTTTTTTTCTCCAATTCTTACCAAATTTAGTTTTTTCTTCCGTAGAATTCAACACTTTTCACGAATATGTATGACGCTTGTTAAAATTCCTATTGGTTCAAAAGTTATGCCCAATCATTTCTTTGAAATTTTTTTCCTTTTTCTGATTCTGTAACCAAGCGAACCACTTTTTTTCACTCCAGAAACTTCCCAAAGAGACCCATTTCACTCCAAATTTTGGCAGGAATCGAAATCTAGTCACCGATTCATAAAATTCCTGTACCTTTTTTTTTTAACTTGAAGAAAATCCTTAAAGAAACTGACCATACCTGCAGTCATTTTTAGAGGTTACTGAAGTATTTGGTAGAAATTGTACTAGTTTTGCCAATAGAAGGTAGAATTCTATTTTTCCGTTCCCAAATACATGTAAATCGTACCAGTTTTCAAAATATTTTTTTCTAAATTTTTTGATAACGTATCGCCATGTCTGAGATGCGGCTCGTTCCCCTATTCAAAAAGTTCTCACCAATAGCTCGGTATTTTAACCCCAGAAATTACCAAAGTGGCTCATATCACTCGAAATTTTAACAGGAATCTAAATCTGGTCTACATTTTCAAAACTCCTGTACATTTTTTTTTTTTCAAATTAAAAACACTTCTTTAAAAAACTGACCATACCGTGCAGTTATTTTTTAGAGTTTACAGAAGTATTTAGTAGAAATTGAACTAGTTTTGCTAATGAAAGGTTGACTTCTATTTTGCCGCTCGAAATACATGTAAATCGTACCAGTTTTGAAAATATTTGTTTCTAAATTTTTTGATAGGGGATTGCTATGTCTGAATTCGGCCCGTTCCCCATTCAAAAGTTCTCACCAATAGCTCGGTATTTTAACCCCAGAAATTACCAAAGTGGCTCATATCACTCGAAATTTTAACAGGAATCTAAATCTGGTCTACATTTTTCAAAACTCCTGTACATTTTTTTTTCAAATTAAAAACACTTCTTTAAAAAACTGACCATACCGTGCAGTTATTTTTAGAGTTTACAGAAGTATTTGGTAGAAATTGAACTAGTTTTGCTAATGAAAGGTTGACTTCTATTTTGCCGCTCCGAAATACATGTAAATCGTACCAGTTTTGAAAATATTTGTTTCTAAATTTTTTGATAGGGGATTGCTATGTCTGAATTCGGCCCGTTCCCCCATTCAAGATGTTCTCACCAATAGCTCGGTATTTTTATCCCCCAGAAATTAACAAAGTGGCCCATATCACTCAAAATTTTAACAGTAATCTAAATCTGTTCTCTGCTTAGCAAATTTCCTGTAGCTTTTTTTTTAATTCAAAAAACTTCTTTAAAAATCTGACCCATTGTAGCTGGAAAGCCAACTTACCGAACGATTTTAAAATACCGGGTGTCATTCGAACGGAGAGACGCTCTCAAACCCTAAGACACTTAAAAATTTACTTTGTGATTATTAGAAATCGAGTTATTGTACTTTGATAATTCATCTCTATGAAAAGTATAGGAATACACCGAAAAAACAAAGTAAAAAATTTTTAACTGTAATTGGTTCCCTTTTTAAACTGTAATTGGTTCCCTTTTTAAACGTTCTTGTTTCAAATTGTTTTAATTGTAACGCATTCTTTAATTCCGTTTGTTTGGGTCCTTTTTTTTGTTTTTCCAATTCTTACAAAACTTAGGTTTTCTTCCGTAGTAATTCAACGCTGATCACGAATTGACGCTTGTTAAAATTCCCATTGGTTCAAATGTTATGCCCAAAAAGTTTTTTGAATTTTTTTCCTTTTTTCAATAGTGTGATTCTGTAACCAAGCCAACCACTTTTTTTTCACTCTAGAAAGTTACCAAAGTGACCCATTTCACTCGAAATTTTCACAGGAATCTAAATCTAGTCTCCATTTTTCAAAATTCCTGTACATTTTTTTCAACTTAAAAAAATTCTTTAAAAAAACGACCATACCTTGCAGTCATTTTTAGAGTTTACAGAAGTATTTGGTAGAAATTGAACTAGTTTTGCTAATAATAGGTTGACTTCTATTTTGCCGCTCCGAAATACATGTAAATCGTACCAATTTTGAAACTATTTTTTTCTAAATTTTTTGATAAAAATCGCCATGTCTGAAATGCGGCCCGTTCCCCCCATTCAAGAAGTTCTCACCAATAGCTCGGTATTTTAACCCCCAGAACTTACCAAAGTGACCCATATCACTCGAAATTTCTCCAGGAATCTAAATCTGGTCTCCGCTTAGCAACATTCCTGTAGCTTTTTTTTAATTTAAAAAACTTCTTTAAAAATCTGACCCTTTGTAGCTGGAAGGCCAACTTACCGAACGATTTTAAAAACCCGGGTGTTATTAGAACGGAGAGACGCTCCCAAACCCTAAGGAACTTAAAATTTACTTTGCGATTAATAGAAATAGAGTTATTGTACTTTGATAATGCATCTCTATATAAAGTATAGGAATACACCGAAAAAACAAAGCAAAAAAATTTAACTGTAGTTGGATCCCTTTTTAAAGTTCCTGTTTCAAATAAGTTTAATTGCAACACATTTCTCAATTCGGTACGTTTGGGTCTTTTTTTTTTTTTTCCTTCAATTCTTACCAAATTTAGTTTTTCTTCCGTAGAATTCAACACTTTTCACGAATATGTATGACGCTTGTTAAAATTCCTATTGATTCAAAAGTTATGCCCAACCATTTCTTTGAAATTTTTTCCATTTTCTGATTCTGTAACCAAGCCAACCACATTTTTTTACTCCAGAAACTTACAATAGTGACCCATTTCACTCGAAATTTTGGCAGGAATCTAAATCTGTTCGCCGTTTCATAAAATTCCTGTACCTTTTTTTTTTAAATGAAGAAATTCCTTTAAAAACTGAACATACCTGCAGTCATTTTTAGAGGTTACTGCATTATTTGGTTGAAATTGTACTAGTTTTGCCAATAAAAGATAGAATTTTATTTTGCCGCTCCCAAATACATGTAAATCGTACCAGTTTTGAAAATATTTTTTCTAAATTTTTTGATAGGGGATCGCCATGTCTGAGATGCCGCTCGTATCCCTCATTCAAGAAGTTCTCACCAATAGCTCGGTATTTTAACCCCCAGAAATTACCAAAGTGGCCCATATCACTCGAAATTTTAACAGGAATCTAAATCTGGTCTCTGCTTAGCAAATTTCCTGTAAAATTTTTTTAATTCAAAAAATTTCTTTAAAAATCCGACCCCTTGTAGCTGGAGAGCAAACTTACCAAACGATTTTAAAAATCCGGTAACGGAGAGACGCTCCCAAACCCTAAGACACTTAAAAACTTACTTTGCGATTAATAGAAATCGAGCTATTGTACTTTGATAATGCATCTCTATGAAAAGTATAGGAATACGACGAAAAACAAAGTAAAAAAAAATTTAACTGTAATTGGGGATCCCTTTTTAAACGTTCCTGTTTCAAATAAGTTTAATTGTAACGCATTCCTCAATTCCGTTTGTTTGGGTCCTTTTTTTTTTTTTCCAATTCTTACAAATTTAGGTTTTCTTCCGTAGAATTTAACGCTGATCACGAATATGTATGACGCTTGTTAAAATTCCCATTGGTTCAAATGTTATGCCCAACAATTTTTTTGAATTTTTTCCTTTTTTCAATAGTGTGAATCTGTAACCAAGCCAACCACATTTTTTTCACTCTAGAAACTTACCAAAGTGACCCATTTCACTCGAAAGTTTCCCAGGAATCTAAATCTGGTCTCCATTTTTCAAAATTCCAGTACATTTTTTTAAATTGAAGATATTTTTTTAAAAAAGTGACCAAACCTTGCAAATATTTTTTAAATTTTACAGAAGTATTTGGTAGAAATTGAACTAGTTTTGCTAGTAAAAGGTTGACTTCTATTTTACTGCTCCGAAATACATGTAAATCGTACCAATTTTGAAAATATTTTTTTTTCTAAATTTTTTGATAGGGAATCGCCATGTCTGAAATGCGGCCCGTTCCCACCATTCAAGAAGTTCTCACCAATAGCTCGGTATTTTCACCCCCAGAACTTACCAAAGTGACCCATATCAATCGAAATTTTTCCAGGAATCTAAATCTGGTCTCCGCTTAGCAACATTCATGTAGCTTTTTTTTAACTTAAAAAACTTCTTTAAAAATCCGACCCATTGTAGCTGGAAAGCCAACTTACCGAACGGTTTTAAAATACCGGGTGTCATTCGAACGGAGAGACGCTCCCAAACCCTAAGACACTTAAAAATTTACTTTGCGATTAATAGAAATCGAGTTATTGAACTTTGATAAAGCATCTCTATGAAAAGTATAGGAATACAACGAAAAAAAAAGTAAAATTTTTTTAACTGTAATTGGATCCCTTTTTAAACGTTCCTGTTTCAAATAAGTTTAATTGTAACGCATTCCTCAATTCCTTTTGTTTGGATCCTTTTGTTTTTTGTTTTTCCAATTCTTACAAAACTTAGGTTTTCTTCCGTAGAATTCAACGCTGATCACGAATATGTATGAGGCTTGTTAAAATTCCCATTGGTTCAAATGTTATGCCCAACAATTTTGAATTTTTTTCTTTTTTCAATAGTGTGATTCTGTAACCAAGCCAACCCTTTTTTTTTCACTCTAGAAACTTACCAAAGTGACCCATTTCACTCGAAATTTTCCCAGGAATCTAAATCTGGTCTCCATTTTTCAAAATTCCTGTACATTTTTTTTCAAATTAAAGACACTTCTTTAAAAAACCGTCCATACCTTGCAGTAATTTTTAGAGTTTACAGAAGTATTTGGTAAAAATTGAACTAGTTTTGCCAATAAAAGGTTGACTTCTATTTTGCCGCTCCGAAATACATGTAAATCGTACCAGTTTTGAAAATATTTTTTTGTAAATTTTTTGATAGGGGATCGCCATGTCCGAAATGCGGCCCGTTCCCCCTTTTTGAAGAAGTTCTCACTTATAGCTCGGTATTTTAAACCCCAGAAATTACCAAAGTTGCCCATATCACTCGAAATTTTAACAGGAATCTAAATCTGGTCTCTGCTTAGCAAATTTCCTGTAGCTTTTTTTTAATTCAAAAAATTTCTTTAAAAATCCGACCCCTTGTAGCTGGAGAGCAAACTTACCAAACGATTTTAAAAAACCGGTAACGGAGAGACGCTCCCAAACCCTAAGACACTTAAAAACTTACTTTGCGATTAATAGAAATCGAGTTATTGTACTTTGATAATGCATTCCTCAAAAAAGTATAGAAATACACCGAAAAACCAAAGTAAAAAAAATTTAACTGTAGTTGGATCCTATTTTAAACGTTCATGTTTCAAATATGTTTAAATGCAACGCATTCCTCAATTCCGTAGGTTTGGGTCATTTTCTTTTCTTCCTCCAATTCTTACCAAATTTAGTTTTTCTTCCATAGAATTCAACACTTTTCACGAATATGTATGACGCTTGTTAAAATTCCTATTGGTTCAAAAGTTATGCCCAATCATTTCTTTGAAATTTTTTCCTTTTTTCTGATTCTGTAACCAAGCGAACCACTTTTTTTCACTCCAGAAACTTCCCAAAGAGACCCATTTCACTCCAAATTTTGGCAGGAATCGAAATCTGGTCACCGTTTCATAAAAATCCTGTACCTTTTTTTTAAATTGAAGAAAATCCTTAAAAAAACTGACCATACCTGCAGTCATTTTTAGAGGTTACTGAAGTATTTGGTAGAAATTGTACTAGTTTTGCCAATAGAAGGTAGAATTCTATTTTTCCGTTCCCAAATACATGTAAATCGTACCAGTTTTCAAAATATTTTTTTCTAAATTTTTTGATAAAGTATCGCCATGTCTAAGATGCGGCTCGTTCCCCCTATTCAAAAAGTTCTCACCAATAGCTCGGTATTTTAACCCCAGAAATTACCCAAGTGGCCCATATCACTCGAAATTTTAAGAGGAATCTAAATCTGGTCTACATTTTTCAAAACACCTGTACATTTTTTTTTTCAAATTAAAAACACTTCTTTAAAAAACTGACCATACCGTGCAGTTATTTTTTAGAGTTTACAGAAGTATTTGGTAGAAATTGAACTAGTTTTGCTAATAAAAGGTTGACTTCTATTTTGCCGCTCCGAAATACATATAAATCGTACCAGTTTTGAAAATATTTGTTTCTAAATTTTTTGATAGGGGATTGCTATGTCTGAATTCGGCCCGTTCCCCCATTCAAGAAGTTCTCACCAATAGCTCGGTATTTTATCCCCCAGAAATTAACAAAGTGGCCCATATCACTCGAAATTTTAACAGTAATCTAAATCTGTTCTCTGCTTAGCAATTTCCTGTAGCTTTTTTTTAATTCAAAAAACTTCTTTAAAAATCTGACCCATTGTAGCTGGAAAGCCAACTTACCGAACGATTTTAAAATACCGGGTGTCATTCGAACGGAGAGACGCTCTCAAACCCTAAGACACTTAAAAATTTACTTTGCGATTATTAGAAATCGAGTTATTGTACTTTGATAATGCATCTCTATGAAAAGTATAGGAATACACCGAAAAAACAAAGTAAAAAATTTTTAACTGTAATTGGTTCCCTTTTTAAACGTTCTTGTTTCAAATTGTTTTAATTGTAACGCATTCTTTAATTCCGTTCGTTTGGGTCCTTTTTTTTTTTTTCCAATTCTTACAAAACTTAGGTTTTCTTCCGTAGTAATTCAACGCTGATCACGAAATGACGCTTGTTAAAATTCCCATTGGTTCAAATGTTATGCCCAAAAAAGTTTTTTGAATTTTTTTTCCTTTTTTTTCAATAGTGTGATTCTGTAACCAAGCCAACCACTTTTTTTTTCACTCTAGAAAGTTACCAAAGTGACCCATTTCACTCGAAATTTTCACAGGAATCTAAATCTAGTCTCCATTTTTCAAAATTCCTGTACATTTTTTTCAACTTAAAGAAAATTCTTTAAAAAAACGACCATACCTTGCAGTCATTTTTAGAGTTTACAGAAGTATTTGGTAGAAATTGAACTAGTTTTGCTAATAATAGGTTGACTTCTATTTTGCCGCTCCGAAATACATGTAAATCGTACCAATTTTGAAACTATTTTTTTCTAAATTTTTTGATAAAAATCGCCATGTCTGAAATGCGGCCCGTTCCCCCCATTCAAGAAGTTCTCACCAATAGCTCGGTATTTTAACCCCAGAACTTACCAAAGTGACCCATATCACTCGAAATTTCTCCATGAATCTAAATCTGGTCTCCGCTTAGCAACATTCCTGTAGCTTTTTTAATTTAAAAAATTCTTTAAAAATCTGACCCTTTGTAGCTGGAAGGCCAACTTACCGAACGATTTTAAAAACCCGGGTGTTATTAGAACGGAGAGACGCCCCCAAACCCTAAAGAACTTAAAATTTACTTTGCGATTAATAGAAATAGAGTTATTGTACTTTGATAATGCATCTCTATATAAAGTATAGGAATACACCGAAAAAAACAAAGCAAAAAAATTTAACTGTAGTTGGATCCTTTTTAAAGTTCCTGTTTCAAATAAGTTTAATTGCAACACATTCCTCAATTCGGTACGTTTGGGTCAATTTTTTTTTCCTTCAATTCTTACCAAATTTAGTTTTTCTTCCGTAGAATTCAACACTTTTCATGAATATGTATGACGCTTGTTAAAATTCCTATTGATTCAAAAAAAGTTATGCCCAACCATTTCTTTGAAATTTTTTCCATTTTCTGATTCTGTAACCAAGCCAAACACATTTTTTTACTCCAGAAACTTACCAAAGTGACTCATTTCACTCGAAATTTTGGCAGGAATCTAAATCTGTTCAGCCGTTTCATAAAATTCCTGTACCTTTTTTTTTTAAATGAAGAAATTCTTTTAAAAAACTGAAAATACCTGCAGTCATTTTTAGAGGTTACTGATTATTTGGTTGAAATTGTACTAGTTTTGCCAATAAAAGATAGAATTTTATTTTGCCGCTCCCAAATACATGTAAATCGTACCAGTTTTGAAAATATTTTTTTCTAAATTTTTTGATAGGGATTGCTATGTCTGAATTCGGCCCGTTCCCCCCATTCAAGAAGTTCTCACCAATAGCTCGGTATTTTATCCCCCAGAAATTAACAAAGTGGCCCATATCACTCGAAATTTTAACAGTAATCTAAATCTGTTCTCTGCTTAGCAAATTTCCTGTAGCTTTTTTTTTTTCAAAAAACTTCTTTAAAAATCTGACCCATTGTAGCTGGAAAGCCAACTTACCGAACGATTTTAAAATACCGGGTGTCATTCGAACGGAGAGACGCTCTCAAACCCTAAGACACTTAAAAATTTACTTTGTGATTATTAGAAATCGAGTTATTGTACTTTGATAATGCATCTCTATGAAAAGTATAGGAATACACCGAAAAAACAAAGTAAAAAATTTTTAACTGTAGTTGGTTCCCTTTTTAAACTGTTCCTGGTTTCAAACGTTCTTGTTTCAAATTGTTTTAATTGCAACGCATTCTTTAATTCCGTTTGTTTGGGTCATTTTTTTTCTTTTTCCAATTCTTACAAAACTTAGTTTTTCTTCCGTAGAATTCAACGCTGATCACGAATTGACGCTTGTTAAAATTCCCATTGGTTCAAAAGTTATGCTCAAAAGGTTTTTTGAATTTTTTTCCTTTTTTCAATAGTGTGATTCTGTAACCAAGCCAACCACTTTTTTTTCACTCTAGAAAGTTACCAAAGTGACCCATTTCGCTCGAAAGTTTGGCAGGAATCTAAATCTGTTCACCGTTTCATAAAATTCCTGTACCTTTTTTTTTAAATGAAGAAATTCCTTTAAAAAACTGAACATACCTGCAGTCATTTTTAGAGGTTACTGCATTATTTGGTTGAAATTGTACTAGTTTTGCCAATAAAAGATAGAATTTTATTTTGCCGCTCCCAAATACATGTAAATCGTACCAGTTTTGAAAATATTTTTTTCTAAATTTTTTGATAGGGGATCGCCATGTCTGAGATGCGGCTCGTATCCCTCATTCAAGAAGTTCTCACCAATAGCTCGGTATTTTAACCCCCAGAAATTACCAAAGTGGCCCATATCACTCGAAATTTTAACAGGAATCTAAATCTGGTCTCTGCTTAGCAAATTTCCTGTAAATTTTTTTTAATTCAAAAAATTTCTTTAAAAATCCGACCCCTTGTAGCTGGAGAGCAAACTTACCAAACGATTTTAAAAAACCGGTAACGGAGAGACGCTCCCAAACCCTAAGACACTTAAAAACTTACTTTGCGATTAATAGAAATCGAGCTATTGTACTTTGATAATGCATCTCTATGAAAAGTATAGGAATACGCCGAAAAAACAAAGTAAAAAAAAATTTAACTGTAATTGGGGATCCCTTTTTAAACGTTCCTGTTTCAAATAAGTTTAATTGTAACGCATTCCTCAATTCCGTTTGTTTGGGTCCTTTTTTTTGTTTTTTTTCCAATTCTTACAAAACTTAGGTTTTCTTCCGTAGAATTTAACGCTGATCACGAATATGTATGACGCTTGTTAAAATTCCCATTGGTTCAAATGTTATGCCCAACAATTTTTTGAATTTTTTTTCCTTTTTTCAATAGTGTGATTCTGTAACCAAGCCAACCACATTTTTTTTTTCACTCTAGAAACTTACCAAAGTGACCCATTTCACTCAAAGTTTCCCAGGAATCTAAATCTGGTCTCCATTTTTCAAAATTCCAGTACATTTTTTTTAATTGAAGATATTTTTTTAAAAAAGTGACCAAACCTTGCAGTAATTTTTTAAATTTTACAGAAGTATTTTGTAGAAATTGAACTAGTTTTGCTAATAAAAGGTAGACTTCTATTTTACTGCTCCGAAATACATGTAAATCGTACCAATTTTGAAAATATTTTTTTCTAAATTTTTTGATAGGGAATCGCCATGTCTGAAATGCGGCCCGTTCCCACCATTCAAGAAGTTCTCACCAATAGCTCGGTATTTTCACCCCAGAACTTACCAAAGTGACCCATATCAATCGAAATTTTTCCAGGAATCTAAATCTGGTCTCCGCTTAGCAACATTTATGTAGCTTTTTTTTAACTTAAAAAACTTCTTTAAAAATCCGACCCATTGTAGCTGGAAAGCCAACTTACCGAACGGTTTTAAAATACCGGGTGTCATTCGAACGGAGAGACGCTCCCAAACCCTAAGACACTTAAAAATTTACTTTGCGATTAATAGAAATCGAGTTATTGACCTTTGATAAAGCATCTCTATGAAAAGTATAGGAATACAACGAAAAAAAAAGTAAAATTTTTTTAACTGTAATTGGATCCCTTTTTAAATGTTCCTGTTTCAAATAAGTTTAATTGTAACGCATTCCTCAATTCCTTTTGTTTGGATCCTTTTTTTTTTTTTTCCAATTCTTACAAAACTTAGGTTTTCTTCCGTAGAATTCAACGCTGATCACGAATATGTATGAGGCTTGTTAAAATTCCCATTGGTTCAAATGTTATGCCCAACAATTTTGAATTTTTTTCTTTTTTCAATAGTGTGATTCTGTAACCAAGCCAACCCTTTTTTTTCACTCTAGAAACTTACCAAAGTGACCCATTTCACTCGAAATTTTCCCAGGAATCTAAATCTGGTCTCAAGTTTTCAAAATTCCTGTACATTTTTTTTTTCAAATTAAAGACACTTCTTTAAAAAACTGTCCATACCTTGCAGTAATTTTTAGAGTTTACAGAAGTATTTGGTAAAAATTGAACTAGTTTTGCCAATAAAAGGTTGACTTCTATTTTGCCGCTCCGAAATACATGTAAATCGTACCAGTTTTGAAAATATTTTTTTGTAAATTTTTTGATAGGGGATCGCCATGTCCGAAATGCGGCCCGTTCCCCCTTTTTGAAGAAGTTCTCACTTATAGCTCGGTATTTTAAACCCCAGAAATTACCAAAGTTTCCCATATCACTCGAAATTTTAACAGGAATCTAAATCTGGTCTCTGCTTAGCAAATTTCCTGTAGCTTTTTTTTAATTCAAAAAATTTCTTTAAAAATCCGACCCCTTGTAGCTGGAGAGCAAACTTACCAAACGATTTTAAAAAACCGGTAACGGAGAGACGCTCCCAAACCCTAAGACACTTAAAAACTTACTTTGCGATTAATAGAAATCGAGTTATTGTACTTTGATAATGCATTCCTCAAAAAAGTATAGAAATACACCGAAAAACCAAAGTAAAAAAAATTTAACTGTAGTTGGATCCTATTTTAAACGTTCATGTTTCAAATATGTTTAAATGCAACGCATTCCTCAATTCCGTAGGTTTGGGTCATTTTCTTTTCTTCCTCCAATTCTTACCAAATTTAGTTTTTCTTCCATAGAATTCAACACTTTTCACGAATATGTATGACGCTTGTTAAAATTCCTATTGGTTCAAAAGTTATGCCCAATCATTTCTTTGAAATTTTTTCCTTTTTTCTGATTCTGTAACCAAGCGAACCACTTTTTTTCACTCCAGAAACTTCCCAAAGAGACCCATTTCACTCCAAATTTTGGCAGGAATCGAAATCTGGTCACCGTTTCATAAAAATCCTGTACCTTTTTTTAAATTGAAGAAAATCCTTAAAAAACTGACCATACCTGCAGTCATTTTTAGAGGTTACTGAAGTATTTGGTAGAAATTGTACTAGTTTTACCAATAGAAGATAGAATTCTATTTTTCCGTTCCCAAATACATGTAAATCGTACCAGTTTTCAAAATATTTTTTTCTAAATTTTTTGATAAAGTATCGCCATGTCTAAGATGCGGCTCGTTCCCCCTATTCAAAAAGTTCTCACCAATAGCTCGGTATTTTAACCCCAGAAATTACCCAAGTGGCCCATATCACTCGAAATTTTAAGAGGAATCTAAATCTGGTCTACATTTTTCAAAACACCTGTACATTTTTTTTTTTTTCAAATTAAAAACACTTCTTTAAAAAACTGACCATACCGTGCAGTTATTTTTTAGAGTTTACAGAAGTATTTGGTAGAAATTGAACTAGTTTTGCTAATAAAAGGTTGACTTCTATTTTGCCGCTCCGAAATACATATAAATCGTACCAGTTTTGAAAATATTTGTTTCTAAATTTTTTGATAGGGGATTGCTATGTCTGAATTCGGCCCGTTCCCCCCATTCAAGAAGTTCTCACCAATAGCTCGGTATTTTATCCCCCAGAAATTAACAAAGTGGCCCATATCACTCGAAATTTTAACAGTAATCTAAATCTGTTCTCTGCTTAGCAATTTCCTGTAGCTTTTTTTTAATTCAAAAACTTCTTTAAAAATCTGACCCATTGTAGCTGGAAAGCCAACTTACCGAACGATTTTAAAATACCGGGTGTCATTCGAACGGAGAGACGCTCTCAAACCCTAAGACACTTAAAAATTTACTTTGCGATTATTAGAAATCGAGTTATTGTACTTTGATAATGCATCTCTATGAAAAGTATAGGAATACACCGAAAAAACAAAGTAAAAAATTTTTAACTGTAATTGGTTCCCTTTTTAAACGTTCTTGTTTCAAATTGTTTTAATTGTAACGCATTCTTTAATTCCGTTCGTTTGGGTCCTTTTTTTTGTTTTTCCAATTCTTACAAAACTTAGGTTTTCTTCCGTAGTAATTCAACGCTGATCACGAAATGACGCTTGTTAAAATTCCCATTGGTTCAAATGTTATGCCCAAAAAGTTTTTTGAATTTTTTTCCTTTTTTCAATAGTGTGATTCTGTAACCAAGCCAACCACTTTTTTTTCACTCTAGAAAGTTACCAAAGTGACCCATTTCACTCGAAATTTTCACAGGAATCTAAATCTAGTCTCCATTTTTCAAAATTCCTGTACATTTTTTTCAACTTAAAGAAAATTCTTTAAAAAAACGACCATACCTTGCAGTCATTTTTAGAGTTTACAGAAGTATTTGGTAGAAATTGAACTTGTTTTGCTAATAATAGGTTGACTTCTATTTTGCCGCTCCGAAATACATGTAAATCGTACCAACTTTGAAACTATTTTTTTCTAAATTTTTTGATAAAAATCGCCATGTCTGAAATGCGGCCCGTTCCCCCCATTCAAGAAGTTCTCACCAATAGCTCGGTATTTTAACCCCCAGAACTTACCAAAGTGACCCATATCACTCGAAATTTTAACAGGAATCTAAATCTGGTCTCTGCTTAGCAAATTTCCTGTAGCTTTTTTTTAATTCAAAAAGTTCTTTAAAAAGCCGACCCATTGTAGCTGGAAAGCAAACTTACCGAACGATTTTAAAATACCGGGTGTCATTCGAACGGAGAGATGCTCCCAAACCCTAAGACACTTAAAAATTTACTTTGCGATTAGAAGAAATCGAGTTATTGTACTTTGATAATGCATCTCTATGTAAAGTATAGGAATACGCCGAAAAAACAAAGCAAAAAAATTTAACTGTAGTTGGGGGGATCCCTTTTTAAACGTTCCTGTTTCAAAAAATTCTGATTGCAACACATTCCTCAATTCGGTACGTTTGTGTCATTTTTTTTTTCTTCCTCCATTCTTACCAAATTTAGTTTTTCTTCCGTAGAGTTCAACACTTTTCACGAATATGTATGACGCTTGTTAAAATTCCTATTGGTTCAAAAGTTATGCCCAATCATTTCTTTGAAATTTTTTCCTTTTTTCTGATTCTGTAACCAAGCGACCCACTTTTTTTCACTCCAGAAACTTCCCAAAGAGACCCATTTCACTCCAAATTTTGGCAGGAATCAATATCTGGTCACCGTTTCATAAAATTCCTGTACCTTTTTTTTAAATTGAAGAAAATCCTTAAAAAAACTGACCATACCTGCAATCATTTTTAGAGGTTACTGAATTAATTGGTTGAAATTGTACTAGTTTTGCCAATAAAAGATAGAATTCCATTTTACCGCTCTCAAATACATGTAAATCGTACCAGTTTTGAAAATATTTTTTTCTAAATTTTTTGATAGGGGATCGCCTCTGATATGCCCTCATTCAAGAAGTTCTCACCAATAGCTCGGTATTTTAACCCCCAGAAGTTACCAAAGTGGCCCATATCACTCGAAATTTTAACAGGAATCTAAATCTGGTCTCTGCTTAGCAAATTTCCTGTAGCTTTTTTTTAATTCAAAAAGTTCTTTAAAAAGCCGACCCATTGTAGCTGGAAAGCAAACTTACCGAACGATTTTAAAATACCGGGTGTCATTCGAACGGAGAGATGCTCCCAAACCCTAAGACACTTAAAAATTTACTTTGCGATTAGAAGAAATCGAGTTATTGTACTTTGATAATGCATCTCTATGTAAAGTATAGGAATACACCGAAAAAAGAAAGCAAAAAAATTTAACTGTAGTTGCAGGGGGATCCCTTTTTAAACGTTCCTGTTTCAAATAAGTTTGATTGCAACACATTCCTCAATTCGGTACGTTTGGGTCATTTTTTTTTTCTTCCTCCAATTCTTACCAAATTGAGTTTTTCTTCCGTAGAATTCAACACTTTTCGCGAATATGTATGACTCTTGTTAAAATTCCTATTGGTTCAAAAGTTATGTCCAACCATTTCTTTGAAATTTTTTCCTTTTTTCTGATTCTGTAACCAAGCCAACCACTTTTTTTACTCCAGAAACTTACCAAAGTGACCTATTTCACTCCAAATTTGGCAGGAATCTAAATCTGGTCACCGTTTCATAAAATTCCTGTACCTTTTTTAAATTGAAGAAATTCCTTTAAAAAACTGACCATACCTGCAGTCATTTTTAGATGTTACTGAAGTATTTGGTAGAAATTGTACTAGTTTTGACAAATAAAAGGTAGAATTCTATTTTGCCGCTCCCAAATACATGTAAATCGTACCAGTTTTGAAAATATTTTTTTCTAAATTTTTTGATACGGGATCGCCATGTCGGAGATGCGGCTCGTTTCCCTCATTCAAGTAGTTCTCACCAATAGCTCGGTATTTTAACCCCCAGAAATTACCAAAGTGGCCCATATCACTCGAAATTTTAACAGGAATCTAAATCTAGTCTCTGCTTAGCAAATTTCGTGTAGCTTTTTTTAATTCAAAAAACTTCTTTAAAAATCCGCCCCATTGTAGCTGGAAAGCCAACTTACCAAACGATTTTAAAATACCGGTAACGGAGAGATGCTCCCAAACCCTAAGACACTTAAAAATTTACTTTGCGATTAATAGAAATCGAGCTATTGTACTTTGATAATGCATCTCTATGTAAAGTATAGGAATACGCCGAAAAAACAAAGCAAAAAAATTTAACTGTAATTGGGGATCCCTTTTTAAACGTTCCTGTTTCAAATAAGTTTAATTGTAACGCATTCCTCAATTCTGTTTGTTTGGGTCCTTTTTTTTGTTTTTACAATTCTTACAAAACTTAGGTTTTCTTCCGTAGAATTCAACGCTGATCACGAATATGTATGAGGCTTGTTAAAATTCCCATTGGTTCAAATGTTATGCCCAACAATTTTTGAATTTTTTCCCTTTTTTCAATAATGTGATTCTGTAACCAAGCCAACCACATTTTTTTCACTCTATAAAGTTACCAAAGTGACCCATTTCACTCGAAGTTTTCACAGAAATCTAAATCTGGTCTTCATTTTTCAAAATTCCTGTACTTTTTTTTTCAAATTTTAGATACTTCTTTAAAAACTGACCATATCTTGCAAATATTTTTTAGAGTTTACCGAAGTATTTGGTAGAAATTGAACTAGTTTTGCTAATAAAAGGTTGACTTCTATTTTACCGCTCCAAAATACATGTAAATCGTACCAGTTTTGAAAATATTTTTTTCTAAATTCCTTGATAGGGGATCGCAATGTCTGAAATGCGGCCCGTTCCCCCCATTCAAGAAGTTCTCACCAATAGCTCGGTATTTTAACCCACAGAAATTACCAAAGTGACCCATATCACTCGAAATTTTCCCAGGAATCTAAATCTGGTCTCCGTTTAGCAACATTCATGTAGCTTTTTTTTAACTTAAAAAACTCCTTAAAAAATCCGACCCATTGTACCTGGAAAGCCAACTTACCGAACGATTTTAAAAAACAGGGTGTTATTCGAACGGAAAGACGCTTCCACAAACCCTAAGGCATATAAAATTTTACTTTGCGATTAATAGAAATCGAGTTATTGTACTTTGATAATGCATCTCTATGTAAAGTATAGGAATACGCCGAAAAAACAAAGCAAAAAAATTTAACTGTAGTTGGGGGGATCCCTTTTTAAACGTTCCTGTTTCAAAAAATTCTGATTGCAACACATTCCTCAATTCGGTACGTTTGTGTCATTTTTTTTTTCTTCCTCCATTCTTACCAAATTTAGTTTTTCTTCCGTAGAGTTCAACACTTTTCACGAATATGTATGACGCTTGTTAAAATTCCTATTGGTTCAAAAGTTATGCCCAACCATTTCTTTGAAATTTTTTCCTTTTTTCTGATTCTGTAACCAAGCCAACCCCTTTTTTTTACTCCAGAAACTTACCAAAGGGACCCATTTCACTCCACATTTTGGCAGGAATCTAAATCTGGTCACCGTTTCATAAAATTCCTGTACCTTTTTTATATAAATTGAAGAAATTCCTTTAAAAAACTGACCATACCTGCAGTCATTTTTAGAGGTTAATGAAGTATTTGGTTGAAATTGTACTAGTTTTGCCAATAAAAGGTAGAATTCTATTTTACTGCTCCCAAATGCATGTAAATCGTACCAGTTTTGAAAATATTTTTTTCTAAATTTTTTGATAGGGGATCGCCATGTCTGAGATGCGACTCGTTTCCCTCATCCAAGAAGTTCTCACCAATAGCTCGGTATTTTAACCCCCAGAAATTACCAAAGTGGCCCATATCACCCGAAATTTTAACAGGAATCTAAATCTAGTCTCTGCTTAGCAAATTTCCTGTAGCTTTTTTTTAATTCAAAAAAACTTCTTTAAAAATCCGACCCATTGTAGCTGGAAAGCCAACTTACCAAACGATTTTAAAATACCGGGTGTCATTCGAACGGAGAGACGCTCCCAAACCCTAAGACACTTAAAAATTTACTTTGCGATTAATAGAAATCGAGTTATTGTACTTTGATAATGCATCTCTATGAAAAGTATAGGAATACGCCGAAAAAACAAAGTAAAAAATTTTAACTGCAATTGGGGATCCCTTTTTAAACGTTCCTGTTTCAAATAAGTTTAATTGTAACGCATTCCTCAATTCCGTTTGTTTGGGTCCTTTTTTTTGTTTTTCCAATTCTTACAATATTTAGGTTTTCTTCCGTAGAATTCAACGCTGATCACGAATATGTATGATGCTTGTTAAAATTCCCATTGGTTCAAATGTTATGCCCAACAATTTTTTTGAATTTTTTTTCTTTTTTCAATAGTGTGATTCTGTAACCAAGCCAACCACTTTTTTTTCACTCTAGAAACTTACCAAAGTGACCCATTTCACTCGAAATTTTCCCAGAAATCTAAATCTGGTCTCCATTTTTCAAAATTTCTCTACATTTTTTTTCAAATTAAAGATACTTCTTAAAAAAACTGACCATATCTTGTAGTTATTTTTTAGAGTTTACAGAAGTATTTGGTAGAAATTGAACTAGTTTTGCTAGTAAAAGGTTGACTTCTATTTTGCCGCTCCAAAATACATGTAAATCGTACCAGTTTTGAAAATATTTTTTTCTAAATTCTTTGATAGGGGATCGCCATGTCTGAAATGCGGCCCGTTAACCCCATTCAAGAAGTTCTCACCAATAGCTCGATATTTTAACCCCCAGAAAATACCAAAGTGGCCCATATCACTCGAAATTTTTCCAGGAATCTAAATCTGGTCTCCGCTTAGCAACATTCATGTAGCTTTTTTTTAACTTAAAAAACTTCTTTAAAAATCCGACCCATTGTAGCTGGAAAGCAAACTTACCGAACGATTTTAAAAAACCGGGTGTTATTCGAACGGAGAGACGCTCCCACACAAACCCTAAGGCGCTTAAAAAAATTTTTTGCGATTAATAGAAATCGAGTTATTGTACTTTGATAATGCATCTCTATGTAAAGTATAGGAATACACCGAAAAAACAAAGCAAAAAAATTTAACTGTAGTTGGATCCCTTTTTAAACGTTCCTGTTTCAAATAAGTTTAATTGCAACACATTCCTCAATTCGGTACGTTTGTGTCATTTTTTTTTTCTTCCTCCAATTCTTACCAAATTTAGTTTTTCTTCCGTAGAATTCAACACTTTTCACGAATATGTATGACGCTTGTTAAAATTCCTATTGGTTCAAAAGTTATGCCCAACCATTTCTTTGAAATTTTTTCCTTTTTTCTGATTCTGTAACCAAGCCAACCCCTTTTTTTTACTCCAGAAACTTACCAAAGGGACCCATTTCACTCCAAATTTTGGCAGGAATCTAAATCTGGTCACCGTTTCATAAAATTCCTGTACCTTTTTTATATAAATTGAAGAAATTCCTTTAAAAAACTGACCATACCTGCAGTCATTTTTAGAGGTTAATGAAGTGCTTGGTTGAAATTGTACTAGTTTTGCCAATAAAAGGTAGAATTCTATTTTGCCGCTCCCAAATGCATGTAAATCGTACCAGTTTTGAAAATATTTTTTTCTAAATTTTTTGATAGGGGATCGCCATATCTGAGATGCGACTCGTTTCCCTCATCCAAGAAGTTCTCACCAATAGCTCGGTATTTTAACCCCCAGAAATTACCAAAGTGGCCCATATCACCCGAAATTTTAACAGGAATCTAAATCTAGTCTCTGCTTAGCAAATTTCCTGTAGCTTTTTTTTTAATTCAAAAAACTTCTTTAAAAATCCGACCCTTTGTAGCTGGAAAGCCAACTTACCAAACGATTTTAAAATACCGGGTGTCATTCGAACGGAGAGACGCTCCCAAACCCTAAGACACTTAAAAATTTACTTTGCGATTAATAGAAATCGAGCTATTGTACTTTGATAATGCATCTCTAAGAAAAGTATAGGAATACGCTGAAAAAACAAAGTAAAAAAATTTTAACTGTAATAGGGGATCCCTTTTTAAACGTTCCTGTTTCAAGTAAGTTTAATTGTAACGCATTCCTCAAATCCGTTTGTTTGGGTCCTTTTTTTTGTTTTTCCAATTCTTACAAAACTTAGGTTTTCTTCCGTAGAATTTAACGCTGATCACGAATATGTATGACGCTTGTTAAAATTCCCATTGGTTCAAATGTTATGCCCAACAATTTTTTTGAATTTTTTTCCTTTTTTCAATAGTGTGATTCTGTAACCAAGCCAACCACTTTTTTTTCACTCTAGAAACTTACCAAAGTGACCCATTTCACTGGAACCTTTCCCAGAAATCTAAATCTGGTCTCCATTTTTCAAAATTTCTCTACATTTTTTTTCAAATTAAAGATACTTCTTAAAAAAACTGACCATATCTTGTAGTTATTTTTTAGAGTTTACAGAAGTATTTGGTAGAAATTGAACTAGTTTTGCTAGTAAAAGGTTGACTTCTATTTTGCCGCTCCAAAATACATGTAAATCGTACCAGTTTTGAAAATATTTTTTTCTAAATTCTTTGATAGGGGATCGCCATGTCTGAAATGCGGCCCGTTAACCCCATTCAAGAAGTTCTCACCAATAGCTCGGTATTTTAACCCCAGAAATTACCAAAGTGGCCCATATCACTCGAAATTTTTCCAGGAATCTAAATCTGGTCTCTGCTTAGCAAATTTCCAGTAGCTTTTTTTTTTAAAAAAACTTCTTTAAAAATCCGACCCATTGTAGCTGGAAAGCCAACTTACCGAACGATTTTAAAAAACCGGGTGTTATTCGAACGGAGAGACGCTCCCAAACCCTAAAGCGCTTAAAAAAAATTTTTGCGATTAATAGAAATCGAGTTATTGTACTTTGATAATGCATCTCTATGTAAAGTATAGGAATACACCGAAAAAACAAAGCAAAAAAATTTAACTGTAGTTGGATCCCTTTTTAAACGTTCCTGTTTCAAATAAGTTTAATTGCAACACATTCCTCAATTCGGTACGTTTGTGTCATTTTTTTTTTTTCCTCCAATTCTTACCAAATTTAGTTTTTCTTCCGTAGAATTCAACACTTTTCACGAATATGTATGACGCTTGTTAAAATTCCTATTGGTTCAAAAGTTATGCCCAACCATTTCTTTGAAATTTTTTCCTTTTTTCTGATTCTGTAACCAAGCCAACCCCTTTTTTTTTACTCCAGAAACTTACCAAAGGGACCCATTTCACTCCAAATTTTGGCAGGAATCTAAATCTGGTCACCGTTTCATAAAATTCCTGTACCTTTTTTATATAAATTGAAGAAATTCCTTTAAAAAACTGACCATACCTGCAGTCATTTTTAGAGGTTAATGAAGTGCTTGGTTGAAATTGTACTAGTTTTGCCAATAAAAGGTAGAATTCTATTTTGCCGCTCCCAAATGCATGTAAATCGTACCAGTTTTGAAAATATTTTTTTCTAAATTTTTTGATAGGGGATCGCCATATCTGAGATGCGACTCGTTTCCCTCATCCAAGAAGTTCTCACCAATAGCTCGGTATTTTAACCCCCAGAAATTACCAAAGTGGCCCATATCACCCGAAATTTTAACAGGAATCTAAATCTAGTCTCTGCTTAGCAAATTTCCTGTAGCTTTTTTTTAATTCAAAAAACTTCTTTAAAAATCCGACCCATTGTAGCTGGAAAGCCAACTTACCGAACGATTTTAAAAAACCGGGTGTTATTCGAACGGAGAGACGCTCCCACACAAACCCTAAGGCGCTTAAAAAAATTTTTTGCGATTAATAGAAATCGAGTTATTGTACTTTGATAATGCATCTCTATGTAAAGTATAGGAATACACCGAAAAAACAAAGCAAAAAAATTTAACTGTAGTTGGATCCCTTTTTAAACGTTCCTGTTTCAAATAAGTTTAATTGCAACACATTCCTCAATTCGGTACGTTTGGGTCATTTTTTTTTCTTCCTCCAATTCTTACCAAATTTAGTTTTTCTTCCGTAGAATTCAACACTTTTTACGAATATGTATGATGCTTGTTGAAATTCCTATTGGTTCAAAAGTTATGCCCAACCATTTCTTTGAATTTTTTCCTTTTTTCTGATTCTGTAACCAAGCCAACCACTTTTTTTACTCCAGAAACTTACCAAAGTGACTCATTTCACTCGAGATTTTGGCAGGAATCTAAATCTGGTCACCGTTTTATAAAATTCCTGTACCTTTTTTTTTAAATTGAAGAAATTCCTTTAAAAAACTGACCATACCTGCAGTCATTTTTATAGGTTACTGAAGTATTTGGTAGAAATTGTACTAGTTTTGCCAATAAAAGGTAGAATTCTATTTTGCCGCTCCCAAATACATGTAAATTTTACCAGTTTTGAAAATATTTTTTTCTAAATTTTTTGATAGGGGATCGCCATGTCTGAAATGCGGCCCATTCCTCCCATTCAAGAAGCTCTCACCAATAGCTCGGTATTTTAACCCCCAGAAGTTACCAAAGTGGCCCATATCACTGGAAATTTTTCCAGGAATCTAAATCTGGTCTCCGCTTTCAAATTTCCAGTAGCATTTTTTTAATTCAAAAAACTTCTTTAAAAATCCGACCCATTGTAGCTGGAAAGCCAACTTACCAAACGATTTTAAAATACCGGGTGTCATTCGAACGGAGAGACGCTCCCAAACCCTAAGACACTTAAAAATTTACTTTGCGATTAATAGAAATCGAGTTATTGTACTTTGATAATGCATCTCTATGAAAAGTATAGGAATACGCCGAAAAAACAAAGTAAAAAATTTTAACTGCAATTGGGGATCCCTTTTTAAACGTTCCTGTTTCAAATAAGTTTAATTGTAACGCATTCCTCAATTCCGTTTGTTTGGGTCCTTTTTTTTTTTTTTTCCAATTCTTACAAAACTTAGGTTTTCTTCCGTAGAATTCAACGCTGATCACGAATATGTATGATGCTTGTTAAAATTCCCATTGGTTCAAATGTTATGCCCAACAATTTTTTTGAATTTTTTTCCTTTTTTCAATAGTGTGATTCTGTAACCAAGCCAACCACTTTTTTTTCACTCTAGAAACTTACCAAAGTGACCCATTTCACTCGAAAGTTTCCCAGAAATCTAAATCTGGTCTTCATTTTTCAAAATTTCTCTACATTTTTTTTCAAATTAAAGATACTTCTTAAAAAAACTGACCATATCTTGCAGTTATTTTTTAGAGTTTACAGAAGTATTTGGTAGAAATTGAACTAGTTTTGCTAGTAAAAGGTTGACTTCTATTTTGCCGCTCCAAAATACATGTAAATCGTACCAGTTTTGAAAATATTTTTTTCTAAATTCTTTGATAGGGGATCGCCATGTCTGAAATGCGGCCCGTTCCCTCATTCAAAAAGTTCTCACCGATAGCTCGGTATTTTAACCCCCAGAAATTACCAAAGTGGCCCATATCACTCGAAATTTTTCCAGGAATCTAAATCTGGTCTCCGCTTAGCAACATTCATGTAGCTTTTTTTTAACTTAAAAAACTTCTTTAAAAATCCGACCCATTGTAGCTGGAAAGCCAACTTACCGAACGATTTTAAAAACCGGGTTTTATTCGAACGGAGAGACGCTCCCAAACCCTAAGGCGCTTAAAAATTTTTTGCGATTAATAGAAATCGAGTTATTGTACTTTGATAATGCATCTCTATGTAAAGTATAGGAATACAGCGAAAAAACAAAAAAAAAATTTAACTGTAGTTGGATCCCTTTTAAACGTTCCTGTTTCAAATAAGTTTAATTGCAACACATTCCTCAATTCGGTACGTTTGGGTCATTTTTTTTTTGTTCCTCCAATTCTTACAAAATTTAGTTTTTCTTCCGTAGAATTCAACACTTTTTACGAATATGTATGATGCTTGTTGAAATTCCTATTGGTTCAAAAGTTATGCCCAACCATTTCTTTGAATTTTTTCCTTTTTTCTGATTCTGTAACCAAGCCAACCACTTTTTTTACTCCAGAAACTTACCAAAGTGACTCATTTCACTCCAGATTTTGGCAGGAATCTAAATCTGGTCACCGTTTCATAAAATTCCTGTACCTTTTTTTTAAACTGAAGAAATTCCTTTAAAAAACTGACCATACCTGCAGTCATTTTTATAGGTTACTGAAGTATTTGGTAGAAATTGTACTGTTTTGCCAATAAAAGGTAGAATTCTATTTTGCCGCTCCCAAATACATGTAAATCGTACCAGTTTTGAAAATATTTTTTTCTAAATTTTTTGAAAGGGGATCGCCATGTCTGAGATGCGGCTCGTTTCCCTCATTCAAGAAGTTCTCACCAATAGCTCGGTATTTTAACCCCGAGAAATTACCAAAGTGACCCATATCACTCGAAATTTTCCCAGGAATCTAAATCTGGTCTCCGCTTAGCAACATTCATGTAGCTTTTTTTTAACTTAAAAAACTCCTTACAAAATCCGACCCATTGTAGCTGGAAAGCCAACTTACCAAACGATTTTAAAATACCGGGTGTCATTCGAACGGAGAGACGCTCCCAAACCCTAAGACACTTAAAAATTTACTTTGCGATTAATAGAAATCGAGTTATTGTACTTTGATAATGCATCTCTATGAAAAGTATAGGAATACGCCGAAAAAACAAAGTAAAAAATTTTAACTGTAATTGGGGATCCCTTTTTAAACGTTCCTGTTTCAAATAAGTTTAATTGTAACGCATTCCTCAATTCCGTTTGTTTGGGTCCTTTTTTTTGTTGTTTGTTTTTCCAATTCTTACAAAACTTAAGTTTTCTTCCGTAGAATTCAACGCTGATCACGAATATGTATGACGCTTGTTAAAATTCCCATTGGTTCAAATGTTATGCCCAACAATTTTTTTGAATTTTTTTCCTTTTTTCAATAGTGTGATTCTGTAACCAAGCCAACCACTTGTTTTTCACTCTAGAAACTTACCAAAGTGACCCATTTCACTCGAAACTTTCCCAGAAATCTAAATCTGGTCTCCATATTTCAAAATTCCTGTACATTTTTTTTCAAATTGAAGATACCTTTTTTAAAAAACTGATTATACCTTGCAGTTATTTTTTAAAGTTTACAGAAGTATTTGGTAAAAATTGAACTAGTTTTGCTAATAAAAGGTTGACTTCTATTTTGCCGCTCCAAAATACATGTAAATCGTACCAGTTTTGAAAATATTTTTTTCTAAATTTTTTGATAGGGGATCGCCATGTCTGAAATGGGGCCCGTTCCCCCAATTCAAGAAGTTCTCACCAATAGCTCGGTATTTTAACCCCCAGAAATTTCCAAAGTGGCCCATATCACTCGAAATTTTAACAGGAATCTAAATCTGGTCTCTGCTTAGCAAATTTCCTGTAGCTTTTTTTTAATTCAAAAAACTGTGACAAATCTATACGGAACTTTATCACTAACCTTCTGAGTCGTCCTTTTTAGGGAAATTTAATTCCCTACCTATTTCCAATCAACTCCAAAAAAGCGGACAGGATTCCTTGTTATGCAGATTAGATAAAGTATTTAAGTCAAACGGAATAGTAAAGTTAGAGCAGTAGGAGATAGAGATTGAAGCAGAAAGTAATAGTGAAGTTAAATTGAAGATTTCTTGTTGGAGATCATTTAACCTCAAGAAGAGTTGAGATTCCGTTGGTAATTATTAATTTATAATTAAAGTCTCATTGAAGTTTTAAGAGTGAGATTAAAGTTAAATGTTCAATAGGAACATTATTAAATATAATTCTGGGATCTCTTATCGTGGTAATGTCTGCGTGATCGTTATTTAATTCTTAATTAAATTGATCATTAATTAAGTTAATTTAAAGGATATTACCTTTAAAACCTCATAATACTAGTTGGATATATTTGTTAATAAGTCTTTGATTCTATTTAAATAAGATAACCAAATAAAGAAAGTTGTTTATAAAAATGGCTTCTGGTTCTTACATGACTCCTATTTATTCTCGTTCTCAAAGTGAGGTCCAAGGAGACCTTCACAAAACTTCTTTAAAAATCCGACCCATTGTAGCTGGAAAGCCAACGTACCGAACGATTTTAGAAAACCGGGTGTCATTCGAACGGAGAGACGCTCCCCCAAACCCTAAAACACTTAAAAATATACTTTGCGATTATTAGAACTAGAGTTATTGTACTTTGATAATGCATTCCTAAAAAAAGTATAGGAATACACCGAAAAAACAAAGTAAAAAATTTTAACTGTAGTTGGATCCCATTTTAAACGTTCCTGTTTCAAATAAGTTTAATTGCAACGCATTCTTTAATTCGGTAAGTTTGGGTAATTTTTTTTCATTCCTCCAATTCTTACCAAATTTAGTTTTTCTTCCGTAGAATTCAACACTTTTCACGAATATGTATGACGCTTGTAAAAATTCCTATTGGTTCAAAAGTTATGCCCAACCATTTCTTTGAAATTTTTTCCTTTTTTCTGATTCTGTAACCAAGCGAACCACTTTTTTTCACTCCAGAAACTTCCCAAAGTGACCCATTTCACTCGAAATTTTACCAGAAATCTAAATCTGGTCTCTCTTTCTCCGCTTGGATAAATTCCTCTAACTTTTTTTTTAAATTCAAAGAACTTCCTTAAAAATCCGACCCTTTGTAGCTAGAAATCCAACTTACGGAACGATTTTAAAAAAACCGGGTGTCATTTGACCGGGAGCCGCTTCCAAACGAGAAGAAACATAAAAATTTACTTTGCGATTATTAGAACTCGAGTTATAGTACTTTGATAATGCATTCCTATAAAAAGTATAGGAAAACACCGAAAAAACAGAGTAAAAAAATTTTAACTGTAGTTGGATCCCTTTTTAAACGTTCCTGTTTCAAAAGGGTTTAATTGCAACGCATTCCTCAATTCCGTGCGTTTGGGTCATTTTTTTTTTCCTCCAATTCTTACCAAATTTAGTTTTTCTTCCGTAGAATTCCACGCTGATCACGAATATGTATGACGCTTGTTAAAATTATCGTTGGTTCAAATGTTATGCCCAACAATTTCTTTGAACTTTTCATTTCTTTCAATAGTCTGCTTCGGTTACCAAGCCAACCACTATTTTTTTCACTCTAAAAACTTTACCAAGAGGAACCAATTCAATCGAAATTTCACAAGGAATCTAAAGATGGTCTCCGTTTCGCCAAATTCATGTAACTTTTTTTTAAAACTGAAAGAACTTCTTTAAAAAACCGACCATGCCTTGGAAAAAGTCAACTTACAGTCATTTTTAGAGGTTACTGAAGTATTTGGTAGAAATTGTACAAGTTTTGCCAATGAAAGGTTGAATTCTATTTTGACGATCACAAAAACATGTAAATCGTACAAGTTTTGAAAATCTTTTTTTTAAGTTTTTTGTTAGGGGATAGAAATGTCTAAAATGCGGCTCGTTCCCCCCATTCAAGGAGTTCTCACCAATAGCTCGTTACATTTAAACCCAAGAACTTACCAAAGTGACCCATATCACTCGAAATTTTACCAGAAATCTAGATCTAGTCACCGCTGAGCAAAATTCCTGTGACTCTTTTTTTAATTGATAGAACTTGTATAAATATCCGTTCCTTTGTACCTAGAAAACCAACTTACCGAACGATTTAAAAAAACACCGGGTGTCATTCGAACGGGCAGCCGATCCCAAAACCGAAGACACTTAAAAATTTACATTGCGAACATTAAAAATTTACATTAGAACTCGAGTTATTGTAGTTTGATAATGTATTTCTATGAAAAGTATAGGAAAAATACTTAAATAACAAAGTAAAAAAATTTTAACTGCAGTTGGAACCCTTTCTAAAAATTCCTCTTTCAAATGGGTTTAGAGATGCACGCATTCCTCATTTCCGTAAGTTTGGGTGTGTGTGATTTTTTTTCTTCCTCCAATTCTTACCAAACTTAGATCTTTTTCCGTAGAATTCAACTTTGATCACGAAGACGTATAACTCTTGCTAAAATTCCCATTGGTTCAAAAGTTATGCCCAACAATTTCTCTGAAATTCTTTCCCTTTTTTTCAATAGTCCAAAACAACCACTTTTTTTTCACTCTAGAAACTTACCAAAGTTACCCATTTCACTCGAAATTTTACCAGGAATCTAAATCTGACCTCCGTTTCGCAAAATTCCTGTAACTTTCTTTTTTCAAATTCAAGAAACTTCTTTAAAATACCGACCATACCTCGCAGGAAAGCTAACTTACAATCATTTCTAGAGGTTACTGAAGCATTTGGTAGAAATTGTACTCGCTTTGCCATTAAAGGGTTGAATTCTATTTTGCCGCTCCCAAATACATGTAAATCGTACCAGTTTTGAAAATATTTTTTTCTAAGTTTTTTGATAGAGGATCGCCATGTCTGAAATGCGGCCCGTTCCCCCATTCAAGAACTTCTCACCAATAGGTCGGTGTTTTAACCCCCAGACCTTACCAAAGTGACCCATATCACTCGAAATTTTACCAGGAATCTAAATCTGGTCCCCGCTTGGATAAATTCCTCTAATTTTTTTTTTTTTAAATTCAAAGAACTTCCTTAAAAATCCGACCCTTTATAGCTGGAAAGCCAACTTCCTGAACGATTTAAAAAAAACGGGTGTCATTCGAACGGGGAGCCAATCCCAAAAACGAAGACACTTAAAAATTTACTTTGCGATCATTAGAACTCGAGTTATTGTACTTTGATAATGTATTTCTCTATGAAAAGTATAGGAAAAACACCGAAAAAACAAAATAAAAAAATTTTAACTGTAGTTGGAACCCTTTTTAAGCATTCCTCTTTCAAATGGGTTTAATTGCACACATTCCTCATTTCCGAAAGTTTGGGTCATTTTTTATCTTCCTCCAGTTCTTATCAAACTTAGTTTTTCTTCCGTAGAATTCAACGCTGATCACGAATATTTAAGACGCTTGTTAAAATTCCCATTGATTCAAATTTATGCCCAACAGTTTCTTTGGAATTTTTTCCGTTTTTTCATTAGTCTTAGACAACCACTTTTTTTTTCACTCTAAAAACTTACCAAAGTGACCCATTTCACTCAAAGTTTTACCAGGAATATAAATCTGGTCTCCATTTCGCAAAATTCCTGTACCTTTTTTTTAATTTGAAAGAACTTTAAAAAACCGACAATGCCTTGCAGGAAAGCCAAATTACAACAATTTTTTTTTAGATGTTACTGAAGTATTTGGTAGAAATTGTACTAGTTTTGCCAATAAAAGGTAGAATTCTATTTTGCCGCTCCCAAATACATGTAAATCGTACCAGTTTTGAAAATATTTTTTTCTAAATTCTTTAATAGGGGATCGCCATGTCTGAAATGCGGCCCGTTCTCCCCATTCAAGAATTTCTCACCAATAGCTCGGTATTTTAACCCCAAAAACTGTATTGTACCTCCTTTTGGAAGTACATCCCTCGAAGTATCATCGTGAGCTACAGGTGTAGGGTTAGCGAAAGAACTCGGATCAAACATTATCTTAATATGACTTTATTAAGATATTTGACTTAAACTTTTAACAAATATAATTATAATAACTAATATGAGAGAATCTATGATAACGCAATACTTAACACACAATATATATTTTTTTACTATGATCTAACCTAATTCTGACCAATCTCAATAATCGAACCGCCTGCAAAGTGTAATCAATCCTACCTTACGCTGGCGTGCAAAAATTAAGGACGAGACGGAATATAACTTTGTACAAAAGATTTCCAAATCAAAACATTTAATATCGTAAGATTCATAATACGTAAGGACATGTGTAATATGTAAGCAACACTTACTAAAAGAGAAATCAGAGGGATAAAAAGAAGCTTTATTGAAAAAGTAGCATGGAGCGCAATGCGACTGAAGGCCGAAACATCCCTGTGATGGGTGTCCAGCAAGAAACATCCGGTCTTTAGTAGGGGATATGATCTCCCCTGACTGCTAGGCAGGTTTCACAGCGTCTGCCCATGCTGAGAATGAGGGTGTCAATGAGTTGTTGAGGCATTGCTGCCCATTCGTCTTGCAGCGCCAATCGAAGCTCCCGAATCGTTACTGGTGGTAAGGTACGAGCTGTCAAGCGTCTGCCTAGAAAATCCCATACATGCTCGATGGGATTGAGATCCGGAGATCGTGCCGGCCAATCCATACGTTCAATATCCTCACTCTCTAAGAGCTGTTCGGCAGCTACTGTGCGATGACATGGTGCATTGTCGTCCATGAAAAGGAACTGCAGACCCATAGCGCCTCTAAAAAGACGCACATATGGAAGAAGAATCTCGTTACAATAACGGGTCCCGTTGACTGAACCTGCGTCGAAGATGTGAAGGTCTGTACGACTACCAAGCATGATGCCTCCCCAAACGAGAACACCGCGACCTCCATACCTGTCCCTTTCAATGATGTTCGAGGGATGATTGCGGATTCCCCGCTCTCTCCAGATGAGTATGCGATGAGAATCGCTACTCAAACTGAATCTGCTCTCATCTGTAAAGAGTACTCGTCCCCATTCATTGTCTCTCCAATTCCGGTGTTCCCGGCACCACAGAGAACGCCTTCTCCGATGGGCAGGCGTTAAAGGTACACACCGTACAGGGCGTCGAGCAAACAGACCACAACCGTGCAGTCTTCTGGCCACGGTAAAACGCGATATCGGTCGTCCAGTCGCCTGTGTCGTGTGTCTAGGGATTTCTCCCGCTGTCTGCCGCCTGTTTCTTCTGGCCTGTAAGACAATGTACCGGTCATCTGCGGGTGTGGTTCCTCGTGGACGGCCACTACTGAACCCCGGATAGCTGTTCCTGTAGTTTGAAATTGTTTCCAAAGTCGTGAATCGATGCTGTGAGTAATTCGAACTCTGCAGCCACACTTGTCACACTGCGGCCTTCCTCCAACTTCCCAATGATTCGACCTCGGGTAAAAGCATCCAGATGTCGTCTAACAGATTGATTATTCGCCATTTCTCGCTGAGGCAGCAACTCGGTGTGATTTTAACTGCTATACGGCGTGCAATCTCTTTGCCAGAAATACTGATCTTACACCGACAACATGCTTTATACTACTCAGACACTCCCCCATTACGTCTACCTGCATATCTGCGCATGTGCTACCGTACATCACCTTACTTAATCTCCTGATTGGTCTTTCTGTCCGCTCTGCCTCTTCGTTCAGCTGATATGCTTATTTTTCGACTTCGTCCTTAATTTTTGCACACCAGTGTATATTTTTAAGTAATGCTACTTGTCTTTATCTGCAATGGTATGCAGCTTGACGGTTAACTTCTAGTCGAACACCAATATGTTTATCCACGGCAAGTAGAACTTAATCAATCTTACACCACGAACTGCAATAATCTTCAACTGCCACAACGCACATCAATTGTTTAACATTCCTTCACATTGCCATCCCGCTTATTCTAAGATCCTATATTTAAAGTCGGTTTATTTGCATTTCTCCTTCACATCTCGTTTCTTGGATTTTGTTGGAAATGAGTTGCCATTAATTCTGGCCCAAAGAACCCAAAGGACTTGTTAAAGAAAAGACGCGTAAGACGTCACAATACTCTCCAAGAAACAAAACGTGATTTATTCGAGGGTCTTAATGGCCTTAAGAAATTACGAGCCTAAATTTTATTCTAAGGTTTAGTTTCTAATGCTTCACTTAAATTTTAAGTTTCACTATTCATCTTATGTTTAATTTTTAATATTTCTCCTTAATTTGAATTTTCCACCGCTTCAATAAATTTTACTTAATTAAATAGACTAACATTCATAGTCATGCATTTTAATCACGGTAGATTCTCACATGTACAGAATAAATAGACGTGTCCTATCTGGGTAACAGAGCCGGGGAAAAACCATATATGACTTAAATGGTAGAAAAAACGAAGCCCACACATCTCTTAACTAACTTAATTCTACCTAAATGTTTACTTAAATTTTAGCAATTTTTCTTCTTTACAGTTTACCATATCCGTCATGAAACATTAGCTCTGTTCTTTGTAGAAAGATAGACTTCAGGGTCTGTCACCCTGAAACAAAAATCTCTTAAGTGATTTGAAAAAAAAACAAAGTTTTACATATTATGATTACATTTCACAATTTTTATACAGTACATATCACTTTTAAATTGCAACTAATTTCTATACATATTTTTCATCTGGTTCTTTCAAAAACTTCCCCTCAAATCACGCAGCGCTGATTAAATGTTATGTTAGTATGCTATCTACGCCGCGTTTCCCAAAACCAGATGTTTCTTAATATGAAGCAATATAACAACACATATATATACACTATACAATTACAAAAAAATTTCAATAAAAACAAAACAAACAACCAAAGGAATTGTCGCATCTTAGCGAAGTCAACAGAAGTAAACAAATGCATTTTTACAGTTGTTTTCTCCAGAATTACACAAAAATTTTACAAGACAAAAGCTTTTTTCTTTTCTAGAAAAACACTCATTTTAGTGTCCACTTTTGCTTGGCTTCTAAAATTTTAATTATCCGACCGTGACTTGGCTTAGTTGCAAAAATTCTTCCGACCACTTGTTCGAAAGAATATAAAAAGAAACGATACATCCTGGTTCTTATAACTTGTATAGTTGGCGTTTCCTACCAAGACCTCCAGTGACAAGGATTTCTTTGTACATGTTCCTCTCCTTTCCTGGTCTTGCCGTTGTTGATCACCTCCTCGTCTGGCATTCTTGTTGCTTGATCTTGTTCGCTCTTCGATGTATGGACTATCGTTCCTTTCTCTGCCTTTTCTGGATCGAACTGGTCCTCCTTGTTGTGTCTTCCTCTCTATGGTCAGTTGGGACTCCTCTCTTTCCCCCTTTCTTGGTCTCAGATTGTAGCTGCTTGTGGTGGGCGTTACAATCTCTTCCCTTCGGTTTTTCTTTCTTAATCTTGGCAACACACTATTAGAATTATTTGATGACAATCCTCTTTTATTTACTCTATGCTCTGATCCCTTCTGAACCTTCCTTTCTGGTCCTCCTGACCTAGATTCATTTGATCTTTTATATCCTAACTTTTCATTTTTACTTTTTTTAATCATTCTACCTTTCTCAGACCCAGAACTAGGTATTGATCTGATAAGTGGTCCGTGCTCATTGGTCTTATTTGTGTGTTTCTCACCTTGATTATTTCTAACTTAACCCTTTTTCCTCCAACTCACGCTTTACTTCTGACCCTTTCTTTTTACCATCTCGCGACTCATTTGATCTCCGTTGTACTCTGCCAAAACCACTTGATTCACCGCGCAAATTACCGTTATCCGAACTACCAGTTCTTATCTCCGTCTCGTCACATTTCCTATGACGATATATTCGAACCTGATCTACATTAATCGTTAACCTTTTTCCCGCTTTCCATATCACTACGTTGTTATTCTTAACATCTAATACTCTATACGGACCTTCAAATTTTGGTTTAAACTTATCTGCTACTTTTCTTGTTGCCGAACTTAAAGGATGTGTTGCTACCATAACCCAATCATTCACCTTAATTTGCACATCACGCCTATGTCTATTATAATATTTCCTCCATTTTTCATGTTTAGTTTTTGTGTTTCGTCTAGCCTCCTCAAACAATCTTTCAATATCTCCTACCGCAAATTCCGTTCCGTCTCTGATACCATCACTAATTTCTGAAAAGACGTAATTAACTTTCTACCTAAAAATAATTCCGCAGGGGTTTTCCCCGTTGTTTCGTTTACAGCCGTACGAATAGCATAAGCAAACTCACGTAAGAATTTGTCCCATGTGTCATGTTGCTCATTGACATAATTTGCAATCATTTGCACCAGATCGCGATTTACGCGTTCTGTTCTATTTGCTTGAGGTCTATAAACAACAGTCTTCACATGCCTTACGCCTAATCTTTCACTTAAATTCTCAAAAATATCGGAAATAAATTGGGGACCGTTACCACTAATTAATTTTATTGGAGCTCCAAAACGCGATATATAATTATCAAAAAAATTATCTGCTATAACTCGAGCAGAGGCTTTTTTCAGGGGTATGATTTCAGCTCACTTGCTGAAATGATCCGTAATTACTAATACATATCGGTTGCGACTTACTCTCGACACGGGATACGGACCTAACAAATCTAACATAACTATTTCATTTGGATAATTTGATACAATTGGTATTAACCGAGCAGCTGGTAACACGTTTTTATAATTATTAATTTGGCACATATGGCATGTAGAGACATTGATCAATAAATTTTCTCATATACGGGAAATAACAAACATCCCTTATTTTATGATAAGTTTTAAAACGTCCGAAATGACCTGCTAATGGCTTGTCATGAAATTCTCTCATAATTTTTCATTCCTTAAAGATTTTGGAATTGCATTCCTCCTAATGACGTTGCATATTTCGCATAAAATAAAAAGCCTTCTACTAGCCTAAAATCGCGGAACCAATTCTCACATATTGCAGCCTTAACCGAGCTATCTTCTGGGTTTTCTAGATATCTATAGATATGACCTAATTCTGGGTCTGTTTTTTGTTCTTTGATCTCGTGACGAAAGCACCAAATCTCTGATTATTGCACAACTAACTTTCTTTCCTATTATACTTTCAATTGGGTTTCTCGACCAAACGTCAGCTATTGTATTCTGAGTTCCAGGACGATGCTCCAATTCTATATTAAATTCTGCTAATTTTAATGCCCATCTGATCATTCTATTTGACAAATTTTTACCAGTCGTTAAATGTGTTAACGCAGCGTGATCTGTAATAACTTTAATCGGCAAAGAACCTAAATATGTTCTGAATTTATTCAGAGCCCAAACCACTGCTAAACATTCTCTCTCTGTTACCATGTAATTCCTCTCCGCAGCACTAAGCGTACGAGAAGCAAATACTACTGGCCAATGTTCTTGGTTTTAGAACCGCTCCCACCCCTATTGAGCTTGCATCCGTAAATAATTCAAAAGGTTTTTTTGAAATCTGGAAATTTTAAAACTGGCGCTTTTGTTATAACCACCTTGACCGCGTCGAATGCTTTCTGCGCCTCAATCGACCAAATATATATATATATATATATATATATATAAATCTCTTTAATTTTCGCTTAAGATTATAAAGAGGTTCGCAAATATCTGCATAATTTTTACAAAATTTTGCGTCCCATTGAGACATTCCTAAAAATGTCGACAACTATGCGGAGGTTTCATTTCAACTATAGCTTGAATTTTTGTGTTTCATGAGTTTTAATTCCCTTCTCAATAATTAAACCCAAATATTTTAACTCTTCACAACCAAAGCTGCCCCTGACAAGCCAAATGGCATTCTGCGGAAGGCGTATGTACCATTTTTCGTTACAAACGCGCGGTTTTAACTATATCACTAGGGTTCACAGCCATCTGAAAATATCCCGACCGAAGGTCCAGGGCAGACATTATGCCTGTGTGGGGTATGTTCATTATTAAATCGTGTATTAATGGTAAAGGATACCTAGGGTATTTCAAGATCGCATTTAGTTTCCGATAATCAATAGCAAATGTATACGCTTCCGGATTATCCGGCGGTGGTGTGTGTGTGTGTGTAACCCATTATTCTTTCTACATAACACCACTGATGACGCGTACGGGGATTGAATGGGAATTATATTACCCTCTTTCAACATTTTGTCAACGTGATAATCGAGAATCTCTTGCTTAACCCTATCATATTTGTACGGCCGGGAAACAACCGATGGGTTATCTTCTGTGTCAATCTCATGATATAAAACATGCGTAAGCCCTGGTTTATCTGAAAACAATCCTTGAAAACTATTAAACAAATCTTGTAATTCCCGTTTCTGTTTTTCTTCTAATTTTGTCTTAGAAAGATCTATTTCTACTTTTTCTATTTCAACCGTTTTAATCACTTTATTAATCTGCGAATCTGGAATCGCCAAAGATTTTCGATCAAAGTCTAAAATAATATTTGATCCACCTATGAAGTCTATCCCAAGAACACACGGGTATTCCAAATCTGCTAACACATGGAACAACCAAGGCTTTTCGAAATCCCGTATTCGAATATTTAATTCCACAACTCCCATATTTCGACATTTAGCTCCTTGCGCCGTGATCACCTGAGTACTCGATTTCTTTACTTGTTTATAAAAAAATATTTTTGGTATGTCTCTTCCGATATAAATGACTTCTCCGCTCCAATGTCCCATAACGCTTTCGTAAAAGTTTCCTCTAATAAAATAGGAACATACGGAAGTTCTACCGGAGACATACATATTGCTGAAAGTTTAATCGGTGACTGATTTATCGATTGCATCTGATCCCCTTTAACATCACTCACTCTCAAAACATTTAATCGTCCCATTTGCTTTCTACTGCCTCGACTAAAATTTTCACTCGAACCCCTATTTCTTTGGTCCCCTGTACTAAAATCGTCATTTTGACCTCTATTTCTAAATTGATATCCCCTATCGTTAAATCTGCAATCATCGTTTTGAAACCTATTCTTGCTCTCAAACCACTGATTTCCTTGACGGTTGTTCTGATAGTTACCCCTATAATCATTTCTACCATGATTTCGTCTATGTACCACTTTAGAATTTCTCCAATTTCCTCTATTATTACCAACATTAGATATCCTACGCTCATTCCAATCTCGTCCTTCCACGTTATTACTATTTCTCGAACCCAATGTTGCCTTGCACGAATATCTTTCCTCAAACTTAGCTAATACTTCTAATAATTGGATCGCGGTTTGTGGATTACGCACCCCCCTCCTCCACATAGTCCTGAACTTGCGGCTCAAGTCTAACGAAAATATGATCTACAAGGGCTTTCTCAGACATCCCCAGTTCTAATTTCTTGTTTAACTTAAGCAAATCGTAAACAAAATCTGTCGGCTCCTGGTTCTGTCTTTGCTGAGACGCGTAAAAACGCGTTTCTAATTCCTTTTTATTTTGGATGGCAGGGAATGCTTTCGACAATGCTACTTTCAGCTGTGCGAAGTCCGTGGCGGTATTTTGCACTAACGTCGATCCGAATATTTGGTACCAATCCACGGCTCTACCCAGGAGATGACCCTTTAAATAAGCACACGATAAGTCACTGGGTATTTCAAGTACTTTAATTTGTGGTTATCTATACCCTCTAAAAATTCGGTGACGTTCTCCGACCCAGAAAAGTATACTTTTGGCCAAACATTAAATCCACTCGCGTTTCTCATCTCGGGGTCCTATAGATTAAACCTAGTTGCGCGCCATTGTGATGTACCTCCCTTTGGAAGTACATCCCTCGTGAGCTAGAGGTGTAGGGTTATCGTAAGATATAAAATCAAACATTATCTTAATATGACTTTATTAAGATATTCAACTTAAACTTTTAACAAATATAATATTATAAATTAATGAGAATCTACGATGACGCAATACGCAACACACAATATATATATATATATTTACACTATGATCTAATCTAATTCTGACCAAAAAAAAATCTCAATAATCAAAACGCCTAACCCTCAATTCTAATAAAGTGTAATCAATCCTACCTTATATTATTCCGTAATGCTACTTGTATTTATCTGCAATGGTATGCAGCTTGACGGTTAACTTCTAGTCGAACACCAATATGTTTATCCACGGCAAGTAGAACTTAATCAATCTTACACCAATAACTGCAATAATCTACAACTGCCACAACGCAGATATATTGTCAAACATTCCTTTACACTGCCATCCCACTTATTCTAAAATCCTATATTTAAAGTCGGTTTATTTGCATTTCTTCACATTTCGTTTATTGGATTTGATTGGAAATGAGTTGCCATTAATTCTGGCCCAAAGAACCCAAAGGACTAGTTAAAGAAAAGACGCGTAAGACGTCACAGAACTTACCAGAGTGACTCATATCACTCGAAATTTGATCAGGAATCTAAATCTGGTCTCCGCTTAGCAAAATTCCTGTAACTTTTTTTAATTCAAAGAACTTCTTTAAAAATACAACCCTTTGTAGCTGGAAAGCCAACTTACGGAACTATTTTAAAAAACCGGGGTGTCATTCAAACGGGGAGCCGCTCCCAAACACGAAGACACTTAAAAATTCACTTTGCACTTATTAGAACTCGAGTTATTGTACTTTGATAATGCATTCCTACAAAAATTATAGGAAAACACCGAAAAAAAAAGTAAAAAATTTTTTTAAATGCAGTTGGATCCCTTTTTAAACGTTCCTGTTTCAAATGGGTTTAATTGCAACGCTTTCCTCAATTCCGTTTGTTTGGGTCATTTTTTTTTCTTCCTCCAATTCTTACCAAATTTAATTTTTTTTCCGTAGAATTCCACGCTGATCACGAATATGTATGACGCTTGTTAAAATTCCCATTGGTACAAAAGTTATGCCAAACAATTTCTTTGAAATTTTTTCCCTTTTTCTCAATAGTCTGATTTGGTGACAAAGGCAACCACATTTTTTTCTCTTTTGAAACTTACCAAAGTGACCCATTTCACTCGAAATTTTAGCAGGAATCTAAATTTGGTCTCCGTTTCGCAAAATTCCTGTACCTTTTTTTTTTAAATTGAAGAAACTTCTTTAAAAAACCGACCATGTCTTGCAGGAAAGGCAACTTACAGTCATTTCTAGGGGTTACTGAAGTATTTGGTAGAAATTGTACTAGTTTTGCCAATGAAAGGTTGAATTCTATTTTGCCGCTCCCAAATACATGTAAATCGAACCAGTTTTGAAAATCTTTTTTTTTTAATTTTTTGTTAGGGGATTGTCATGTCTGAAATGCGGCCCATTACCCCCATTGAAGAAGTTCTCACCAATAGCTCGGTACTTTTAATCGCAAAAAATTACCAAAGTGACCCATATCACTCGAAATTTTACAAGGAATCTAAATCTGGTCACCGCTTAGCAAAATTCCTGCGACTCTTTTTTTAATTCAAAGAACTTATTTTAAAATCCGTCCCTTTGTAGCGGGAAAGTCAACTTACCGAATGATTTTAAAAAACTGGAGGTCATTCGAACAGGGTGCCGATCCCAAAACCAAATACACATAAAATTTACTTTCCGATCATTAGAACTCGAGTTATTGTACTTTGTGGTCACGTATTTCTATGAAAAGTATAGGTAAAACACCGAACCCTTTTTAAACATTCCTCTTTCAAATGGGTTTAATTGCAACGAATTCCTCATTTCCGTAAGTTTGGGTCACACACATTTTTTTTCTTCCCCCAATACTTAACAAACTTAGATTTTTTTCCGTAGAATTCAACGTTGATCACGATGACGTATGACGCTTGTTAAAATTCCCATTGGTTCAAAACTTATTTCCAAAAAGTTCTTTCAAATTTTTTCCCTTTTTCCAATAGTGTGATTCGGTGACCAAACCAACCACTTTTTTCTTCACTCTAGAAACTTACCAAAGTGCCCCATTTCACTGAAAATTTTACCAGGAATCTAAAGATGGTCTCCATTTCCAAAATTCTCCTGTACCTTTTTTTAAAATTGAAAGAATTTCTTTAAAAAACCGACCATGCCTTGGAAGAAAGGCAACTTACAGTCATTTCAAGAGGTTACTGAAGTATTTGGTAGAAATTGTAGTAGTTTTGCTAATGAAAGGTTGAATTCTATTTTGCCGCTCCCAAATACATGTAAATCGAACAAGTTTTGAAAATCTTTTTTTTTTTTAATTTTTGTTAGGGGATTGTCATGTCTGAAATGCGGCCCATTACCCCCATTCAAGAAGTTCTCACCAATAGCTCGGTACTTTTAACCCCAAGAACTTACCAAAGTGACCCATATCACTCGATATTTTATCAGGAATCTAAATCTGGTCTCCGCGTAGCAAAATTCCTGTAACTTTTTTTTTTAACTAAAAGAACTTCTTTAAAAATCTGACCATGCCTTGGAAGAAAGTCAACTTAGTCATTTCTAGAGGTTACTAAAGTATTTTGTAGAAATTTTACTAGTTTTGCCAGTAAAAGTTTAAATTCTATTTTGCCGCTCCCAAATACATGTAAATCAAATAAGTTTTGAAAATCTTTTTTTAAAAATTTTTTGTTAGGGGATCGTCATGTCTCAAATGCGGCCCGTTACCCCCATTGAAGAAGTTCTCACGAAAAACTCGGTACTTTTAACCCCAAAAACTTACCACAGTGACCCATATCATTTGAAATTTTACCATGAATCGTAATTTGGTCTCAGTTTAGCGAAACTCCTCTGTAACTTTTTTTTTTAATTCAAAGAAATTTTTTTAAAATCTGACCGTTTGTAGCTGGAAAGCCAACTTACCAAACGATTTTCAAAAACCGGGCGTCACTCGAACGGTGAGACACTCCCAAATCTGAAAACACATAAACATCACTCTGCGATTATTAGAACTCGAGTTACTGCACTTTGATAATGCATTTCCATGAAAAGTATAGCAAAAACACCGAAAAAACAAAGTAAAAAATTTTTAACTGTAGTTGGATTCAATTTTAAACGTTCCTCTCTCAAATGGGTTTAATTGCAACGCATTCTTCATTTCCGTGCGTTTCGGTCATTTTTTTTTTTCTGCAATTCTTACCAAACTTAGTTTTTCTTTCGTAGAATTCAACCCTGATTACAAATATGTATGCCGCTTGTTAAAATTCCCATTGGTTCAAGTTATTCCCAATAATTTCCTCTTTTTTTTCACTCAAGAAACTTACCAAAATGAACCATTTCACTCAAAATTTGACCAGGAATATAAATCTGGTCTCCGTTTCGGAAATTCTTGAACCTTTTTTTTCAAATTGAAGAAACACCTTTAAAAAGCCGACCGTCTTCCAGGAAAGCCAACTTGCAGTCATTTTTAGAGGTTACTGCAGTATTTGAAGAAATTAAACTAGTTTTGCCAATGAAAGGTTGAATTCTATTTTACATCTCCCAAATACATGTAAATCGTACAAATTTAAAATTTATTTTTTTTAAGTTTTTTGTTAGGAGATAAACATGTCTAAAATGCGGCCCGTTCCCCCATTCAAGAAGTCCTCCCACAATAGCTTGGATCGTTTAACCCCAAGAACTTACCAAAGTGATCCATTTCACTTGAAATTTTACCAGTACTCTAAATCTGGTCTCCGCTTAGCAAAATTCCTGTAACTTTTTTTTTAATTCAAAGAACTTTAAAAATCCGTCCCTCTGTAGTTTGAAAACCAACTTACCGAACAAATTTTAAAAAACTGGGTGTCGTTCGATCAGGGAGGCACTCCGAAACCCGAAAACACTTAAACTTTACTCTGCGATTATTAGAACTCGAGTTAATGCACTTTTAAAATGCATTTCCATGAAAAATAAGAAAAACACCGATAGAGCAAAGTAAAAAAATTTTAACTGTAGTTGGATCATTTTTTAAACGTTCCTCTTTCAAATGGATTTAATTGCACTCATTCTTCATTTGCGTAAGTTTGGGTCTCTCATTTTTTTTCTTCCTCCAATTCTTACCAAACTTAGATTTTTTTCCGTAGAATCTACGTTGATAACCAAGATGTATGACGCTTGCTAAAATTCCCATTGGTACAAAAGTTATGCCCAAAAATTTCTTTGAAATGTTTTCCCTTTTTTCAATAGTCTGTTTCGGTGTCTAAGCCAACCATTTTTTTTTCATTCTAGAAACTTACCAAAGTGACCCATTTCACTCGAAATTTTACCAGGAATCTAAATCTGGTTTCCGTTTCGCAAAATTCCTTTGCCTTTCTTTTCAAATTGAAGAAACTTCTTTAAAAAAACCGATCATGCCTTGCAGGAAAGCCAACTTACGATAATTTTTAGAGGTTACCGAAGTATTTTGTAGAAATTGTACTAGTTTTGCCAATGAAAAGTTGAATTCTATTTTGCCGCTCCCAAATACATGTAAATAGAACAAGTTTTGAAAATCTTTTTTTTTAAATTTTTTGTTAGGGGATTGTCATGTCTGAAATGCGGCCCATTACCCCCATTCAAGAAGTTCTCACCAATAGCTCGGTACTTTTAACCCCCAAAACTTACACAAGTGACCCATTATCACTCAAATTTTAGCAGGAATCTAAATCTGGTCTCCGTTTAGTAAAATTCCTGTAACATTTTTTTAATTCAAAGAACTTCTTTAAAAATCCGACCCTTTGTAGCTGGAAAGCCAACTTACCGAACGATTTAAAAAGTCGGGTGTCATTCGAACGGGGGGGAGCCGCTTCCAAACCCGAAGACACTTAAAAATATACTTTGCGATTATTAGAACTGGAGTTATTGTACTTTGATAATGCATTTCTGTGAAAAGTATAGGAAAACACCGAAAAAACGAAGTAAAAAAATTTAACTTTAGTTGGATCCCTTTTTAAACGTTCCTCTTTCAAATGGGTTTAATTGCCACGCATATTCCTCATTTCCTTTGGTTTGGGTCTTTTTTTTCCTTCCTCCAATTCTCACCAAACTTAGTTTTTCTTCCGTAGAATTCAACGCTGATCACGAATATGCATGACGTTTGTTAAAATTCCCATTGGTTCAAAAGTTATGCCCAACAATTTCTTTGAAATTTTTTCCGTTTTTTCAATAGTCTGTTTCGGTGACCAAGCCAACCACTTTTTTTTCACTCTAGAAACTTACCAAAGTGACCCATTTCACTCGAAATTTTACCAGGAATCCAAATCTGGTCTCCGCTTAGCAAAATTCCTGTAACTTTTTTTTTTTAAATTCAAAGAACTTCTTTAAAAATCCGACCATTTGTAGCTGAAAGGCCAACTTACCAAACGATTTAAAAAACCGGGAGTCATTCGAACGGTTAGCCGCTCCCAAACCCAAAGACAGTTATTTTAAATTTGTCATTTTGCAGAACAAATTGATAACTGCAGTAAAGTCTTTTCTTTAATGCAATAAAATTGAATTTATATTGAAGGAATTAACTGTAATGCGATTTTTGAATTTCAACATATATGAAATGCTCGCATGCACGCACACACACACACACACACACACAAAGAACATAAAAATTCAGCTTCCACAAGTATTTGTCTACTTGGATGAACAAGGCTTTTCTTTACTTATACAGAAATTTATGAAACAAAGAAACATGTTTTCGAAATGAGTAACATTTGAAGAATACTGTCGCAAATCAATTATCATTAATTTTCTGTGAGCATTCAAGAAGTGTCACTTGTTTGATAGATAAATGCAATTAAATATTTAAGTAACTTTAACTGAGCTGATCATACTTAACATGTTTCGCAAATATTATTTATCTCACTACTAAGAAAATAAAGTTGAAATCTTACTCACGAAACTATTAAGATAGACATACTAGAACCTCAGTAAATTGATTACTCAAGTAATGGAAACTGATAAACACACATTATAGGATATAGGCCTATCTTGATTCAAGTATATAGATTTTTTTTCTAAAATAACTTTCATAGCAGTTCATTCATCATAAAAAATCATATATATGCAGTAAATTCACATACACAATATAATTCATAAACACATTTAATTATATTTTGCCCAGTTAAAAAGAAAAAAAATGCGCGCGCGCACACCGTTGTCTAATATATTATCATGCCACTGTTTTGGTGCTATGGGACTGATATTTGGGGGATCATAATAACTATTGTTGTAAACCATATCTGTTGAGACGCATCCCCCTGTGCATTCCCCCCTCTACAGATTTTTGTCCAATATCTCGGCACGCGAGCCTCACAGTCCATTAGGACCTGGCTCATTCGATCCCTCACTATCTGCTCTCTCTCTTCCAGTTATTATCATTTCATGTATGCTCATATTTCATAGTTTTTAATTGTCTTACACTTTAATTGGTTTCAATTCACAATATCTTGGCTCCTGTTCGAGTCTCGGACTTGAGATTGAAACCAAGTGTTCCACTTGTCGAGACTCATTCAATCCTCTGCTTCATTCCCATTGTGTAGGCATAGGAAGGGCTTAAGCACAAAAATATCTTGCTCACATGTTAATCCTATGGGGACTGGAAAATATTTCACCCCCCCCCCCTTCTTCGTAAGGAATTGAGCTTGGAACTTGATTTATGGAGGTCCGCCATATTTTCGTATTAGCGCAAGCTTTACGTGGAGTTGGTCCCCTCCCCCTACAGGTCTTTCCCAGAAATAACTCGAATCCTATGCCACCTTGGTCGACCGCACCGGCTGGAATCGATTGTTCTTCTTATGAGCATTATAGATATATTTTTTCAGGACCATAGCCCCATTTCTTTACATTTCTAACATTTTAAAACTATTTTTAAAGTTATAATTTTTTTTTACATCCCGCATAGCTCCGAGGATTTTTGAGATTCGTTAATGAAACTCGGTCCATAAGTTCTCCTCGTTGAGCTGTTTCATCTGTTATAATCCGTGTGTAGATAGTGAGCTTATGGAGGTCGTTATCACTAAAGTTAGAATTCCCATATTTTTCCTACGGGGTTCGACCTTTTGATGACGTAACGATATTACAGAGATAGAAGGATGAAACTTTGGGATCACCTACTACTCTGTGTATCGTTGGGATGTACCGTGACCATTTACGTCACAGTTGTTCCACTCCGGGGGGAGTTAAATTCGTTTTCCTTTCTCGAGCTAGCACCGCCCCATTTGCAACTACAGGCTCCATACCGGTTCTAGTGGATTCCTCTTGTGTTTGCTCACAACCAGGCTTAGTTTCGAGTTGCTGGAAGTCCTGCTTCTATTTTATTTAATTGTTCTACATGTTTTAATTGTTTTAAAATTACCATAACTCGGGGGATTTTCAGGCGGATGTCTTAATTTTCTCAGGAACTATTCTTCCCTCCGAGACATTCAATATGAGGTCTCAGATGTCCCATTTGGCTCACTTCATCTCCAGATACAGTCTGATACTCCCCCCCCCCATGTTATTGGTCCTATTGTCCCTGTGCGGGGTGTTTAAATTTATTTAAATCGTGATTATCTCAGGTTTGGCTGGTCTAATTGACTGAAGGTTAGTATCGTTCAACTCTGCTTGTAACCGCCTTTCGCTAAAGATATTTAGAAAGATTTTAATCTTGTTACGCCAAAGAAGTTTAACTTCTTATGTGCGCACATAAGTACACACGCACTTTTTTCGAAAGGTTTTATTTTTCTTCATGCATCAAACGGCTGACGAGAAATAAAACAATACACAACATTCATTCGTTGCTTTTGCTAATCACTTATTATCCAGCAGCCATAAATATCAACAACTGATACTTAATATATGAGTATAATCTACTTCACTTACTCTCGGAACAATCAAAATACTGCCTCATCAATTCAACATCCTCAGTAAGCACCAGTCCTCAGTCGGCCAAATGATCATTAATTAAAAGTTAATTACAAGAAAGCATTACCAATGGCCATGATTATGTCATTATATTACGATTATGTCATTAGACCAGGAGTTTGCTATTGTACTACTGTGGCTAATATTTCCTACTTTCTTGACTAGTTACACTTAAGTTTTATAGCTATTTGTATATATCTATGGATTATATATATATATAAATAGTTATAAACCTAAGTATAACGTCAAAACACACACACACAGTAGGGAATATCAGCCACAATATTACAATAGCAAACTCTTGGCCTAAGAAACCAAGATTGCAGGTTTAAACAATGCTTTGTGACCAGTCAACCTTCACCTGTAATATACATATATAAATATTTTGCTGTTTATTGTTTGTACCAACTTTTGTTTATTTCAACTAGTTTTCAAAATGTGTGAATTAACTCCCCAGAAACTTAAAAAGGATCGTAATTACTTATCTTTAAAATAAGTTTTTTAAAAAGTGGCTACAAGTAAAGCACATTCTGATGCGAGCTGGTAGAAAATCAATGCTGCAAATTGGTAGAATGCTTCATCATATGTCTATTTTCACTTAATATTAAAGAGTAGATCCCCATCTCGGAACACATTCGAGATATTTTAGGTCAGAAAAATGTCTCAATAACTACAATTATCTGTTAATAATTACTCTATTTTTCACTTTCAAATATAAAAATCTAATATTTATAGTATAAAAGACGAACTATATGAAACACATTATGTATCAGAAAAAAAAATTGATACAAAGAGAACTGAGCATAACAAAATAAATCTTATAATACTAATGTTGTAACATTTTAATAATGTTGAGCATCTATTTGAAAAAAATGTATGTTCCAAGTTTTATTTCAATGCTTTAAATTTAAATGAAAAAAAAGACTCATTAAAAGTAAAAATTAAGTTGACAAAAAGTTTTTATAACATATTCAATAGGCATTTCGAGAAAATTAGTCATAAAATACTCCAGCATTTTTTTTAAAAAATGTTGTTGTTTTTTTTTTAATTTTTTGTCTTATTATTGTAATGTCTAGACTAGAACTCAAAATTCATTTAATTACATTATATGCTAAAGAAACACATTTAAAATGATTATAAGATTCACAAAATTACTTCCAATACAAACTAAATACAAATGATCAACAAATAAAATTCGTTTAACAAAGCTTTGATAACATCCAGCAAAAATTAAATAATCATTAACAGAATAATTACATCACAAATAGTAAGGAATTTTTAAAGATATTTTCATTCAGAAGATTACCAAATGGTGTACATACACTCAACTCCTTTTAAACACGGTCTTTTTTTACACTATTTTAAAATAACACAGTTTACCAATATACATAATTACACGGATTTTTCGTTCTAGCACAAATCCCCCTCCCCATTTTTTTTTTAATTTCAATTTTGACAGTGTAATCAGAAGACGGTTGGCTTATGCTCACACATGTGTGAATGATTTGGTCTACTTCATGGCTTGTTTACTTTGTATTCTGGAGTTATGGGGAATATCTGAAATTTATAACTTTTTGCTTTATTTTATTGTACTTAAAACTTGAACACAGCATTTTGTTCTTCAGTATAATTGCATTTTGTATTAAAGAATCCAGTTTACAGGATGCAAATAAATAATTTCAATAAAGTTCTAAATGTTGATGTTCGAACAAGTTGTTCTTTCTTTGATGGTAAAATTTCTAATAGTATTTTGTTGAGAATATTTTTTTTTACTATTAAAAAGGCAATATAGTAGGAATAGAGATTGAAACACTCAAATGCTATTTTTATTGCCTAATACGATTTCATTGATTCAATCATTTGAGCAGGGTATCACACATAAAGCAAACTTAAAAATATTTTAGACTCAGTGGAAGAAAGAAATTTGACTGTTGTGGATACACGGAGAAAGTTTATGAGTAATTTGGTATATCAGGATATCAATAACTCTGCAAGCAACTTGAGAACCCCCCAAAAAAAACAGCCATTAATAACAGATTTTGTAACAACAAGAAAACCAACAGACGCCATTAATAACGAATGAAATTCTTCATTTGAATCAGAGTCGATATTGGTGCTAAACGTATCTGGCACTAATCTACTAATGATAGTTATTTTTGATCCAGTTCGTAATAAACGCGAGTAGCGATGAACGCTTGATAGTAGATTTATAAAAATTGACATTGGGAATTGTATATATGAACTTATAGATTAAATATTTTCACTGTATACTAATTTTAATTTTTTTGTAGTAAAAATGAATTTGAAATTTGTTTTTGCTTTATAAATAAGTAGCATATGTATTTCATTATGACTTTTTTTGCACAGTGTTTGTGGAAAATATGTAGAGTTTTTCATCGAACATGATTTCTTAAAGTTGTTTAACATATATCACATGTATTTTTTACACGATTTTCTAAGGTACGTATCTACCGTGTAAAAAAAAGAGTTGGGTGCATGTTTATATATATATATATATATATATATACATAAAAATATATCACATAAAGAAAAGGAAAGTGTCACTGAATAATAAATTTTTCACTCATTTCAAAATCTGATAATTTGTTTAAAATAAATTAAAGATTAAAATTAATGATTTCAGTTCAAAATATATACAATATTATATAGTGTTAAGGTTAATTTAAAATGGAGGAGTTATAAGGAACTTAATTCTTTCAAACTGCCTAAGGGAAATCAAAAAAATAATACATTGTACATACATTTGAACATACATTTCGAATACATTTGTATTCGAATTGAATAACGAGAATTAAATATATGTATTTAAATTTCTAGTACAATTCTTAGTATCTTCAGTAGTTTGACAATAGTATCTAACATTTAAAGGGAAGACAACTTGAAAACAAAATAATTTACAAGCACTAATTTATTTTCGTGTACTGGACGATTGAGTGAATAATTATTTAAGTTCATTGGTATTCCCCAATGAATCAGCTATGTAAAGCTGATTCTTTTTTTCCCAAACCAATTTTCTAAAAACAAAACAATATAACGTCATTAAAGGATCCACAATCCTTGTATATTAACCAATAAAAAAAACTTAACAAATGCTAATATAAACTTGGTGCTAATCCATTAAAATTTTTAGATAAATCTTTCATTTTATGATATTATTTCTGTTTATTTTAAATAACATAAAATATTTCAAAGCATTCAATAAAAATTTCGTATTTCCTCACTGTGCCGACAGAGTGATAAATTCTTAAGAAAAACCATATTCCCCATTGACATTGCCAAATACCATACTTTTTTTATGCGTTTCCTTATTATTCTCTCTAAGAAACCTTCAAAAATTCTTGGAGTATAAAGTTGTCTTTAAATAATCCTCAAAAAATAATTTAAATATTAAAATAATGACAAAAACACAAGTACTGTAAATTAATCACAAATAATGCAAAATTGGAGAAAATCACAACTTGATTCTTTCTTTACATAATGTACAAACACATTTTCATTTCACATTGTAGTTTAAGGCATTAATGAACTATAAACATTCTCAGAAGCACAGGTTAATGTTGCAAAGGTCCTAGATTCTAAGCTATTTTGCCTAGAATGTCTTTCAAGCAAAATTGAAGTTTCATCAATTCTTTGTGAATGACAATCTTTTAGTATTGAAGTGTCATCGTGGTCATTAGACTTTACATCCTCTTTCTTCTGTAATAAACTGCTCAAATTACCAATAGATATATCCCACTCTCGAAATGCATTGAGCAGAAATATTCCACATATAACAGTGAAAAACCCACATAAGCTTCCTACAACATCTGCAGTGGCCATATTGCCCCACTCCTTAAACAAAATTGCAGAAGCACTAATCACAAAAGTAGTAAAAAAAACATAATACACTGGAGTAACAACAGATGTATTAAATGTATCTAATGCTTTGTTTAAATAATTAATCTGCACAGTAACACAGAAAATCAAAGATATTACAAAGAACCACGCAAGCAAATTACGAAATTCATTTCGTGAACCTGCAATAGTTTCTCGAAGTGCTAATCCAAGACCTTTGCATTCCATCACAGATAATGAACCTATCATTGAGCATATGAGAATATACACTACAACATTAGAAGATCCATATCTTGGGACACAAAACACAACCAGGAAACAGGAAGCGAATATGATTGCTGTCATATAAATGACAAATCCTGTAGGAGGAAATATTTATACTTGAGATACAAACAATAAATTAAATTAAAAGTATTTAAATTCAAAAATATTTCTAGACAAGGAAATATATATTAAAAACATTTGAAATTCCTCACAAGGATGTAAAAGTAATGGAAAATTTCTTTCAACCCTAACTACCATAAAATGTGACATATAACATTCACCTATACTTTCAAATTGCATTTTTTAAATTTTTTAGTATATTCATCGCATAAAGGACATCTTCTTTTAATCACGAAGAAACCTGAAATGTACGTATGCAATGCCCTTATGTTCTGAAATCTATTATTCGCGAAATCATCCCAGGCTTTTGAAAAAATAGTATATGTCTAGAGCTACATTTGTTTTAAGGTTACAAGGTGTTATTTCTTTTAAATAAACAGTATTTCAATCTATTAGGAGTTAATTTTTTATGCCCTCATTTCTTTTTTTATTTTTAAAGTTATCCTTTTTATACCCGGCATTATAACAACGTCGGATTTGACAGGATTTTCTTTCCAATAGCCTATTTCAAAAATTGAGGATTCAATAATATGAATAATTCTCAATATAATTATAATAATAATGTAAGAAATTTAACAGTTCCTACTGATTATATATTACAGACAATTAAAAAATCAAATATTCAACTGAACTATGTGTTTCAGGTGCTCAAAATCGTGCAGATCCTGTTAAATTATGATGTAAATATTTTCCACTATTAAAATTCATTTGCCATATGAAATAAGTTTTTCAGCATAGACTATCAACTGAGTATTGTGTTTTTATTGCCACAGAAAAAAAATTCTAAGTATTTTAAACTCTTATGAAAAACTAAGAAATACAATAGTTAATGAAAGAAATCCCCCATTAAATGATTCAAAATGTAGACTGAGGCATTCTGTCTTACTCTATTGAAGCCACAAAAAAGCTTTATAATTAAACAAATGAAAACAGATATTCATTCGAATACAATACAACAGTTAATGAAAGAAATCCCCCATTAAAGGATTCAAAATGTAGACTGAGGCATTCTGTCTTACTCTATTGAAGCCACAAAAAAGCTTTATAATTAAACAACAAATGAAAACAGATATTCATTCGAATACAATACAACAGTTAATGAAAGAAATCCCCCATTAAAGGATTCAAAATGTAGACTGAGGCATTCTGTGTTACTCTATTGAAGCCACAAAAAAGCTTTATAATTTAACAACAAATGAAAACAGATATTTATTCGAATACAATACAATAGTTAATGAAAGAAATCCCCCATTAAATGATTCAAAATGTAGACTGAGGCTGTCTTACTCTATTGAAGCCACAAAAAAGCTTTATAATTTAACAACAAATGAAAACAGATATTCATTCGACGACTTCATTAATGACAAGGATGAGAACAGAAAAGATACAAAAATAATCTAAGCATTAATACATTATGCAAGCAATTTTCTGACGAGAAGCAGTACTCTACTTTCGATTAGAATGCATTTAAAATACCTTATTTTTTTATAGTCTTCACTCAATTATATTTTTCAATTATTTACACTATAAAGTATAGAAAATATATGTGCAATTCTTTAATTCGTTCTGACACATCTCCAAAACAGAGTGAATTTTCAATATCAATAAAATCTCAGGTTAACTCAACATTAAAAGGAAGAAAAAAAAATTTTAATATTTTTCATTTGAAAAGCGCAATGATTTAATACCTTTTAAAAATAGTAATATTGAGAAAAGTGTAAATATTAAGTATATTATTCGGATGAATGAAAAATGACAGGAAAAGAGAATTTTAAAAAATGAGCAAACCTGGTTCAAGTAACAACTGTCCAAGTCTCTCAATACTGTCTACAGTACCCTCTTTAGGCGAATGCAGTACAATTACAGTGGAGCCAATAACACACAAAAAACAACCAATTTTACCAAGTAGGTTAAGTCTCTCTCCTAGATATCTTGATGAAAATATGGCACTGTGAAGAGACAATAAAATCAAATTTTGGACAAAAAAAAAAACACAAAAATTATTGAAAAATATATTTTATTTTTAAAAGTAAAATGCGATAAATGTGATACTTAGTTTTTGTTATTGTAAACAGTATAAAACAGTACGTTCAATAAATTGTTTGGAATAAAAAAACCTCATGAATTTAAAATACAATTTACTTCACTATTTTTTTCAACAGATTACACCAGATAGCAAATTTTCAAAAGGTTCTTGCTTACGAGATGAATATAGTCAATTTATAATGAATTAAATGTATTGAACACGAAATGACAAAAGAAAAGGCTGAATTGGCTACGATTTTTTTTAAAGCTAACACATTGCTTGTGGAAAATAAATTTGTGTTATAAACTTGTGTGATATTCCCCTCCCCGGTGAATATCTCTTTGAGTATCAGCGTGAGCTGTGAGAGAATCTACGGTGACAAAACACACAATTTTTATAATACCGAACTAAACTAACTCGGAACACTATCAATTACTGTGACTCACCTAAACTCAATTACAATACTATTACTGATTCTAATATTAAATAGTCAGTCCTACCTTGCTGTAGTTTAAGTAACAATCACAACAATCCAAGATGAAGCTTTGTATTGACTCGAGTGCAATGATATGCAACTTGACTCAATATGTCTCTAACACCTATAATTTCTGCTAATCGCCACGTAACGTTTTCCAAAACTTCTTCACGCTTGCACCCTGGATTATGTTTACATTCCTCTAATTGCCACCCCGCTTACTCAATCTTCTGATATTTAAAAGCTTCCTAATTTGCATCTTTCTTTCACACTTCACTTCTTGGATTTGGTTGGAAAAGAGTTGCCATTAATTCTGGCCCCAAAGAACCCAAAGGACATGTTAAAGAAAAGACGTGTGAGCCCGTCACACTTGTATCGAAATATACGTGGGCACATTCTGATACAAGTTAGAAACGCTTTAATCTGCTTTACTTATGATTATTTTGCCCTGTTACTTATAATGGACGTCTCTGTAGAGTAGTCAGCCAACATTCCCGCGGACCAATTTGAACCAGTACCGTTTTTCCATATAGGCAATGTCTTGATGACAACGCTTACCGTGCTCTCATCACTGTCCTTCTCACAGTTATCAGAGAGGAAACAGAAAGTAGATCTTTAAGGACATATTGCAGCCGAAATTCTGAAAGTAAGATCGTTAGTTTTCGGCCTTCCTAGGAAGTTTGTTGACACATGATAGAACGCATCCCAAACCAGTTTTTTTTACTTCGAATTACGTTTTTCAATTCGTCATTCTTATCTGTGGCTTTTACTAAGTTTTTCACAAGACCAAGCTTGATATGCTAAAAAGAAATGATGATTGTATACGGCTTTTCCAGATGTTTGTACGCTACATTCATTTTTCCAGACTTAAAAGACGTTCTCTGTCATTCTCTCTTGATGTAGTGCAAAGAAATTGCTCTGTTATCCCACAAACAAAGAAAACAGCAGCATTTTGTATATCTTATCTGAAAACCCATCAACAAAAACACTACCTTCAGGTCAGCAGAGATCTTCCAACCATACATACTGTAGTAAACCATCTCCAAAAGTTGTTTCAGATTGTAGTAAGTCTCCTTCACATGTGTGACAGGTATGGATGCCCATTCCCGTTATTCAGAAAAACCACCTTGAGACTTCAATTTTGAAGCATCTATAAACACTCTTCATTCATTGGGCTCATATACAATGAGGAATTCTTTTAGTAGGCCATCAATGTCGCTACAGATTGCTAGAGTTTCTTTGTTTTTAGAGAGCAGATGACGTGTGTGAAATGAAGCCACTCGAATATTGCCTTCCAAAAGAATTCACTGCTAAAATCTCGAGGTGAATATTTTCACTTTGCTTTTGGACGCATTCAAATATCGAACCAGATAATTCAGTTTTACCTAGGTAATTTTATATGAGGGTGTTTCATTAATGCACAAAATGTCATTATCGTGCTTACTGCCACCACATGCTGACGTTGATGCATGAGAATAACGTAACATACTGAGTTTTTCCTCGTCTGAACTGATACCAAAATCTGTAGCAGGCTCAAGAATTGGGAGTTCTTCGCCATGTGAGAAAGGTCAAAGAGCAGATGATATGTTAAGGTATTCAACTGTGTGTGCTCTCTTCTTTTACTTGCTGAAACCTCCAAAACCTGGTGATATATTTTGTAAGTATCCAAGTAAGTTTCCTGGTGTATTTAACTTACGAAATTCCATTATATTAAAGGAATATATTACTATATTGCATTATATTAATGGGGTACATATAATAGGTATATTATTTCAATACAACAATAAATTATTAAATAGTACAATTGAACCTGTTTTGTGCGTCCTTTTTTATGCGATTTTATTTTTGTGCAACCGCATAAAAAAATTTTTTGGCAGTATTTCGACGAATTTGCTAGTTATATGTAAGAATTCAGGAAATTTTCGAATATTTTTTTGCGGTTATTTTTATGCGGTCTCTATGTACCGCACAAAAACAGGTTCAAATGTATAATAAAATATTTACCATATTTATTCGAATCTAAGCCACCATGGATTCTACGCCGCACCCCCAAATTCTCAACAATTTTTGGTGAAAAATGAAAAATAGTGTTAAATGGCTAATCGATATCCAGTTTAACGAAATTAAAATAAATTTTAAAAGAGAACTAATAAGAAAAGAATAATTAGTTAATTTTATCAGAATTATAAATTTTTAAGTACATATATGAACCTATAATTGTTCTAATTGCCAACACGATTTGTTGCTCCTTGGATTCTAAACCACCCGGATTTTCAGTAGGAAATAAAAGTGCGGCTTAGATTCGAGTAAATACGGTATAATACATGAACACCTTTTATAACAACAAATATGAATATATAACGAAAGCCAATCAGCTTTTTCAATGTGATATTCGTGTGTGTGTGTGTGTGTGTGTGTGTGTTCAGTAGATCAAATTCATTGAGAATCAACTAAGAAGTGGTATCAAATAACCTTTACAGTTCTAATTACATATATAAACAATTTTATCTTTTAATGCAACCCTGAGGTCACCACTATTTCGAGTTTTAATAGTAGTTTTGTTACTTTTTTTTATTGTTAGTGACTAAATTTTACAAATTAATTTTAATATTTTTAAATTTTTTACATTCTTCGAGGTATGTAGATTATCGTTTTGTACTAGAAAATAACAGGAATCTATATTTTTAAAACACAATTTTAGTTTGAAAAAATTTTTAACACTGGAGTTTTTTCTTATTTCACCTTAGTAATTTAGAATAATAAAGGGGATGGTTACCACCCTGAAACCCTGTTTAACTAAACAATTTTAGCCCGAAGTCTAAGAGTTTGAGAGTATTACTGTTGCTATTCCACTCTGATCTGTATTGGCTTGTTATATTCTTACACTAGTTGGAATACTTGCTCGTAGGGGTGATTTTTTAAAGTAAAACTCATCAATCTCTCCAGCTAGTTTGCATAGATGGTTCATGTCTAACCTGGAGCAAGACATAAGTAAAACCTTAAGAAATTAATTTTTTAAATTATGGTCAGCCCTTTAATAACCTTCTAAATATTTTTCAGTGAATTTTTAAAAGAATATGCTTTTACAAAGATTCATTCGAAAAGAATCGCAGTTCTACTACAAAGCACAAACAAATAAATACGAAGACAGCCAAAATTAGACCCTGACGCCATGTGATGAAATGTAAACTAGAACCATGTGAAGCAATGCGCCTCATCCTTATATAAAAAGGGGGGGTCCGATTTTTTTTTACTTAGTTATGTAATTAAAAATTTGCATACAATCCATCAATAGACATTTTATCTCCTTTCTTTTCCTAAAAGAAAGTGAAATATTCATTCTACATATAGTACAAATTCCCCTTCGTTGAGACCGATGGGTTTTTTTAATGAAACAATTTTAAAATTCATAAAAAAATCCAACATTGACGCGTTTTAGTAAAAATTCGTCCAAATTCGGACCTTGATGCTCCCAGCAAAATCAATCTCAATTAAAAAATTGGAATCTTTCAGATATGAAAATTGCAATGAAACTTTTTTTCAGATATCTCCAAGATTCTACAACATCTTTTTTTACTACAGCTAGGAAAAAAAATATACCAAAAATGTTTCAAGATTGAATAAATTATAAAAAAGCCTAAAGGAGAATTTGAAAAACTCGCTTTAACTATCACACTTAACTACAGCGCCTTTTGTACGTCTGGGTCTTTCCGTCTTAGCGCAATACAGTATCTCACACAAACTCTTCCTTTTAATAATCCAGATATAAACTAAGCAAATCATGTAGTCATATAAAAAGCCAGTATGTATTACTGCAAACAACAATAATACGTAATATCACAGTTCATAAGTAACATCATCAACCAATAAGAAAGGAGCATCCTTTTTAACTTAGAATACACAATTACTATATCAACTTAAATAAAAAAAAAAATTTAAGCTATCTAAAATGCATAAAATAAGAGAGAGAGAGACCCAATTTAAATAAAACCCTAACATAAACAATTTCAACGCAGAAAAAAAATGTATTATTCATTACTGGACTTTTATCCAATTTTTCAAGAGTAATTTGCCAAATTAGCGACAAAAGTAGAATCCGAACCCAGAGAAAGTCTTAAAAAGGATAACATACATATAAAAAGTAACATCACTTACAGTTAAAAACTATGTAAAACAGGATTTGGCATGGAGGATACCGGAGGGCCACCCTTTTTTAAATTTAAAATAATAAATAGAAGCTAAATACAATAGTGGCAGTTTTATTCAATTGATTTATTGTGCTAATTTCATATTGCCTATACCGGTTGATTCAAAATTAGTGTGACAAATTTTAAAAGCATACAACTATTTAAGATCAACTTCTATCGTTTTACTACTAGTTTTATTTTAAAAATGAAGCATTTAAATTACTAATCTAACCATTTTTATTAGTGGGAGTAAATTATAGTACTGAAATTAGATCCTTAAACCCGGAACGAAATTTTACAGCTTTTGAAGGATGGTTGTTCAAATTCTGTAAAAAATAAAGCATTTTTTTAAAAATAAAAAAAGACATTTTTCTATTGTATTACTGTCTAAACTTCAAAAAGAAAAAAAAATTGGCTCGCAATCAAAAGCTCCAGGGGAAAAAAATGTGAACGAAAACAAGTCCTTAGTGAAAAAGAAGTTGAAAAGAATTATCGCTGTTGAAAATCCTTTGCCTCAAAAATCTATGGCAAAGAAACTACAGATATAGCAATCGACAATTTATCGTCAGATAAAGAAAATTGGCTATAAAAAAAGTAAGTTTTTCAGACTGTCATCAAATGTCTGTTAAGACCGTAGAAAAACGAAGAAAACGTTCTTGACCTCTGTATTTAATGTTATGCGAAAGTAGATACAAAACATGGATAATTTTGAATGAAACACTGTTTCATCTGTCATTCACAACCGGCAAATGAAGATACAATATATTTAACGCAAAAAACGTCGAAAAGACGCAGTTGTTTTGCAAAATGCAAGTTAGCCGTCAGGTGTTATGGTATGATTGGGAATGTCCTCTCAAAGCTTAACAAAACCATTTTTTTGTAGAACCAAAGACTAAGATTGATGCTATATACAAACAGAATAAAGTTTTGAAACACTTGATCAGATGTATTTACACTCAAAGAAACTTTGTCTTTCACCAACGTTTTTCATCAAATCATAATTCAAAATCAACTAGAAAATGACTGAAATATAAAAAAATAAATTTCCTTCCTCCTAATAAATGACTATCACTATCCCCTGTCTGTGTTCCTTGCGATTATTTTTTGTGGGGATACTTAAAAAAATAATTAAATAGACGTAAAACAAGAGCATGTCAAGTGCTTCACAAAGCAATTTAAGAGGAAGTTGAAAATATTCCTCAAAAATGGACGAACAAATTCTTTTAGCTTAGCCAGAACGCTTACGTAAGGTGTACTGTGCTGGAGGAAACCACATTGAAAATTCCATGTAAATGACTTTATTCAATAAAAATTTATGATCCTCTGAAATTGGTCCCAATATTTATGAATCAACCGGTAGTTGCAAGCCCATTTAATTTTAAAATCAATTGAATGAGACAAATGTACTCTGTTATACTTTTTTACAACTTTCAGGAATGTTGAAATTCTTATCACAGCCTACAAGTTTATGTCAGCCAACTTGCATCTATATTTACATCATGCAAGAAAAACTTTGTTCAGAAATATGTGTCGACTAAAATATAAAAAAAAAAAAAATTTTACACATGAAAATTTTTCAGATGACAAACATTTGTAAAAGTCAATATCATTGCATCAAGCATTTGCTTCACACTGTGATACAACTTCAAGTCAATAAGTTCAAACTGTAGCTCCTTGTGAGCTGTATCAATATCAGCAGTAATGGGAATTTAGGCTAAATTTCAATAAAATCCTTAAATCTTGTGACATTGATTTCCAAATTCAGTCTATCTTTTTTCTACGAATCTTTGGTCGCGTAAGGGAAAGAAATCTCGGTTCAAGGCGAAATTTCTACCCACCCTGATCTAAAATAATTGGAGCAAATTCAGCTGAAAAGTAAACTGGAAAAGAATTTAAAAAATTAACATTAATTAAAGTAAAAAACATATCTGAAACAAATACAATAAGCTTACCTTCATTCAAACTATCGAAGCCATAAACTAAAAAGTAAAATTACAATACTAACATTAACTTAAGTTAAAAAATATTAGAAACAGAGATAAATCTAAGGAACTCAGGATTTCTTAAAAAGATAAAATTACTTTCTATTGAATTACATCAAAAATGCGAAAGCAAAACTGTATACAAACCATGCTGCCAAAACTAAAATGATGAATGCTGCTTTGCTTGGAATGCTTTTCACGATGATTTATTCGAAAACAATTTTTCATTTTACCACAAAGAACAAATAGATAAATAAATGCAATAATAAATAGATATAATTATAGTATAAATATGCAACCATCCCCCAAAAACCTAAAAATAAATTTTCACATTCAGAAATAGACGACATCATATCGCCAGAGCGCTAAATCACTTCAAAATTGAAATTTTTTTAAAAAAATCTAATGCGTATTTCAAAAAAAAAAAAAAAAAAAAAAAAAAACTGTTTGAGATGTAAATTATCACCCCATATATATATATATATATATATATATATATATATATATATATTTCATGTGTCTGTGTCTTAATGTTTTCGTGCTCTATTGCAGTTAGCATTAAGATACAATTAGAGCAATTAAGTATATTATTAATGATTATACAGTGGTACAAACAATTGAGGATACACCTTACTTTTACTTGATAAATCCAAATTTCAATCAAAATGACACATTAACTAGAAGTGCAAACGTGTTTTTATTTTCACACAGAACAAAAGGGTTAATTTACAGTAAAAATAACGAAAATCAACAAAAAAATATCTAAAATTAAAAACTTCACAAGTATTTGGAATAAACATAGGTAGATCTTTACCTCAAAAAATTGAGGACACACCAATGAAATTTGTGTGACATATCACATACAAAGACTGTCAATATTTGGTTGCATGTCCTTTGGCTTTTATAATGTCCTCCAAAAGTCTTGGTACCGATTCGACCAATTTTTTGGCGGTATCTGGAGATATTTTATCTCATTCTTCTTGTAACACTTGCTTTAAATGGGCTTTGTTCCTAATTTGGTGTTTTTGGACCGCTGTTTCGAGTGTGGCCCACAAATTTTCTATGACATTGATGTCAGGGGACTGTGGTGGTGTGTGTAGTTGCTGTTTACAATGAAAAAGACACCTCATTTTGACATTACGTGCAGTATGTTTGGGGTCGTTGTCTTGCTGTAAAATAAAATTTCCATCTAAACCCAATTTTTTTGCACTTTCTTTAAGATTGTTGTTGATTATATCTATATAAAGCTTATGATCCATTCTGCCATCTATAAAAACTAAATTTCCTACCCCATTTGAAACCATACAACCCCAAACCATGACGGAGCCACCACCATGTTTAACTGTAGGACGTAAATTTTTTGGATCCAAAGCGGTGTTCGACTTTCTCCAAACGGTGCGACGGCCATCACTTCCACAAATGTTGAATTTACTTTCGTCACTAAATATAACTTTCTTCCAAAAGTTATGTCTTCAATTGATGAGTTTTTGCAAACTCCAAACGCTTTTTCTGATTTTGTAAGCTTATGAAAGGTTTCTTTCTAGCTACTCGACTGCTATATCCAGAATGTCTAATCACATTTCTCACAGTTTCAGCACTTACACTTCTGCCCATTATTCGAGAAGTTTCTGCAGCTAGTTTGACTGCACTTAGTTTAGAACCAATCTTGATATCTTTCAAAACTTTCCTTTTGGCTACATCACTCAGAATACTTTTCCTTCCTCTTCCACTTTTATTTTCAATTAATACATCGCTTTTAAATCTTCCAATGATTTTCTGAACACACGAGTGGCTTCTACCGACAATTTTAGCTATTTCACGATAAGATTTTCCTTTCTTAAATAACCTTAATATAAATTTCCTTACACACATCAATACTGGTCTCTCTCTCCAAGGACCCATTTTCCATTTAAAATTGCGACTTTATATAAATTCACATAACAAACTTCAAAAGACAACAGTAGCAGTCGAAAAAGTTTAAGATAAAATTGGCCAAACTTGGGCTATTATAGTAGCAAGCAGAAAAAATCTAGTGGTAGTTAAACAAACATTTCATTGGTGTATCCTCAATTTTTTGAGGTAAAGATCTGCCTATGTTTATTTCAAATACTTATGAAATTTTTAATTTTAGATATTTTTTTGTTGATTTTCGTTATTTTTACTGTAAATTAACCCTTTTGTTCTGTGTGAAAATAAAAATACGTTTGCACTTCTAGTTAATGTGTTATTTCGATTGAAAGTTGGATTTATCAAGTAAAAGTAAGGTGTATCCTCAATTGTTTGTACCACTGTATGTACATAAAGAAATGAATTGAATTGAAATATTTCGAGGAGCATTTCATTTTCTTTGGTTAATTTATTCAATGGTTCTATTACATTGGCATATTTTTCTCAACTCGATTCATTTTTCAGTTCAGTGGCGCAGCGTGAGCATTAGCCGCCTGGGGCCGACCAGAAATTTGCCGCCTCTCTATTTTAATTATTACTCAAGAAAATAAGTAAAAGTAAAAAAAAAAAAGCAGCTTTAAATTTTTTTTATTAATTAAAAATGGACTTTCCATGCTTTTTTCATTGCAAAACCTTTTATACAATTGTCATTATCAATATGTATGCCATGTTCAATTGCCAGAATAGCTAAATTTGTTAGCCTTAACGTAGACATAGTCGATCTAAGATAATTTTTGACTAATTTTAGCTTAGAGAAGCTTCTCTTGCAACTGGCATTACTGATGGCAGATGTTAAAAAAATTCTCAACATTATGACAATGTTTGGTCAGCCATCTTCAAGTTTGGACTCAATAATATATTTTTATAAACCCAGAGAGCTGGACCTAATGAGTTCTTTTTCACTTCCTGGGTCTGTTGCAGCTACGAAAGCTCTTGTAGACGTATGAGCTCAAGTTGGAATTATTCTTTATTAATGTCTTGGGAGCTTGATATAAGTTAAGTTCGACCATGCTCAACATCACTTCAGGCCTTAAAAAAAAATATTTTTGCGTTCGATTCTGCAACTGTTGGAATCCTTCTGGAATTTCTCAGCAGTTACTCTGTCTATTGAAGAAAACATTGTGTGTGTTCGCCTCAAGTAATCTTCATACGATAACTAAACATCTTTACTTCCGTCGCCAAATATATGCTTCTTCCTGATTCATCTTGCGGGGGGGTTCAAAAGAAATCTCAAGCTCTTCACATAAACTTTTAGCATATATTAAAGCATCATCCACAAATTCCTCTTATTTTGCTTCTAATACGGTCTGGAAAGAGCGTATTTTTTTAGCACATTGGTGGATATTTCGTGTGGCCGCAGCAGCCTAGTGGTCAAGGTATCGGATCGTGGCTGGCATGTCACGAGTTCGAGGGCAGTACCACTAAAGACCCGCTGTGTAGGGGACCCGATGCACTATAAATCTGTCGAGAGCTCAAACGTCCTCCCGTTGGTGTAGTGTGGCAGTTAGGAGAGGAAGGTGCCCGCTCAGGTGTCGTCCTCGTCACTTGACCGTGGTTAAAAATTACGAGGTCCGTCACCAAATGTCCTCGCGTAGCTGAACAGTACGGCGTTAATATTCACTCACTCACGATGGATATTTCGTCTCTCTGCAAATAACTTTGTGAGCATCATTGACTTCACGCAGTACCGGTTGCCAGAAGCCTAAAAACGAATGCGATTGCATAGCGACTAATAAACTTCCTACATTTGTGCGTGTATCAAAGTTTTCACTCGTTTCCGTCAGTTTCGTCGCGTGGGCGCGATTTGAAGTTTGAAATATTTTTTGAATTTAACTATCGCGGTGCTTGACGCCGCCCCTTATCGCATGCCACCCCCTCTGCACCCCATACACTACGACACTAGTTGTCATTTAGGTAGCTTCACTAAAAAAAGAGCGAAACAAAACTGAACAAGTCTGATTCCCAATTTTTTTTTTTATGAATAAAAGTTAATTTTTCAGTTAACGTAATTAAATGAAAATGTACGTTACAAAAGGCATTTTCAAAAGAGAGTTTTTTTTTTTTTACCTCACGAGGACACTCAAAACTCCAAGAGGTGTTACTAAACTAGCTGGTGCAAAAGCATAAGCTGCGAAATTTGCAGCTTCTCCAATACCCACTAGAAAAAAAAACAAAATGAATAAAAGTTAAAAACCAAATGTGTACCTTCAATCTTAATCTGATATTAGAATTACAAAAATGAAAGAACGGTAAAATCGGACGTTATGCTTTAATTAAATTCATGATTAATTTTATAAAAATATACTGATTACAAAATATCATGGGTTTCCAACAATGGGCTATGCAACGGTTCTCGTTTATAAACTGTCATGAACCAAGCAGCAAAGATTGTAAATGAGTCGCATTGTGTGACAGTATGATCTTTTAATTTATAACAGATGCCAATTAACTTATTTAGAAACATAAACCATAGTTAATTGTATCCATAAAATATCTTCGTACAGTAAAACATTACAGGACTGATCCAAGTAGGAGGGCCAAAGCAAGGGACGGCCTCATGCCGCCTTTAATTCTATTAATCAAGCAACATTTCTTACCCATTCCTCAAAATAAAACTTATAGTTAGTCGAATAAATATGATGAATTTTAAACAGATGAAAAATCAAAATAAGTCCCTATTTCACGTTAGCATAGTTTAAGAAAAATAGAATGTTGGTGCATAGTGTGTGGGTCCATTAATGTCTGCTCTTAACATACAATCTTCATTTGATAGCAAAGTTCGTGGCAGAGCCGGCAATACAAAGGTTTTCGAGCTTATCTGGCGCACTACGAATCGATGCGTAACAAAGGCGTCTCAAAAGGGATTTTTGCGTAAGTTTCTTTAAAAAATATCTAATAGGCTTAATATTACCTAAGACATAGGACTAATGAAATTCAATATGAATTTGGGGGAGTTAAAAGGTTTCAATTTAATAAAAACATTACAATTTAGAAAAAACAAAATGGAGGAAAGAAGAGATTTGTGTGTTTTTTTTTATTTTCATTCTCGTTCATGTTTTACTTTTCACTTTTATACAAGTAGATCTATTCATTACGTCAACGTTAAGTGTTAGTCAAAGTATGAAAATTTTCTAGAGGAACGGCATATTAGGTTTTTGCGCGACACCCTAGGATCGGTTCTGAAGTATTATTATTTTGTGGAAAGGATGGTTCCCGTGTTAACATGATTTGGTTGATGCCGATTTTCCCTTCATACCGTTTTCTTCATTCAGTAAAAACATTCGAGTTCTTGTTATTGAGTATACAGGTTGTGTTTAATCTCTGCCAGTGTTATATAAATAATGAACTTCAGCAGGTTATGGGTACCAGCAGAAGCTAAACTAGGATTGAGATATTAAAGATTATCTGTATTTTACAATAGGGAAGGTATTTCTCAGAAGTGATAAGGCACGGCAAAGTTTTGCCACCTAGTCGTTTGTCGGAAAGAAAGCGCATCGCGCTACCATTTTGAAAATATCGAGGAAGAAATAGAGGGAGATCGTTGTTGCTTAGCCTAGAAGGATTATTATTATTATTTAAGAAACCTTGAAATCTAAATTTCTAGAAAGGAAATAAGAAGGGATTTCAGCCGTCATATCAAGCCTTTGACTAGAGAAGTAGATCAGCAGATGCGGAAATGTAAAAAAACGCGACTTACTTGATTATCATGGGGGCAAGATGAAAAGTCAGAATGCATAGACGTCAATGCTCAAAAATCGGTGAGTAAACAGCATGAAGTACACTGCGATTTGTGCAGAAAAGCTAATATGTATGCAAAGTCAATGATCACAAGTACTGTGAATGATACTTTATACCAGAAAATAATGGACAAGGCAACAGCTTTTGAAGTTTGGGAATCATTAAAAAGCAGCAGTTTGAAGCAACTTCAAAAGATCAGTTGTTAAAAATAAGTATAGAGTTTACTGCATTCAGCTGGGTTCAAGGAGAGGATTTTTCTACACGCATCGCAAAGCTAAGAAAACTTTGCAATGAGCTGAATAATGGATTTGAGACCAGAGAGGAAAGAAAATTGCCTGATCTCGCTTTTCTGTAAAGTTTTACATATTTTGTCTCATAAGTTTGAAACTTTTCAATCTAGTTGAATGCTATTGGCAGGAGATGCCAAAAAGTCATTTGAAGAATTAACAGTGTATCAATGCATGTTTAAAAGACATTTCACGTTGATTTTTTTTTTTTTTTTTGGCTCAGGAAGCATTAATAGGGACGAAATAAGAAAGACCTAAACAAGAGGGCAAAATATAATTTAACATCAAGAAAAGAAGATACCTGCGACTACTGTAAACGTTAAAGTCATTGAGTACAAGACTGCAAAAAAGATGACTTTAGATGGAACACCATAAAAAAATAAACCTGATGACACACAATCAAATACAGTATCAGCAAACATAGCACAAATGTCTACTTCTGGGGATGTATGCACCGCAGGAACAAGTTCAATGCCACAACGGATTGATAATGAAGCTCCCAAGCTGACATGTCACAAACCACTCTACATATGTTTTTGACTTTGCGGCGGTCTCCACCAAAGGACCCATTTCTTGTTAGAGAACTAGTGACGTCTCAACGGTCATGTAGTTTCGTGTGGAAAATTATCCGACACAGGACACTCCGACGCTTATGTTCTAAGGCAAGTCAACCTTTGACCTTCCTTTATCCAGCAGACAGAAAGGTAACCGGCACAGTTCCCATGTCAATATCCAGCTTCAAAGTCCACCACGCGAGGGGCGACTAGGACCAATAGCCAAATAGTTATCCCGGCTAAGTTCAAACAGAAATGATTTTGCCTCACGTGTCGCTTTTGTAGGCGTGATGTATTCCCCCTTTAAATAGACACTAAAAGGGAAACCCCGAGACTCTAGATAACGCTAAACTAAGCTTCACAGACGCTAGACACTTCCACATGCTTCAACACTCTACGACGTCCCAGCCCACTCCAACGGACTCTCTCTCCGATCGACTTCCAGATTCCCTTGGATCCTCTCCGATCTACAATGACCTATCAAGGCTCTCACCTACGAGCATCCCAATGTCGTCCTAACGCAGCCTTTCAAAGGAGTGATCCGGCCTTAACAGCGACCTCAACAGCGCTCCACCTTAGCAGTTCCGTAGCTACTTCGTGACCAGTGGCATTAAAGCTGATAGCACTTGGGACTGTAAAAATCAAATCGACGGAAAATGTCAGGAAGATCTGAAAGATGCTCGCTATGTTCCGATAATTGATAGAAATTACTGTAGAATTAATAGAAATCTCTGTACTTGCTGTTCAAGACAAATAAAAACAATGAAACATTTGCTTATGTAGCATACTCAAGGCATTATAAATATATGCACAACTTTTAATTATAAATATTCAACATATTACAAAATGCCATTAAAGATCTCCATGTGAATATCAAGTGCTGCATTACATGACACGAATCATAAGTAAGCTATTAACATGATTACTTAATTCCTTCCGGGTATACTTTGATTTACAAAACTATAACACTTAAGAGGAGTTGATTAAGCTTTGTTGTCACTAAGCTTAAAATTTGACCAAAAAGTTACAATCCAAGACTATACTTTTTAAAGTCTCTTTGTATTTTAACAAATTTGGCAAAGCGGTAGTAAGATAAACTAATGGCTTTGAATTTAGAATGTTGGGAAATTTATATTTAAAGTAAAAAAAGTTCACAAAAAGGTTGGCATGGAGGAAAAAAGATTTTTACATTTAAGTATAGAATTTGACTACGATCACATGCAGTAATGTTGAAATATTTTTTATCAAAATATTAAAAAAATCTCAATTATATTAAATGCTTTAATAACATTAATTCAAATGTGAATAATTAAATATATAATTACTACTGTTTTGAGAAATTATTCACTATGAAATTTCCTTTATTCTCGAATTATTTTAGCAAATCTTAAAACAAAAGAAAGCTTATTACAAATATATATTTAAAATATTTCCCACATTCAAGTTATTGAAATTAAAAACTAAATACTTACTAGAAAGTAATCCAGCCCACCATATCCATTCCTTTAAGTAACCGTATCCGCCCAATCCTTTAAAAACGAACACACATGTTTAAATCAGAATAGAATTTTTTTTTTTCAATTGAAGGAAGTACATTTAATATATATTTTTTAACCCAAACTCATTGGGATTAACTAAAGTATACAAAAACCTCAACATTTAGCTATAACTAATGACTAGTTCTGTTTGTTAAATAGATATACTCTAAAAATAGACGGAAAATTACTATCCTCAACAAATAGTCCTATAAGCTCATTTCTTATTTTAAAATATAATGAATACAGACACAAGAAAATAATACATTTTAAGATCTGCTAAGAATGGGTTTCACGAAAATCGACTCCCAAGGGATCCGTTATAGAAATAAAATCCCCGTTTTTGAGACCTACAAATATGGCAATTGGACAGAAGAGAAATCCGCTAAGAGAGGGTTTTGAGGGCATCGTCTCCCACAGCAACGTAAAAGACAGTAACTTAGATCAGTGCTTCTCAAACTTTCAATATTTGTGACCCAATTTTCAATCATAATTTTCATCGCACCCTTCCCATACAATAACAATGTATTGAATGCAATAATAATGTACTTGGACGTTAAAGCTATAATACAACTTTACTTAAAAATCATTCAAATTATGAAAATAAGTATTAAATTTTATATATAGCAAGCTCATGGGCAGCACTAGTAACTATGAAACTTGTGTTTTAATTTAGTGTATTGATTAATTAACTATCAAAAAGATTGTGATGTACTCTGGTACATTTGGTACATCAATGCAAATGTGCATCTAATTTTTATTATGCCAGAATGTATTTTGTTTTCTTTTTCCTCTCTCTTTCAGTAAATTAATATTTTAAATCTATTTTAAACTGTGTAATATGCTCGAGGCCCCCTCATAGAGATATCACGCCCCTCGAGGGTGGCGAGCCCCACAGTTTCAGAAACACTGATTTAGATATTTGTTTTAGATAAAATTTAAACATTGATTAACAAATGAACTTCGGAATTACCAGGTTATTTATCTTTATTTATTTTACTTGACTATTTTATTTGCTAAATCGTTCTTTCCTTAGAACTGCATAGCCGTAGAACATTTGCAATTTACTTGAAATTATTCCAAATATTCAATTCTAACCTCATTAGTTTTCTTTTATTTTATTTTTCGATTTGGATTGTTATATTTTTTTTAATTCACCCATGAGAAAGGTCCTTCCGTCCTCAGTGGCACGACAGCCTAGGCGTTGTCAAAAAGCCTTTTCCAGGTATCCTTCTTCCTGCTAGTGGTTCCTAGTTCTCAAAACTAAGAGATCTTTTACTAGGCCTCTAAGATTTGGATTCTTCGCGTTGAACATTGAAGACTTTTTTAGAGTGGTGCGGTCTTCGTTCATTCTGATCACGTTGTATTTGGATGAAATGTCAGACTCTTGATAGGACTGATCTAAATTTGATCTTTTGCCACTTTCCTGAATTCCTCCAAAAATAAAATCCTCCTTTCGTAGATACTTATCATGATCTCATCTGTTCGAGACATGTTTCACATGCGTACGTTAATACTGATCTTAAAAGACTTTTATACAATAGAACCTTTGTTTTTCTTTTGATTAAATTTGATTTCATATATTTTCGTATTCCATTAAGACATTTATTAGCCATAGTAATTCTCTTTTGGATTTCTGTAGTACAATGGTTTCTATTGTTAATTTCCGAACCTAAATAAGTGAAGCTGTCAACAACTTCAAAACTATACTCTCCAATTTTAAAATGGGACTCGTTAAAACATGATTTAGTGTCTTATTCTCATTGATTTCCTAAGGACCTCTTTCTCTAAAGATAAGAAGAGGGTACATCTACTAGTATTTAAAAAGCAAAGCCTATATTATAATTATTTAAAAGTTGTTTTGAATCAATTCATCTTAAAAGGGCTTAATATATTCCTAATATTTCACAAATATTTTTAAACAGTTTATGTGAAAAAATAGTTACATTAATAACCCTGTGTGTATTAAACCACTTAATTTTCGTTTTTCGCTTAACTATATCACAAGGATTATCAATTGTTGTTAGAAATTAATTACAACCAACTCTGTCATTCATGGTTTAAAATATATTTTTTAAAGTCCTGATAATAAGAAAAATTAAAAACTAAATAAATACATCAACAAAATTTACGGAGTCAATTTTTTTTTGAAAAAAATAACCTTTTAATTTCAAAAGAAAACCAAAAATGATGAAACAAATTCATTAACAAGTACTTTCATACCTTCTAGCCTTGATCAAGAATTCAAGACCTGTACAAAAGAACATTGCTAATGATACATCAATTAAAAGATTCCAACAAAATCCAGATCAGCGCATTTATTAAAATGTAAATGAATATTACAAAAATTTTACATAATTGAATAAAATGTAAGTCATTTGCGTATGAGAATGCATTACATTCTAAATTGAAGTGGTACACTAATGTGCAAAAATTAAAGACGAGACACTTTTTCCAATGTAACGTCTAACAAAAGTTTTCCAAATTGATACACATAATACAATAATATCTCCAAAGCGTAAAAACATGGGAAAATAAAACAAAATTTTCCAAAAAAGAAATTTATGGAATAAAAAGGAACTTTACAGAAAAATTAACTTCGAATGTAATCGAAAAGAGGACCAAAACATCTATGTAATAGGTGATTGGCAAGAAAAGTTTAGTTAGAGATATGACTTCCCTTGACAGATGTGAAGGATTTATATCGTCTGTCCAAGCTGAGTACAAGGATGTCAATGAGTTGTTGAAGCGCTGCTACCTATTCTAATAGTAGCGCCATCGTTGGCTGCCAAAAATCTATTTAAGTTGTGGCCCACGTGCTTGATTGTTCTTTCTAGAAGGCCAATGAGTGCGTAGAATATTTATTTCTATTCCTACAGCTCTTTGACACTCACTGTACGATGAGTTTCAGTGTTGTCGTCTATGGAAAGAAAATGAGGGTGTGACAAATCTATACGGAACTTTATCACTAACCTTCTGAGTCGTCCTTTTTAGGGAAATTTAATTCCCTACCTATTTCCAATCAACTCCAAAAAGCGGACGGGATTCCTTGTTATATATGCAGATTAGATAAAGTATTTAAGTCAAAAGGAATAGTAAAGTTAGAGCAGTAGGAGATAGATTGAAGCAGAAAGTTATAGTGAAGTTAAATTGAAGATTTCTTGTTGGAAGATTTAATCTCAAATAAGAGCTGAGCTGAATTGCAGTGTGGTAAATATTAGTCTTATTATTGCGAATGAAATTAAAATTAAATGTTCAATAAGAACATAGAATATAATTCAGGGATCTCTTATCGTGGTAATCTCTGCGTGATCGTTATTTAATAGTTAATTAATTGGATCATTAATTAAGTTAATTTAAAGGATATTACCTTTAAAACCTCATAATACTAGTTAGATATATTTGTTAAAAAGTCTTTGATTCTATTTGGATAAGATAACCAAATAAAGAAAGTTGTTTATAAAAAATGGCTACTGGTTCTTACATGACTCCTATTTATTCTCGTTCTCAAAGTGAGGTCCAAGGAGACCTTCACAAGGGCCTCACTAAAAACACAAATGAAGGGGAACCTTGGTACAAAATCGGGCACCAGTCATTGAACCTCTTCGGAATATGTGAAATTCACTATGGATATCAAGCTATGGTGTACACAAGGTGGAATTCAAACCTGTCCTATAGAGCAACAGATTTTTAATTTTTAGCGTAAAGAATACGTCTCAGTGCTTTTGTCTACGTTTTTTTTAAATGTAAATCCTTCCATGAGAGTAGTTTGTGTACGCCAATGATGCTTTCATGAAAAAGGAGAAAAATCCTTTGCCTCCCCAGATAACTAGACATGTTTCCCAAGAATATATATTGGTTTTAATTCGCATAGACATTGCGAATCAGGAGTAATATCACCCAACTCTTTTACTTCACGAAAGTAGAAATTCCATTATTTCATATGAATGGATACTTTATTGTATCATACGGAAACATATAAATAAGAACACAAATTAAACAAGTATGCGACTCGTATAATTTTGCAAATATGGGCAATCAGCTTTATACAAATCTTTATCAAACATATGTTAAACCCGGGGTCGGCAGCCTGGTGGCCAATATCAATTCCAATATACCAATAGGATTCAGTGTGGCACGCAGTAGGAAATATTTTAAACAATTAGATTCCCTCGGCAATGCAACCAGAGTTAGAGGATTGAAGTAAAAAAAATAAAAGATTTAGAGGTAAAATTTCATTATATTACTAATAATGCATCATTTAAAGATATTTATTAGCATAAAAATAAGCAATATAAAATATAACTATTTTTTCAACATACGTAGTATGATCCAAAAGTTTGGGGACAAGGTATAGAAAACCTTATCCTGAATAGTTTCACAGCACTGAAGGGCATCCACCTTTTAAGTAGTCTCCTTGGGCGATGATACACTTCTGCCAGAGTTCGTATAATTTCTGGAAGCACAGTTGGAAGTCATTTTTCGCAACCACCCGTAAGGTCCCCTACGATGCTCCTTTCACCTCATCAAATGATAGAAAACAATCAAATGATAGAAAACGGAATTCTTGTAAATGTTTTTTCATTGATAGGGACAGGTAAAAGTCACACGGGATCTGGTGAATAGAGGGGTTATGGAAGCACGTTAGTGCAAGTTCTATCGAGGAACTCTTTTACCAATTGAGATCGATGTGCTGGTGCGTTGTCATGCAGAAGATACGAGTCGTCACTCTGCTAGAACTGAGGCTGTTTACGACGAAAGGATTCCCTCAAACGACGTCTTCAAGAAGTGTGTATCTTCAGAGCTTTGTGCAAGTGTTTGACGACGATCTTTTCGAATAGATTCAGACACCAATGCAACAGTTTCCGCGTTCTGTGAAGTCGGTCATCGCCTTCGATGGATTATTGGCCCTCTTTAAAACACCGATGCCATTTGTAAACCTTGAATATCGCTCCTTACTTAGCACTTCCATTGGTGTTTTACCTAAGCGCTGTTCAAGAAATCCATCTTTCTTACATTGCAGAACTAGCTTCGGAAGAAAACAGCTGCACGTGCGGTTCGGTCACCTGACATGAACTAAACCAACCTGGCCAGGTAGGGGAGGGTTGAGAGAATCCATTTCAAGTGCTTTTTAAATTTAGGTACTTACTTTCGTCGTCCGCAACGACTGCAGTCCTCAAAATTTTGAATCGTACTACGTGAATAAAAATTTAGAACTGTATATATAATATATATATCTCTGCAGAATAATTCTTAAAATAAGAAATAAACAAATCTTCAAACGTTTTTCACACAATCTTCAAATATCTTCAAACAGTCAAATCACTCCGGCAATGGCATACAGAAATTTAAAATAGTTGTTGATTTATCGATAGTTATCTTCCAGATCTTTTCATAATTCATTTGCCTCCAATAACTCTGAAGATTTTTTTCAAGACGCGGCAATGAGTGATGCTTCATTTTACAAGCCCACAGTCGTTTAGATTTGAATTGAATATTTAAAGCTACGAGAGAATGAGACACATTTAAACAAAGGATGGCTTTTTTTAACATAAATTACACAAACTGCAAGGAAGCATATTCAGCAGAATCGTTTTATGGCAAAGAAATGAAAATAAGAAAGTCTTTTTGTGAGAGGAGAGGCAGAGATTTAACTTGATCTTATAACTTTACAAAGTGCCACTAAAACTTACTCCACGTGCCACATGTGGTACGCGTGCCGTAGGTTGCTGACCCCTAGGTTAGTCCATACCAGTGATTCTTTACATTTTTAAAGTTGCCTCTAAGGAGTGGACTAACACTAATGAGCGGAAAATTTTTCAACGGCCCCCTTAATGAAAATCCTGTAATTTAGGGTATGGGTAAGTGAGTGAACATTAACATCCCACTATTTAGCTTCTCGATGGCTTTTGAGGACGAATCTCGCAATTTTGAACCATTTTCAAGTGACGAGGACGACACCCGAGCTGGCACCCCTCTCCTAAGAGTATTGGGAAGGTGGATTACTGACTTATAAAAGGCAACAATTTTAAGTAACTTTTTTCAGTACTTAAAAACCAAATTTGTTTGATTTAACTCAAAACTAAGAGTAAAGGTAATAGATTAAATTAAAAGGTAATAGATTAAATTAAATGTTAAAATTAAAATGACTAATGCAAAAAAATATCCTTAAATGCTCCTTCATGTTTAAAATTCTTTATTCTTAATCAAATTATCAACAACAACAAAAAACAGTTACTCTAAAAGAGTAATATAAAAGAAGCAAAATCAAGTATGTCAATGATATAGTTGTACTTGATGGTTCAAAGCTAGTTTCTGAACGTTCAGTTCAATATTTTAGAGATGAAGGCGCAAATCTCTTTCCAAGATTTAGAGTCTCTACTTCTTTTAGTTATAAGATCAGTCCCAGAGCTGAATCCTCATCTGAGGCAAAAGATGTTACTTTGAAGACAAAATTCTGTGAGACGATTCCCATTCTGGAAGTCGGCTTTCAAAGTTTCTTGATTTAACGTTCGAACAATTTTTTTTTAAAACAAACTTCTGTTATCTCAATGTGCATAAAAGGGTTCATGACCCTCTAAAGAGGACAAAATATGCTCAAAACTCTCAGAAAAATTCCTATGCAAAGACTCAGTGTTGATTATAAACTTGTGTCTCGAAGGGGATTGTCCCTCTCTTATGCAGATCCGACAAGATTGAAGACAGCTTTAACTTTCTGCGACCAAGATTCTGCTTCCTCAAAGTGAATTTCTTAGGAAGGCAGAAATATAACAGATTTTATTGTGATCAGACAGAACTCAATACCTTGAAGATAAAAATTGATTCCAATCAATTTTGCAAATAAATTGGCCCTGTAAACATGAAATTCACCTCTCAAATGCATCTTTCTCTTCGAAAAACTCAGGTATAAAATCGAAAAGATTCCAAAACCCATTGAGGCAGCCGCCTTTGGTGGGCAATCGAGCCTCGATGTGCAGAAGAAATCAACTGAATTTTTCATCGTCATAGTTATACAGCTGACCGAACGTTGAGAGCTTACAGCTTCTATATATGTCAAATAGAGATGATATATTATAATGACTTATGCAAACAGTCACTAACATTTTTTTTACTAAATTTTGTCTAGGAATAACGCAATACACAGCTAAATCATCTGGCACTTCTAGCTTCAAAATTGGAATAAACCCACAATGACACGACTCATCATTGCATGAACTTTATTGGTGAGAACAGATATAATGTTTTCTCTTAAAAATAATCTTTGTATAAAAAAAGGATTCAACTTTAGCATCTTCGATCAAATTTTTGCAAAAAGAGTCTATTGAATAATCGTTCCTTCCTTCTCAAACTGGTAAGGTTGATTCATCAACCTGAAGAAAAAATTCCCCAAAAGTTTTCAACGTTTTCAGCAATCTTAACAATTCGTCGTCGTACTGTATCATTGCCATATTTCTCATGCAAATAGATTTCTAAAATTTCATCTCTTCCCGATCGCATAAGCTTTCCCCTATTAGCAATTAATTTTGACATATTATAAGAGGTCATCATATCCTTGTATCATTTTGATGACATCTCTTGTGAACACGAGACAGACTGTGCCTTCATAAATTTGTCCTGATGATTGAGAAAAGCAACAACTTTTTAATTAGTTTGTAAAAATGAATTTTTGCAGATGCTCTTGAAAACGATACGGTTTTATTCCCCATTACATACAACTGTGTAACAAATAAAACGGACAGTTGCAAAGTTTGACAGTGAAGGAACAGATGCGAACTTTAAGTGCGTGAAACTGTACTGACATCACTTCTATTTATATACCAACGTCATTGGCGGCAACAAGATAAAATGACAGAAAGATAACTATTTCTTAAAATCACGATTTAATTCTTCACGATAATAAGCATACTTATTAAGCAAATAAACAATAAAAGTAATTTGAAATTGAATGGAAGGCCATGGGGTGGGGGACAGAAACAGGGGTCGAATAAAAAATTCATATTGGCAGAACACTCAACGATTAATCACTTGCGAAAACAACCTACGCATGCGCTGCGCTGGTTGAGATAAGAAAAAAATCGTGGAGTCAAATTCTTCGAGGACATCTTACCAAGAATACTAATTCATCTCACCATTCTTCGAATTGCATTAGGAAAGCCGTTGCGTAAGTTCATTTTATTGCTGGTACTAATAGAGGAAAAAAATTTAATCAATTTAACAAAGAACGCCCGATATGTGTCACTTGCAACGAAAAATTAGCAAATGAGAGCATGAAACCAGCTAAATTAAAAAGGCATCTGGAAACTAAACATAAAGAACGTCAAAATAAACATGCCGATTTTTTTCAAAGACGAACTGAAAATATGAAAACTCAAAGTGCAAATCTAAAGAAATTTACAGCAATACCTCAGAAAGCAATTACGAGCTTCTTTAGAAGTTTCTTATCTAATAGGAAAAACAATGAAGCCCCATACAATTGGAGAATCCCTTATCCTTCCTGCAGCAACTAAGATGACATCAGTTATGCATGGCGTTAAATATGGAAATGAACTAAAAACAATACCATTATCAAGATATACCATGTCTCGGCGGATTTCCGAAATGTCACGAAATCTCGAGTCAAAAGTCATAAAACGCATACAAAATTCATCTGTATTTGCTTTACAACTGGAAGAGACTACCGATATTACTAAAATGTCACAACTAATTATTTACGTTAGATTTATTTTTAATGAAAATATAACAGAAACGTTTTTATGTTGCAAAAGTTTGGAAGGAAAAACAACCGAAAAAAAATATTCGAAGTAATAAATGAATATTTTGAAGCAAAGTCTCTTGCCTGGGCAAACTGTGTTGCGGTTTGTACTGATGGTGCTGCAGCATTAACAGGTTCGAACAAAGAGCTCAGAGGCTTAATCCAGAAAGTGGCGCCTCATATGGTATTTAATCACTGTATGATTCATCGGCAAGCTCTTGTTGCAAGAGATATGGATGAAGAGTTACACAACATATTACACAAGACGCTGTTAGTTCAATTAACTACATTAAATGCAACAGTCTTAACAGCCGTCTCTTTTCAATACTTTGCAATGAGATGGGCTCAACGTATGCGAGATTACTGTTACGCACCGAAGTCAGTTGGCTCTCACGTGGGAAAATACTACGACGGATATTTGATTTGAGAAATGAAGTGTACATGTTTTTAAGCGAAAAGAAACATAAATTGGCATGTTATTATATCAATGAAGTTTGGCTAGGAAAGCTGAGCTATTTAGTTGATATTTTCGAAAAACTTAACGACTTAAATTTGAGCTTGCGCGCGCACACACACAGGGTGAGGATTCAACTATCATAACTTCAGCTAGTAAAATTCAAGCTTTTAAAAATAAGCTTAGTCTCTGGCAAACTGAACTGAATAAAAACAACACCGACATGTTCCCTTGCTTTAACGATTTTATCAAGGAAAATAATATAGATATATTTACATTTAATAACATCATTTCCAATCACATTGAAAAGTTAAAAGAAAATTTTTCGAGAAGATTCGAGGATTTTCCTGAAAAGAATCTTGGTTGGATTCGTGATCCATTTCCCTACGACATATGTAGTTCAACTCTTCAAATTAGTGAGAAAGGGCAATTGATAGATTTGATTAGTGATTATACTCTTCGAAATCAATTTAAGACTCAGCCTTGTCAAAAATTTTGGCTATCCGTGGAAAAGCAATATCCCGTTCTGTGCAAGAATGCCATCAGATTACTAATACAATTTGCATCAACGTATTTATGTGAAACTGGATTTAGCAAACTAGTTTCAATAAAAACTAAATACCGCTCTCGTTTGAACCCTGAAGATGATATGCGAATTGCAATTAGCAACATACATCTGAACATCGATGAGATAATCAGAAACTTGCAGCCACATACAGTTGACAAAATGATTATTTGTACACCACTTTTTTCTTCGTTTTTGATGAAATAAATACCTATATTTTAGTTGCGAATTAATCATGATCATGATATCTGATTCGGATCATTCTGTACTATTTGTCGATTCCCGTTTCGGAAATCACGGATTGAACACGATTATTCTGACTCCTGCAGCCCTTTTCAGGGCTATACTGACAGAGCAGACTCTTATTATCTCTACCCCTCTGGAAATAACGTTAACGACTCGGAAATGGCCAACCTTCCCACCGACATGGAACTGGAATTAGCTCTCTCGCAACGGAACTCAACTAGGACTCCATCGCCACAGCCCCAGCTCACACCATGTGAGCAGCTCAAATACCACAAGGCGCAACTGGCAAAAATGGAAACATTCCGCAGATGCAAACAGGCCTGTGTCGATGCACTCATGATGATGCCCGACCACTACCCAGAAGAGCCCTTCTACGTCCGAGCACTCACGGAGCTGCAAGACGTTGAAGAAACCATGGCACTAGCGGTAAGTGACATTGACTCCTTTGAACCTTGTTATATCCCTGGCTGCCCTCATCACGAAAAAAACCCTTAAAATTCTCCTTTGAAAAGGACTCAGTCAACCCCCAAAATTAATCCTCATGATAATAATTCTGGAAAAAGGAAAGATAACTCTAACTTTGAATATCCCCCACTTAGAAAAACTGCAAGAAAAATAATACTCGATATCCCTGATAACGAGGAAATAAATTTGTCCCCAAATAAATTCGCCCTGCCGCATGGCGCTCAAATAAATACCTCGAAAACACAGGTCCAGTCACCAGCGGAAGCAACCTCGCATCCCCCGTGAAGTAACCATAAATAACGGTTCGAATAATTCGGCCAATCAGAACGCCCCTCAAAATCAACTCCCGCCACCCATCATGCTCTTCATCGAAGAGAACTACAAAGTCCAAATGGCCGTAATTACCAAGGAATTCCCCAAGATAAGATCCCGCCTAACGGGAGACTTTTTAAAATTGTGCACAGACAGCGCAGAAGAACGACGCTTAGTAGTCCAACTTCTTAAAAGACTAAAATTCCAATTTTACACGATAAAGGCAAAAGCTGAACACCCCATAAAGGTAGTTATCAAAGGTCTTCCGCGAACCACCAATCCAGAAGAAATTAAGCAAGATTTAGAAATGCTTGGATACACGCTTCAACGAGTAAATCAATTAATAGGTAGAAAAACTAAACGCGCCCTCCCAATCTTTTTAATCACTCTCCCCCGCAATTTAGACAATCTCTAAAAATTTTCGATCTTAAAACCTTAAGTTACCACAGTATCAGAGTTGAGGGCTATGATGGTAAGGGTGTAACGCAATGTTACACCTGTAACAATTTTAACCACAGCTCTGAGAACTGTTATTTAAATCCAAGATGCTTCAAATGTGGTGAAAACCACATCACCCGAGATTGCCCCATAAAACAAAAATTAGAAACTGCATACTGCATTAATTGCCAGATCTACGGGCATATGGCAAACTAAAAAGGATGCCCCTCATTCCCCAAACCCCCAAAAGGAGCCGCAAAAAACAATAGAAACTCCTGTACCAACATTTATAACAGTCTCTAGTTAGGCCAAATATCTCCTACGCCCAAGCAACTACCGGAACAGTTAACTCTAAAAATATCCCACTAATGGCGACACGCGGACCTGGGTTTTCGGCACAAACTGAGGCCAAAAAACCAAACCCCCCATCTAACAGATATAACAATCATTTTCTAAATTTTAATCATAGAAATAACAACTTTAACTTTAATAATTTGAACATTAGCAATAATTTTAATGTACAAACCACGCTGCAAATGACAATGCATTGTCTTATGCAGCTATCCCAAATCCTCTGCAACAATAATAATTTAAATACAAACCAACAATTAAATCCTAACCAGATGTACGCCCAAATAGAGGCATCATGTAACAATATTAATAATGTATAGTTCCTCCCCGATTGGTCTCAAGTTTGTGTTCATGGAACGCAAACTGTTTGTTAAGACGAAATGCGGAATTGCGTATCTTTATAGAGAAGCACTTCCCGGATATTTTTCTCATACAAGAAACCCACCTGAGACCCTCTCACACCTTTAATATTGCAAACTACACCTGCCACAGAAACGACAGAATCTCCGACGGACCACGGACCGCCGGTGGAACTCTGATTCTAGTTAAAAATTCTCTCAAGCACTACTGTCTCCCCACCCCTCCCCTCCGAGCACTGGAAGCAACTAACATTATACTAACCCCCCAAGCATGATCCCATATCTATTACATGTGTTTATATTCCCCCCTCTTCCGATGAAAATTTATTTACAATAGATATTGAATATTTTATTCAAACCGCTAGTAATTGTATTCTCTTCGGAGATTTTAACGCCTCTCATAACGCATGGAATTGTAAGAATAATACTAACAGAGGAAGACACCTCTTTAACTTCGCTAATATGCTCAACTTAAATATCGCCTTTCCCTCTACTCCTACTAGATTTGGTCACAATTCCGCTAACACAATAGACATCGCCCTTATTAAAAACTTCTATTACCCCTTTACTATTAACTCCATCGACGATCTTTCTTCTGTCCACAATCCAGTATTCTTAAATTTCAACTTCAAACTAGCGGTGGAACCCCCAAATCCCAGAGCGGTTTCCACCGACTGGAATGCTTTCAAAACTAATCTAAATACGAATCTTTCTCTCTTTGATTTCCATCCTAATAATATTAATAGCACTAACGACTTGGAGCAAAAAATCACAGAATTCACCGAAGCGGTCATCGATACTCATAGCCACGCCTCCCGACCAATAGAAACAGACCGTAGGAACTTCACTCCGCATCGTATTAACCAGCTGCTAAAAATCAAAAATTACTTCCGAAAACGTTACCATCAAACCCTCAATCCCATTTTTAAATCGCATTACCTTAAAAAAGAACTTAAAAATATAATGATAACATTTAGCAAAAAAGACTTGAAGCTCTAAATACCACAGACAATAAATAGCCTTTGGCGCACGCAAAGATTTTTAAAAATAAAAGACCAAAAATCCCAACACTAAATTGTGCAACAGGTACGGCAGTCACTGATCAGCAAAAAGCTAACCTCCTCGCTACTAACATTAAAAATAATTTTGTCGAAAATGAACGCGAAAATGATAATTACAATCAAAATGATGAATTAATTAACACTACCGTAAATAACTTCCTTTCTACCCCTCCTACCTCCTTCATTGAACCCGCTCTTCCGGACGAAATAATCCACTATATTACACATGTTAATGCCAAAAAAGGCCCTGGTAAAGACTCAATTACTAACCGCATGTTAAAACATTTTCCCATTAAATTAATCCTTATTCTAACAATTCTAATTAACAAAATCCTCAAATTCAATCACTTTCCATACAACTGGAAAGAAGCCATTATTTTTCCCATTAACAAACCTGGCAAGGATCCCCACCTAGCATGCAGTTACAGGCCCATATCTCTCCTTTCCACTATCAGTAAACTAACCGAATCTATTATTCGGTTAGACTAAAAAATTTCATCAATGAAAATAACCTTCTCAATCCCAATCAATATGGTTTCACTAACAAGCTCTATACTTTACACCCACTTTTAAGATTAACTGAACATATCTCGGAAGGTTTCCAAAAAAAGAAAAGCACGGGAGCAGTTTTTCTGGATATCCAGAAAGCCTTCGACCGTGTTTGGATTAATGGACTCACTTTCAAATTAATATCCTATAAAATTCCACCCCCACTGATTCACCTCATTCACTCCTATCTCACTAATCGTTCCTTCAGAATTAGAATTAACGAGACCCTTTCCAACGAACACTCTGTATCTGCAGGGTGTCCTCAAGGTTCCTTGCTCTGTCCCTTGCTCTTTAATCTTTATATTAATGATATCCCGACTACTCACTAACAAAAATTAACCTTTATGCCGATGATACTGCCATTCATGCTACGTATAAAAAACTATCAACAATTTCCTATGCAATAAACAAACACCTACTCCACCTGCAAAACTTCTATGACAAATGGAAAATAAGTATTAACGTAGAAAAATCCACAGCCATCATTTTCACGAAAAAGCTTTCACTCCCACCACCAATCATCATGTACAATAAACAGATCCCTGGTCTCAGGAAGCCAAATACTTTGAAATAATTTTCGATACGCACCTAACTTGGAAACAACATATTTTATACGTTCGCGATAAGTTCCGGAAAATTATGTTTAAATTTTACCCCCTTATAGGCCGGAACTCACATTTAAGTATAGAAAACAAAGTGCTTCTCTATACAGCCGTTATGCGTCCCATTTTAGCTTACGCAAGTCCAGTATGAGGTTTTTTATGCCGCTAAAACTAATATCAATATCCTAGATACCCTGCAGAATTCTCTTATACGTATGATCGTCAAAGCCACAAGATACATGCGTAATGACGGCATACGTAATGCTCTTAAAATTAATAGTTTCAAATCTCATGTTCAGAAAATAGCAATTAACTTTTTTAACGATTTACAAGCAACCAATAATTTCAATATGCAAAATTTATCTCAATACACCCCTAATGACAATACAAAAAGACCAAGAAGAATTCTTCTTGATTCCTACAACCCCCGTAATTCTTTTTATTCGTGAAATAATTTTTTTATTGCACACCTTAATAGCTAAAATTTTACTTTCTTTTATTTTTGTCAATATTTTTCTCTTGTTCTCCCCACTGGACTTGCGCCTCCCCATTTTCTAAAACCCAGCCCCCAGGGCAGCCAATTGGAGTCAATGTTCACTGTACCCAGCATCCAATCAGAGAGCAACCTCTAAGTTCTCAGCCAAGTAAAAAAAAACTCAAAAAACTTTCCACCCAGATGAAGCACCATAGCCATTCCTCCCGGATTCCATTGTTCGACCAATCGCCATCATGCCACTCAGCAGAATGGAAAACACCACTTTTGCCATGCCCAGCATCATAGACTTTCGCGATATGGGATTGAGGGCTGTTTTTACAGTCCCGACGCCCAAAGGAAAACGCCTATTCAACGGGAATTAATCATGCATTTCTTAAATGCGTCTAGCTGTTGTATGCAAATTATTTTTCTTTTTAAGTGTAAAAGTAAATTGTAATCTGGGGGAAAATGTGACAAATCGTTGCAATCGTTTGTACAGAATTCTTTTGGTGTAAGTATGGCAAAAGTTTTGATTTAACTTTTTAGATTGAACTTAGTTTTTCATAAGCGTTTTTCTTAGTTTATCAATAATTTTTAAATAGTTTCAGATTATATTTAAATTTACAGAGATATAATCTTGAAAATGGCTCCTAAAACCAAAGAAATTTCTTTAGATATGAGAAAACTTATTACAGAACTCCATAAAGAAGGAAAATCTTTCCGGGAAATAGGAAAAATTTTAAAACTATCATTTACAACCGTTGGTTACATCGTAAAAAAGTATTGAGACCGGCAGTGTTGACAATAAGCTCAGACCTGGTGGTCCGAGTAAATTGACTTCAAGAGCTAAACGAATGATTGTAAGGTCAGCAACAAATAAACCAATGACATCAACTCAAAATATTGCCTATGAACTTCTCTCTCTCTCTCTCTCTCTCTCTGTCATCATGTAACGTTTCAGTGTCTGCTCAGACAGTCAGAAATGTGCTGCACAGCACTGGTCTGAAAGCCAGAGAATTCCCACAAAGAAACTTTATATTAGTGAAGTAAACAGGAAAAGACGTCTAGAGTTTACCACAAAGTACAAAAATAAGCCCATGGATTTTTCGAAAAAGGTTATTTTTTTCTGATGAGAGCAAGTTTGAGAATTTTACACCACCAAGTATTCGAAAAATTTGGAGAAAAAATAAAAAACAGCTCTTAAACCCAAAAATGTACTTCCCACTTTAAAACACGGTGGCGGAAATGTTATGGTGAGGGGATGTGTAGCTAATAATGGAGCGGGTAACTTAGCATTTATTGACAATAAAATGAATGCTTTAGCTTATATCGATGTGTTGCGAGAAATTTGTTTAACAAGTAAAGAGAACTTAAAAGAAAAACTTGAGGAAGTTTGGAACTCCATTGACACAGAAATCACAAAGAAATTAATTGAGTCAATGCCAAGGTGTCTTGAAGCAGTTATAAATGCCAATGGACTGTTTACAAAGTATTGAAATTTCATTACATTGTTGCATATGTTTTGTTAATGTTTACTAAGCAAGGGTACAAATAATCTTTTGTGTGTATAATTTTTTTCAAAAAAAATTCACTAATTTGAAATAAATGCTTATTTTATTTTTTATTGTGAAAGAATCTTATTTTTTAAAACAATTTAAATGTATATCAATAACTGTTAGTTATATTACTTAATTTATTTTTGAAGAACATACAAAATTTTAAGTGTACAAATAAATATTTTGCCAACTGTACATCTCATTAAAAGGTAATTTACTGATTTTTTTTATGTTATACAAAAAATATTTTCTTTAAATTATAAATAATATTAATATGTGTCAGAGAAATGATGATTTTTTATTCAATAAAACGAAAGAAATGCGTCTATTTACATCGTATTTGTGAACATTTATCTCTAGGGGTCGCCAAAAATTTTCTCCCTACAAAAGGGGTCACAGTCGAAAAAAGTTTGTGCACTACTGGACAATACTATAAAGCGCCAAGTCATGGAATACCGAGGGATGTCTTAAAGCTCGTTTAGTTCCCGACTCAACCTCAATAAGATCATAATTTGAATCATTTTAATGGTCGAATGTTATTCCCGGACATATTCTCCAACAGACTGGGAATTTCAAACTACAAGTCAACTAGCAACAGTGACCAGACGGCATTATTAGGTGATGACAGTTGTTCATGTATGTGTGTGTCTAGGAATAGGCCTAACACCATAAACCATCATCACTCATTTGATTGAAATGCGCAGTTGGTTGAGATGATTTGTGCCTAGGTTCATGAAATTGTCAGTCATGCACATTTATTTGTTTCAGATACCCGTTTGTACGAGTAGTTTACAGTGTATGCTATATACTGTCTACTTTTAAGGGTCACAGGTAGAGCCTGCTTTTGTATAGAGATCCTGTGCCACAAAAAAAGTCGTAAGATGTATCTGGGCCCAAGGGCTCGAAAATTCTTAAGACGTCCCTATTGATACCTCCTAATATTATATGGGCTTTCTTTTGCCTGGCGAAGTGCAGCAACTGGATGTAGCATAGAAGTCTTCGGAAGTTCCCTGAAGGGATATTCAATCATGTTGCCCCTACAGACGTCCACAATTGCAAAAACGTTGCCATGCAGGACTTAGTGCAAAAACAGAGCTTTCGATCGTGTTTTATATACATTCGATGGAATTCGAGTCTGTCTATCGAGTTGGACAAAGCATTCGCAGGAATTACCTACAATATTCCTTAGGCCATGTTGCGAATGACTTTGGATCCAATGCGCAATCTCATCCAGGAAAATTCTATCACTGATGGGTTAATAAGTCCATAATAAGCTGCAAATGGTCTCCAAGTAGCTGAACGTAACCATTTACAGTCAGCGATTGGCTGCATATAATCAGAGAGCAGTGGCACACACAAGGGGGGTGTCCTAGGGGTCCGGACCCCCCCCCCAAGCCCTTGATTTTTTTGTCGAATTGGTTGTAATTTTAAGTATATAATACATAAAATTTAATTAAATATTTGTAATTAATGATTAATTTTATTAATTAATACTAATTATTTATACAATAATTAGTTTTTTACTGTTTTTTGTTCCCAAAAATCAACAAAATTAAAAGGAGCATGATACAAGAATGGTGAACTTTCGACCCTGGACCCCCTCCTTAGAAAATTCCTGTGTGCGCTACTGCCAGAGAGCAAAGTCGATGCAATTACGGAGCCACCACCAACTTGTACAGTGTCTTGTTGACAACTTCGGTTCATGGCCTGCTGGGGTTTTCACCTCAATCATTACACCCCAATCACCACACCATTAGCTCTTAACGACTGGAATTGTCACTAATTTAACCAGGAAACGTTTTTTCAGTCCCATCTAGGTTTTAACCGATATATTCACGAGCCCAATAGAGGCGCTGCAGGCGATGGCGTGTTGAGAGTCGAAGCATTCGAGCCGGTGTTCTGCTACCATTTCCCATCAAACCAAATTTTGTTGCACTGTCCTCACGCACACGTCTGTAGCACATCCTACATTGTTATTTGACACAGTGTTGCTTGTCTGATAACACTCACGTCACTGGTCTTGGCAATTAAACAGACGCAGTCCGCTACTGAAAGTTTCATATGGTGGGAGGTAATGCATGAAATTGTATATTCACTCTTGACACAGTAAATCTAAGTGCACTGAATTCCCAAACTATTTCGAAAATTAAATACCTCATGCATCAAAGTCAAATAAGCATTCCGCATTCAAAGTTTTAATTTCCTTCGTGCGTCACGTCAGAAAACTTATCACATAAATAACTTAAATACAAACGAAGACTCTTGACAATGCACAGTGAACATTTGTACACGATACTACTTGATTGCGATGGAAAAGTAATCTTTGAAGAATGCTTTCTCAGTTACACAAAAATACATCCGGTGCGCCCTCTTACGGTGAAAAGGCTTTAAAATGTAACAACATGTGGACATTTGCATATTGCTATCCCATGACTTTTGACGCAATAGTGTAAAACGGGAATGGATATATAGTAAAAAAAAAAATCCTGGTAGAATGTTCAGTAAAATCAGTCGGTTATAAGAACAATATTTTTGCAAAATTGTACGAGTTTCCAACCTATTTACAGATGTAAAAACAATTGTTACAATTAAAATGTAAATGTTGAATGGTAAAGTAAAAGATCTTGTCATTTATAAAACTTACGTTAAAAAAGTAACAGATTTGAATAATGTGATATTTAAAAATGATTATAGTGTTGCAATGTGTGTGATTTAGTATCTATTGTATCAGAATGACTGAATAACAAGCTGGGTGTAATGAAAATATAGCCATTGGTTAATACGGTTTTGAATAAAGATCCATTACGAACAAAACGGGCAGATGAGATTTTAAAGATTATCATACAAAGCAATCACGTCATATTTATAAGGGGAAAGAAAAGATAAAATTAGAAAGTTGCAAATTTAACAATTGTAGAATGAATGTTAATGTTTCCATCAGTCTATCATTTCTAATTAGTATTTGCAAAATTCTGACATTTAAAACCCTTGATTTAAAATAAATGTTTGTATTAGTGAATCTGGGTTTTTTTTCTCGATAGTAGAAACTAAATCATGATAGAGGAAAGTTAACTTGAATTTTTTTCACACAAAATCACATTTTTTATTTTAGAAATTCCTTCATAAACTTATTCAGCAAAATTTTAATCAAATGATAATGAACACACAAATGAAAACATAACTTATATTTATGAATATATTATACACTTTAGCACTTCACAGAAAAACATTCTAATTAATAGAGATTAATTAAACGGAGAATATAAGTACTTTCTGACCTGCTCTTATTTGTCCCTGGCTTCCAATTCTCAATAGTCCTTTCTTCTTTATAACAAAACTTGAGCCGATAAAAAGACTTGAAGAAACTGCCAGACCAAGTCCAATATAGAAATTATATGAAACATGTGGCAAGTCTGTATCAGCAGCTTCACTCATGTTTGGTAGAAGAGAAAACCATAAAATATCTAAAATGCAAAGTTTAAGGAATATTAATCCCGGTTAGAAAGACGCATTAAAATAATTAATGATCTTTTATTTCTTGAAATCGCCAATAAATCTATCAAAAGTTCAAGGTCTAAAGAATCAGAAATAAATATACCAGCATGATGTTTTTGATGCTTTAGAAAAAGATCAATTGAGACTAATTTCGAAACAGGGTAATAGGATTCATGAATTAGATGTTATAAATAAAGGAGATTCGAATTATGAGTCGATATCAATTTCAGCTATTACTTATATATATTATTTTAAGTCTTAAAAATACAAAATAATCCCAAATTAAGGAGATATTATTATCTGTTATTATTTCAAACGAGTAAAATGTAAGAGAAGGATTTGATGGTGGGGACCCTTTGATGGTGGGGATCACAAGCGTTTACTTTAACTTCTATAGTAACTACTCCCAAAACTAAAACAAAACATCTTCTGTGGCTCTCCAACAAAGACTTATTACTTCTGTCCCCTTTTGGATAGCTGACACAAAACATCGTATGGATGAAAGGAACGTCCATTGTGATCCCTCTCCAGGATGGAGAGAAAGTTACAAGTGAAAATTTTATGTTGCATTAGACATTCCACAAACGTTTCAGGTTATAAAAGTAATTGAATATATTTCAGCCCCAGCATTGAAAAATAAGAATTTTTAAAACAAGAGAAAAAAATGTACAACCAGACTTAACAAATAATTTTCAGTAATTTAGTTTTTTATTCTTTAAATTGACATACGTCACTTTGTTTTTCAACCTAAAAAAGTGCCCTTTTTCAAAAAATATTTTTGGATACAGTAACTGTATAAATAATTGTGTTTTTTTTTCATGCTTTATCAAATTATACTAAGTTGATTCTGAAAGCAAAAAGTCAATTTGACCAGCTTTTATTTCCCTACTTAAAAAATTAAGAATTTAAGTTTTTCAAACTCATAAAATGCCCAATTTTTAAAATTTTTTATTCGTTTTAAGTGATTAGTGTTTCATAGATTATTGTGCACAAAAGTTATCACGCATCTGAAAATCTATACCCTTGTTGGTTTTTAAAAATTATTTACTAAAAATTGGCCTTGAAATCAATTTTATAATTATGTAACTATAAAACTAAAAACATAATCAAGCAGGTACAATTTGAGTAATGAAAATTGAAAGTAAAAAATCCAAATAAACAGTTACAGAATAATTAACTATACGAGTTTCAGAGCAAGATAGTCGTAAACAAATGACACCGCATGCACGTGCACAAGAGAGGTAACTGGAATCATGTGATCGTGACGTCACATGAATTTAGTCCATTAGTTTTTAATCCTGTTAATAATAGATCAGGTAGAAACATTCTTAATAGTAGTATAATTCATGAATGTTCAAAAAATCAATAACACAAAGAATTTTTTTTTTTTTTTTTTTTTTTTTTTGAAGAATCTGAATGTAAAATAATATCTTCAGTTCCAAATAAAACTTTTTCTTACTTCAATTTTAACCATAAAAATTTTTTTCTTCCCCCTCCCCCCACCCCACAATCACTTAAAAATGCATTTATAGTAAAAATGGCGTTTGTTAAGCATGGTTATCGTTAGAATTTTTTGCGTATTTATAAACATATAACTAAAAGTACAAATCATTTGATAATATGTTTTACTTTTTGTACATAATTTTTAAAACATCTTAAAAAGTTTTCGCTTCTGTAAAAAATACTTCGAAGAATTTATACAGAAATTAATGTAATTGAAAAGCTTGCCCCCAAATTTCAGATCTGATAACCCAGGGATGAGCAAATAGCGGCTCGTGTGGGCCACATGTCAATAATAACAATTTGTTTTCATTTAAAATTGATATCGTTTCAGTTCCAAATTATAAAAGTATCCGAAACGAATCATATATAGTCAATGATTAGGGGATAAATCAGTCGTTTAGTTTTCACAGTCAAATTCTGGTACAACTATGTTTTTGATTCCTATGCGACTTTTGATTTTATTTCACAGATCATAAAATCTTACCCAACAATTTACATTTAATAAATATTTTACCTCTGAAAAGTAAATGACGCACACCTGTGTGACTGGTAATGGACAGTAAAAAGAAAAAAAACAATTATAAGTGGACCGATTCTATCCTACCCCACAGATCAACAATGCTAATAAATTATAGTTTAAAAAAAAACTAAAAAACACGCTTTTATAGTGAATCGAACTAAAAAGTAAAAAATTAATTCTTAGTATAAGAATAAAATGATTAAGAATGGGGTAAAAGAGTGGAGTGCTCTATATTAATTGTTATAATTTATCACTAGTTCAGAGTTAGTGTGAAAATGTAGTACGAAAAAAAAAACCCACTCTTTTACCACAATGACATTAATATGTATATATATATACAGGGTGTCCAGCCTTAAAGTGACCCAATAGCCACACACAATTCCCGAACCCTTCAGTTTAGACATACACTTCCAACTTGAAAAATGTTTTTAAAAAGGTAAAGAATGTTTTTACGTGCTTTTCGAACCCAAAAACCCATTTGGAAAAAATTACAAAAATTAAATTTTTATACGGTTCGCAGGTCTTATCACTTATATTAAGGAAAAGATGCAGTACACAAAAACAAAAAAAGTAAACACAAAAAGTTTCATTTTATTACGATAAAAAAAGTCGAGTTATGGAACTTTGAAAATCATACATTTCATGCAATTTCTGGACAATTTTCAAGAAGCTAGTAAAAGGCAGTCTCCAAAGTGAAATTAATTGGAACTTTGTCAGGAAACTTTCGCTCTTGCACGTCACTCTTATGTAAATCGTTTTTAAATTTAAAATTAATATTACAATAATTGAGCACTTCAGAAATAAAAATTATTATGTGTACATGTAAAACAGACAAAATAAAACATTTTGGAGCAAGAAAACATTTCAAAGGCAGTTCCAAAAAAATAGGTTTATTTGTTGCGACTTCAGACTAATTTACTGCGGTGTAGTCGTTTACAATTGCATACAGTCGTATTCTAATATTACAAATTCCAGTACGGGAGAATAAGATGTATACAAATGAAGAATACTGGGAAATGGTACTGTTGTATGGGCAGTGTAATCTAAATAAGAGAGATGAGGCAAGACTTTATGCCACTAGATTGACCAGTCGAAGACATCCATCTTATTGTACAATTATCAGTGTTGTTCAACCTTGTATAAAACTGGGAGTTGTCATAGACGTATTCCCTTATCTCATGCTACACCTTCAGCGGATACCCGCTGAGGATGTTCTAGGATATGTCCTAACTCATCCAGAAAGTAGTATCCGGGATATTAGCAAGGCTTGTTTCTACTCAAAATCGACGGTGTGGAACATATTACATACGTACGGTGCATATCCTTATCGTCCAGTCTTGGCGCAGGAACTAATGCTCGGAGACCAGGAACGTCGTTTTGATTTTTGCAATTTCGAGTTAAACACACTGGATGAAAATCCAGATTTTTTTTAATGAAGTTTTGTGGTCGGATGAATGCCAGTTCTCGAGGCAAGGAACTATTAATACACAGAATAGGCATTATTGGTCGCTCGAAAACCCACATCTAATACGACTGAATCGCCACCAAGTGCGTTGGTCGGTGAATCTGTGGTGCGGAATATGGAAGAGCACTTTAATTGGTCTAATATTTTTCGATGGACCTTTAACATCAGAATCATACATGGAAATTTTATCTGGACTGTTAGCCGATTTTTTAGAAGATGAAGTTTCCTTACAGGATTTCTCACGCATGTGGTACCAGCATGTTGGTGCCCTCGCACACAAATCTGTGCAACCACGTACATTTTTGGCGCAGACATTTGACACTCGAATAATCGGCTACGGAGGTCAAAAGGTTGCAAAAGCTACAGGCGGAGTTTCTGACGCGGGTTTGGTACTGCATTTCTGCGGAAGGCAGTCATTTTGAACATTATTTTAATTTGGTCATTCTGATATAATAAAGCCCCTGATTCATGATTGGAGCATCATTCAACATTATACTATAATTTGACGGCAAATCATGTATTCCATTGCTGCTATTTGTTTAAACAAGCTGTTTAAATCTTTTCGGTACAAGTTGTATTTCTTTAATTTAACTTTTATTGTTTGCCATATAGCAATACAAATTATCAAAATCTATGATATTTACTATGATCTTTTAATATTACTATGATGTTCTTCTTTTGATCTTTCTGTAGATAGTGAATTACTGTTCTCTAAACTCAATTTGCATACGACCCCCTTTTCTGAGCAATTCAGATGCTTCAACTTTATCAGGCATAACTCGATTAGTTTTTATCGTAATAAAAAATGAAACTTTTTGTGTTTACTTTGTTTTTGTGCACTACATCTTTTCCTAAATATAATTGATAGGACCTGGGGACCGTATAAAAATTTAATCTTTGTAATTTTTTTGTAAATGGAGTTTTTTTGGTTCAAAAAGCACGTAAAAACACACACACACACATTCTTTACCTTTTTTAAAACATTTTTCACACTGGAAGTGCATGTCTAAGCCGAACGGTTCGGGAATTAGCTATTGGGTCACTTTAAGGCTGGACACCCTGTATATATTCTCGCGTTAATCATTTATTCTTTATTAAAATTTCTTTACTTTTTAGTTCAATTCACTATAAAAGCGTGTTTTTTTAAACTGTATTTTATTTTTCATTTTTTATTTCGATCTACAAAAGCGTGTTTTTTTTTTTTTTTTTTTTTTTTTAAAACTATCGTTTATTTTTTGTTGAATTTTTATCCGTGTGTTTGATATTAGGAGCTGGAATTACGAGGCTACTAGAATTAGTCTTGCTCTTCAATGGATATTAATTAACGGGTCTGAAGGGTACTTATTCTCTCTGTTTACAGGGCCTCGGATGAGTCTCATATCGTTGTATTTCAAACATTTCGTCTCTATAGATACAGGTCTAACAAATTAAAGTGTATAAGACGAAATATATTAAATGGCAATCATATTATCACCTTTTAAACGTATTGCTGTTTTAATGTTAATCTGTATCATCACTTCTAAACGTATTGCTTTATCAAAATAAAAAATATATATTTAGGAGTTAGAACATACATTTATTACCTTTTAAACGTATTGCTTTATAAAAATATTTAGTAGTTAGAATATAAATTATTTTTTTCACATGCGTGAGTCATTTTTTTTTACTTTTATTTTCAGAAAAACTAGACTTATATTCTCGTAACGCACCCACCCTACCCTTTCTCACATTAAGAACACTTTTTTTTGTTTTATTTGTATTAACCACAAGCCTGCTAGCGGTTTTAGGGTTGCACCTTAATCTTTTAGTTGCTAAATGTGGCATTAGTCGTCAAATCTGGAAATGACATATGGAATTAGTCGTCAAATCTGAAAATGGTTTATGCAATAAGTTGCCAAATCTGGAAGTGGCATACGGAATAAGACATCAAATCTATAACTCGTATTCCTTATTGTCCTGATCAGGACAATTGAACAAAATTATGAAATTGTTTTGTCATCGGTCCTTGATAAGTGTGCAAAATTTTGATTTAATCTGACCTTTTTAAGTGGGTAAAAATCGAGTTCTAAGATTCCATTACATACAAGTGAAACTTTTAAAAGCGTGTTAAAAATGACAAACATTGAGTTAAGAAAAATAAACGCAGCGCCGGCTGGGTGGCGGGGTTGGTTTGTCGCAGGCCTTCTGCACCCAAGGTTACGGAATCGATCCCAGACCAAGTCGGTGGATTTTCATGATGCAGAAAATCGACAGCGGCCATGTCGTATGATTATACGGCATGTAAAAGATCCCAAGAGTGTCTGTTTGGCTTAGGTGCTCTAGGCAAAATTAAATCCTACTACAGGTTCACATCGTCAGAGCTCAGTTGCCTTCCTCTAGGGAGGAAACTGGACGTCAAAATTACCTGCGGCGATTGGTATCCACCTATATGGCGCCGCTTTAAGAGATACCAGATTTCGGGGAATGTACTAGGTCTGCAATGAAAAAACTCCAATCAGCAGCCCATTAGAAATATGTGTGCGTGTATGTAAGGATAATTTAAATTAGATTAAAAATTAAAATCCCTTTATCTAGCACTTAACTTTTATTTTTTCATTACATCTTCAAGTATCAAATTAATCACCCAATTATTTCTCCGAAACATATGGCCAATCAACTAAACATTTTTGATTTCAGATCATAATATTTAATAACCCTATATGTCAACATTAACTTTCAAGTACTCATAAAATCCGAGGTGCTTCTCATAGCCGGCGTGCGTAAGTGGTACAACACTTAAGATTTCACGGTGGCGTGCTTTTTTTCTCTACTTTTTAGCGTCAGAATATGTCGAGAATTGCTTGAATAAAGACCTTTTTAAAATTATGTCCGATTCTGGCTCCAAAAAAAACATGTCATATATACATAACAAATAAATTGCAAACGTTGTACGTACCTGCCGAAAAGTTAGTAACAGATTAGGAAGTTAATTTGTAAAACTAGCGAAAGAACTTTTAATGTTTTTCTCACGGCAGCATTTATTTTTAGAAGCCATCGAGTTCGTTTTTGAAGTGAAACTTCTTAGCACTCGAGAGTGAATGAGAAATTTGCCCAGTTTTGCGTAACAGTGAAAAAGCGAATGGAAGTAGTCTCCCCGCCTCTCTCCAATCCCCCGAATCGTCACCATGACAAGATAGCGAGTTCGGAGGAAAAGGGGGAGCGGGGACACAAAGTGACTTGCGTCAAACCTGTGTAATTGTTCGATGATTGCTCACCCCCGATTGGTCAACTTGCCCATCTTCCTATTGGGGGTCCTTTCCCCCCAGACCTGGGAACATATATCAATGGTTGTATGAGATGCAGTGACATTACGGTGTAGACAAAATAGCTCTCGCAGTAAAAGCGGGCTTTTTTTAAATATTTTCTTACATTATTTGCTACATGGCGATGTTTTCGGCGGCTAATTTGCTTTTTTGACTTTTATTTGCGTTGAATTATTATATTAATTCTAGTCAGAATGCCTAAATCAAATGCACAAAGAGGAAAAGTGTTTCGTGAAAGAAAGAAAAAAGAAAAACTAGCAGCAAGTCCAGTCGAAAAAGTGACAAGAAAAAAGCAAGGGAAAAAAACCAGATTTATTAAGTGCTACTGCTGAATCTCCATCAAAGTACATGAGTACGAGAGCACGGAAAAAAAACTGCAAAATACTCTCTTAATGCTCAATTTAAGGGATGGGAATTGTATTGAGACTCTTCTAATGACTGCACAGATTAATACGGACTTAGTGAACCACCCTGTGCCATTAACTACAGAGCCCTCGACAAGTCTAGTGCGTTTTGAAACTGATGCATGTGTAAATCAATAATAAATTCTATCTTACGTTACAAAGACTATGATTTCCATAAAAATGCATGGTCACGGTAGCCTAGTGGTCAAGGTATCAGATCGTGGCTGGCGTGTCATAAGTTCGAGCCGAGTACCACTTAAAACCCGCCGTGTATTCACTCACCCATAAAAATGCTCACAAAGATTTTCAAAAGCAATTCGTTGATAATCGTTCATTTTACCATAGATTCTGGTTTAGAGATGATTTGAGAACGTCTGTCGCTGAGCACAAAAATATTTTACCGGAAATTAACTTAGAAGACACATTAAAACATGCTACAATTGCCGACAAAGTTTAAATAGGAAAAGTATACCAAATTTATCAATATATATTTTTGTATATCCAGAAATTCCAGGACATATTTCTACTTTGGATTTGATATCAGAAAGACTCATTTCGCCACGAATACCTTTCATGCAAATTAGGCGATTGAGACATGTACTCGGTCAACTTGGAATATTAGGGTAAATAATCAATGTTCCAACGTCGCCACAAAGAAGTTTCATTTCTCTTAAAATTACTTCAGACTGCCAATAGAAACAATTCGATTTTAAGTTATTTTAACATTAATGGAAGTCGTATGTGTAATAAGGAAATGTTTAGCCATTTTTCAGATATTTACATAATTTACTATTGCGTGAAATAGATTTTAGTCGTACAACAAAACAAACTTGCTAAATTGCACAGACTTAAAACTGGGAAAAAAAATTAGATACTATGTACAAACTTGGTGGTTTCACTTTTAGTTTATATCATTATTATTTTATATAAGTACTTTGTGTTTCAAAACTTTTGTGAAAATATGTTAAAATTAAGTTCAGTAATCTGTCGTCGTAACAAATACTATCAATCACTGGCGTAGCTAGTCATGAGTGGGCCCTTTAGCATTTTGAGATTTTTCGCGTACACTTTTTGGGGCCCCCAGTGCTTGGGGGTCCCATATCATTGATACGGCTGATACGGCCGTAGATTCGCCCCAGATATCAATATTATACATATATACCATAATTATTACCTCGAAGTTACGCGATTTTCAAATTTCGTTGATTCGCCTTTTGTTGGAGTGCTATACAACTCACAATTACTCACTCCCCGCTTCCTCCACAGTAAATTCTTGTGTTTTATTTATTTCTAAACAACGGAGTGCGTGTTTGATATTACATATTGTATTTGTTATATCATGCTATATGTAAACCTCCATATAACTAAGAGAATCATTTTTTTACAATAAAAAGGAGGACGAAAAATTTAAGAAAAAATCACTACTTAAATATACGAAACGTTTTATTAATTCGAACAAAACTCCGCTAATTATGCTTACATTCTTTTTAATTATTATTTTAAACGAGTATTTTTCCATTAAATGAATTTTTTTTTTTTTTTTTGTCATTTTTTAATACATCGGAAAATTCGGGCAAAAACTATCCTTCTTACTGAATTTTACGGAAAGCACTGTAGCTAAAATATTAACATTCAACTTTGATTTCTCTCTAGTCACTACACAAAAATCATTACCAACTGAGGCAAGAGGCGTGTAATTTACGGAGTTCCTGTCCCTGAATGAGGGACGTACCTCCTCATCAGAATTAATAAAAATAGATCGTAATTAATGGGGTGACACAAAGTGAAAAAGAAAGAAATTTAAAGGGAGAAATAAAAATGGGCAGAACAGAACGGTGGCGAAGAAAGCTACCCTACTGTCTGCGTTTTGATTGGCCGAGGCCAGCAAACGCAGAAAGTGGGCGTGGAAAAGGATTGGGTCGAGCTGTGAAAGAACGACCCGAGACAAGGAGATCTTGGAATTTCCCATAGAGAAATTAAGGGGGAATAATAAAAATTTTGAATAAAATTTAAATGATCCATCTTGCTCAATTGCCTGTGTGGGGGACTAAAAAATAAACAGAATAGGACGTCACGGTATAAGAGTTCATTACCAACTGAAAAAACTCTTTCAATTGCTGCATTAGTTCCAGGGCAGCACACAACGTTAACGTCAACAAGAAGAATTACATTTTCATAGAAACTGTGTTCATTTCTGAAATGGTTTAAGTAATTTCACCCAACTTTTACCAATTTCTCAGCATGTTGATTTTCTAATTTATTAGAATTTAAATATGCATTGTCTTCTTTTTACTTCAAACAGACAATTGCCATGGATTTTAGCATCAGGCATTTCTTCCGATAAAAACTCAATATAATTTTCTATATCTGCCCAATTTACATGAGACAAAGTCAAAAAATATCATTGAAAACTTATTTCCTTTGATATTTGTTTCAGACCATTCTTCGACATTTTGGAATCATGTTTGGTTCATCTCTGAAAATAGAGATTAACAGATCAATTCTAAAATACTGAAAAGGAGGACACTTTTCGAGGAAGGTCAGAACCTATAAAAAGAGGACGGTTGGTCACCTTAATATGACGAACCTCTATTCAACGCATTTCTCTATTTCGTGAACTTTTTCCTGGTATCAAGAACATTTTACTATTTTCTTTGTAAAATAACATACAAATAGCATAAAATAATTGCCTGTACGCAGACTTTGGAAGGTAAGTTTATGTAGTGGTCACATGTCTAAAAAAATAAATATTGGAAACCAATCCTTCCATTCCATAATTCAAGTCTGATGCATTCTCTCCTCAAGTTACATTAGTTAATAAGAATCATTGTTAAAGAGATTAAAACTAAGAATTTTCAGAAAAGAATTATTTCTGGGTTATAATTCTTTAATCAATTTTAGAAAAAAGATGAAACATTGTACTGAACAATAATTTTTTTATTAAATTTTTTTGTGTTTTAATTTTATTTTATTGCTAGAAAAAGCTATTGTAACAGTATTTTTTTTTCAAAAAATGATTTTTTTCTGAATGATTTCATCAGAAATCATTCAGAAATTTCTGAGTCATTTTCATTAGTACAAATTAAAGTTACACATTAGTACAATTTTAAATCAGTCATTTTGCAGAAAAATTGATAACTGCATTAAAGTCTTTTCTTTAATGCAATAAAATTGAATTTATATTGAATGAATTAACTGTCATGCAATTTTTGAATTTCAACATATATGAAATACACGCATGCACGCACACACACACACACACACACAAACATAAAAATTCAGCTTCCACAAGAATTTGTCAACTTGGATGAACCAAGCTTTTCACTACTTATACAGAAATTTATGAAACAAACATGTTTTCGAAATGAGTAACATTTGAAGAATACTGTCCCAAATCAACTATCATTAATTTTCTGTAAGCATTCAAGAAGTGTCACTTGTTTGATAGATGAATGCTATTAAATATTTAAGTAACATTAGCTGAGCTGATCATACTTAACAAGTTTCGCAAATATTATTTATCTCACTACTAAGAAAATAAAGTTGAAATCTAACTCACAAAAATATTAAGATATAGACATACTAGAACCTCAGTAAACTGATTACTCAAGTAATGGAAACTGATAAACATTATAGGATCTACGCCTATCCTGATTCAAGTATATAGATTTTTTTTCTAAAATAACTTTCATAACAGTTCATTCATCATAAAAAATCACACACATATGCAGTAAATTCACATACACAATATAATTCATAAACACATTTAATTATATTTTGCCCAGTTAAAAAGAAAAAAAATCATCCTAGGCATATTTCTTTTTTAATATTACAAAGATAAGTAGAACAAGTTACAGAAGCTGAAAAACATTCAGAAACTGAAATTATACAACTTATTAGTACCTGAAAAATTTTCTCACAACAAACTGCTTTAATAGTAGTACCTACATAATGGTAAATAACATCAAACACATACACAATCTGAATTTTCAAACATAGGGAAAAAATTCATAAAGAAAAAGATTTCAAATTATTTAATTTCCATGGTTTCACTCAAATACAAGGTAACCAAACTAAGATTTTCAAGTACTAGACTTTTTTTAAAAAAATCAAAATATGTTGCATATTTCTAAAAAGGAGTAGAACCAATGATTATCAGCCTATATTTTTAGCAGAATGAACATTATTATTCGTCATGCAGAAATTGTAACATTGTATTATAATTAATTATATCATGCAAAAAGATTGTTACAAATGTTTATGAAAAATTCTATAACTCAAATTTCATACAAGAATCAAATTTTAGCAGGAGAATATTTATTATGTAATGATAATAGTGAAATTATTTATATGGCATATAGATACATAAGTTTAATCGATAATATATTCAGCTACAAGTAATGAAAATGCTCATTCTGTAAAAGCATTGCTTCAGGAAAAGGAGAACAAAAATTGCAGATCCATCCAAATCTAAACAGATTGCTCAATTGTCGAAAAAAGTACATACAATTAAGTGAACATGTTTTATTCTCCTATATGACTTGGAAAAATCACTTCCAACACATAACTTACATAAAAATAATTCTTGAAGGAGTTTAGGAGATTTTTAAGGACACACATGCAATTGCATTTACTTGGCTTAACAAAATAAAAGTTTTAACTAAATACACAATTTAAAAAACTACAGAAAGATCTTATTTTACTCTAAGTGGTTATAAAATATTAAAATAATCACCCATTACTCAGAAAGTGCAAATGCATAGTGAAATCAAAAAGTTCTTATTATTTCAGATTAAGCATTTCTTGTGTTATTTTTGTAATTCTATATAAAAAGAATGAGTTGACTCTTGTTATAACAAGTACACAAATCATTCCTTTGAAAGTTTATGTCATTGACCTTTACAGACTGAATTCATGTCCAGATATATTTTAAACTATCTTTATATACATATTGCATATTTTGCCTTTTTAAAACACAAAAGAAAAAACTTTTATATAATTTTTTTTTTTGAATCAGAAATTATAGTCAGAAGTGGTCAATGTTCCCAAACGGGAATAATGATCACTTTTGACTATAATTATACATTTGATTAAAAAACAGAACATAGAAAGGAATGGATTGAATAATAAATAAAGTAGTAAGAATAAATGAAAGCTTTCATAGTATATTTAAGAACAGATATGAATCAAATTTAGAATTTTTATATTTAAAAATAAAAACTTTAACTAAAAAAAAAATTATACTTTTATTTTATAGAAAGTATTTTAGATGCAATTTTTTCTAGCACTCATTGTAAGCAAATCTTGTACTTGCTAGACACATCTACCATGTGTTGTTTGTTCGAAAAATGTCCATTACTTTTTTTTTGTGACATATGGCAGTGAACTTTGGGTCTTGGTTGTGGCCCATCCTTTCTAGGTGCAATTCTTAGAAGAACGAATGTAACCTCTCAGCAAAACTTCAGATAAGTCAGTCACCCTGGCATTTTTTTTCATTAGTTGCTGAATGTAAAAGCTAGCCAGTGACAACAGCTATATTTAATGCATTAACAAATAAATTTCAACATTTTTTGTGCAGAAACCAACCAACAATTTGCAGTAACATTCTACCTAGTAGGTGAACTAATTCTATTCCAGTATTATAATTCTGTATTAAAATTGATTGTTGTATATTCCCTTTCTTATTTTCACATGAATATCTTTTAGCTGACTGCATTGGGAAGATGAGTGCAATAACTTGAAATCATTATTACAGAAATATCATTCCACACATAAAAATATCAAACCATTGGTTTGATAATCAAACAAATCTCAATCAAGTAATTTTTTTTTTCATTTCTTTTGAGAGAATTGATGGACATATCTCAATTCAATTTCCTCAGATACTTCCAAAAGCTTTTTTATTTCTACTTGAAAGATCCTTCATTAGTAGAACTATTTTCAAATATACTTCTACATGAAAGTTTCATTTTCAGTTAAGTTATCAAAAGATATTTCTATTCAAAGATAGTTTGCAACAGCTGTCAGATGGTTTACAAACCTAATACCAAGGGGAGGCTATTTCACAATGGTGGTGCAATAGAGAATATTAGGGTCCAAAAGTCAAGTTTTGGACCCCAAAATTCTTACAAAGGAATTGAAAAAAAAACCATAAAATAAAGTTTTAAACCCCCTAGAAATCCTGCCCCCCCTCATGATATGGGGGTGTACATTATGCTACTGCTATTTCATTAGACTGTTTTCCTGTATAAATTTCCATTTTATGAGGAATTTAAACTTGTCATCCAGATTTTGAATCGAATTCAAATTGATTTCCCCTGAAAAATCTTAGAATAAAATTGGCCATCCTTTGGAACCATGGATTTGTCAATGCTAAGCTGGTTGTAAAATAAATAAAATTGAATTAACTTTTAGTGAACATTATCCAATTTATCAGTAAGTTACAATAATGTAATATTAATCAAATGAATTTCTTTTTTGTTACTTTGAATTTTTCTGGACATCTGGACACATGATGGAGGATTCTTATAAGTCCACCATCTTCAGAAGTGTTCCAATAATAATTTTTGATGGTTCCCAGTGATATCCACAGAATGAGTAATCCAAAAAAGCAATATCTTTCCAATCACTTTCAGTTGGTCCTGTTTTGAAATTGCGTTGCAATAGAACAGTTGTAACAGGTCGATGTTCCCAATTGGAAACATAAATGCTTAGAAAAATATATACCCCAAGACCATCATATTAATAGCAAATTTAATTTGAGAATGAAAGCTATTTCAAAAATACAAACCAGTTCTTAGAAGTATTGAATGTTTTTTCATATTTGTATTAATATTTTTGCTATGCTCAGTAGAAAAAAGATGAAAAAGGTCATTTTTATGTGCTTTTTAGTACATTTCTCCATCAATGATAGAAAAGTAGGTTTTATTTAAAAGAAAACTAAATAATCTTTTAACATTTTGTTAATTTTTTTTTTACACAGGTCAATATTTATTAAAATTTAATTTTAAAATAAATTTTTAATTTGATACTTCTAATTAGGAATACTGGTTAGTAAAAGTTAAGATAAAAATGAAGAACATACAAAATTGTATTTATCAGTATGAAATTTAAATTTTCTATCATGATTACCCTTGTCAAAAGATTAAAAATCATATATATTTATACAATTAATCCAAACATTGAACTTAAAGTAAAAAATATACCAAGTCAAAAGTGTCATTATAGACTATATTTGAACATTCATTTTTTAACCATACTATAATTTCAAAAAGTAATTTTTGTCTGGTTCATTAAATATTTTTTAGATTTTGAAAAATAATTACATTATGCAAATAGCATTAAAATTACATTCAGAATCGTACAAAGATATAAGCTTAGAGAAATTTATTGTCTAGATCATAACTCTAAAACACAAGCAATAAAAATACAATAAAGCACTGAGTGGTCTTAAGGAATACATAAATCATAATACATAAAAAATCTCTTAAAAATATTTTTAATAAAATTTTTTGTCTCTGTAAAAGGAAATAAGTCACTCAAAATGATTTAAAATAAAAATTTTAAGTACACTTTGAAGCAATACAAGGGCTATTGATGATAGACGTCAAAATTTTCAAATTTATAAGATTCAAAGTAAATAATGAAATCTATACTGTTTCTTTTACTAAAAAGAAAAATAATTTAACAGCATAGAGAGTAAGAGTAATGATAAGATAAGATGTCGATTTTTGAAAAATACAACAAAGGGAATTTAAACTGTTTGAATTATAATAATAAAAAGAATATGCAGATGTTTTAATGTACATCAGATTTCTTCTAATAATAATGATTTATATGACTCATTACATTCAAAATTCTCTTGTTAAAAAAATTCAGTCACTCCTGTTTACCAAGCAATAACAAATATAATAAAAAAATTAAGACAATTCCTACTTAAGTTAACAAAGAAAATTTTTATTTTGATTACTTTTTATTAAATAGTTACAGTTAATATAAGTATGTATAAACATATGACAGAATAAGAATATTAAGTGACAAAATAGAAAAAGATTTCCTTTGCAATTTTCTATTTTTCTTATATATGGTGTTGGACTATTTTTGATTGTTACTATTTATTCATTAATTAAATTTAATTATTCTAATAAAATAATATAGTGAAAAAGAAATCACACATTCTCAGAAAATTAGTCCATCCCAAGTGGAATTCGAACCCCTGACCATTGGATTAGAAATCCTATGCGCTATCCATTGAGCTATAGGGACACAACGAACTATTCGACAACCTGTTCGACTATTATCTTTGTTTGTTGCTATTTATTCATTTTTTTAATTTAATTAATGAATTAATATCTGAAAAAACTGTATTAACATCAAATGTCATCCACTACAAGTTTAAAAAATTGTATTTGAACTTGCATAGATGAATAGAAAGTGTTTTATTAATGATTGAAAATTTGAACCAGATTATATATAGAGAGAGAGAGAGACATATAGAGAGAGAGTTAATTAATAGTAGGAATTGAAATAAATAGAGAAAGCTTGTAATCAGTTTGTAGCTTCAATTTCTGTGTTTCTGCTATATGTTAGAAAATATTAATTATTTGAAGCAACTATACTTTCAAGAGTAAAACAAAAAAACAACAGACATATATTAACTTACTCTAAAATTAGACCTATTTTATCCTAATTACCAAAATTACGGCATGCTTTAGAAATACGTAGAAGTATCGCGCGCTAGGACTTCACATTGAAAAAGAAACACTTTCAACTTTTGGTAATAGCATGTCATCAGAAATCTTACATAAGTCGATAAAAAATACGAGAAAATAATTTATAATAAAAAAAAACCATAACGTGTTAAGGAGCAAATTTTTACTTTCCATTATCTAGAGCAAAACAGACTCAATCAGCCAAATAAAACGGTCAAATTAAAATTAAAACAGAAATAGAAAAACTCTTGATTTCTAAAAAAAAAATATGCCCTTGCAAATGTATTAAGATAAGATTTATCATTTAAAAAACACATAAATAAATATCAAAATAACTATCAGAGTATCCAACATGTGATACAAATTTAAGAAATACTGGAGGTTAAAAACAAGACATTTTTTTTTTCCTTTTAAATATTCAGAAGTTTAAAATTTTTAATGGCGATTTTTGAAAGTAATACATGTTCCAACTTCCTCACAAAGTCAATACTAATGCAAAAAATACATAAAATTGTACATTTTTTGTAAAATCGGTTGTTTACTTATTATTTTTACATCGAAAGAGTTATCCAAATATTTTGCGCGCTATACGCAGGGTTTTTTTAATAAGTGTTATTCGCTACTTAACTTTTTTTTTATATAACTCTTACCTTGAGTGTCAAAACAAGCCTTTTAAATTTTGGTTACTCCCTTTCCCCAGCCCATACTTTCAGCATGTAATTTTTTTATCTTATTAGTTTAATCAAAAGAGGGCGCTTAAACTTATTTCAAAACCAAATAAAAGGAACCGCTTAGTTCCGACATGTAATCAATTCTGTTGGAGGCACTAAAGTCCATAATCTACCGACAAGGTCAGTACCGGTTTATCTATGGGGCGGGCATCCGGAAAGACCCGAATAGGCAGGACTTAACCAGGTTTTCTGGTAAAAAAATTTCAATCTGTCAGTGCCAAGGGGCCCGTAGGCTTTCTGCGAACAGGGTCAGAAATGAGCGAAATTTGAATCGAAGTCATATTTTAGATGTATAAACAAGCCTACAAATTTCGTTGATATAGCACAACTTCTTGGTAATAGGATTTTTATTTCCATCAGTGTATTTTACTAAAGATAAATGAAACAAAAATGGAATTATGTGATAAATATGCAACATTCCTAATGACCATGATTTTGAATACCATATTCGAGGGAATAAATACTACTAGCAAATAATTATAATAATTTGAGTGTGAATTATTAAAAGGATATAGTCTGTTAAAATCTCTAGAAAATTCTATCCAAAATTTCATAAATGAATTTAGAGAAATGGAACAAGGAGCAATTGATTTATCAGGGCTCTTGTTTACAGAGGAAGCTGGACAAGCTTGTAAGCAGCAAAAGAGCTAAATTATTTTCGGTGAAAATAATGAAATCGGTTATGACTTTTTAAAAGGAGAGAAATGTCATAGAAGTCATTTTATGTCATATGTTATGGACAAGTTCTAACGTAAAGCTTACTATGGGGGCGCTGATGTCGTTGTAACCCTTTTTGTTTTCCGGTTTCAGCAAAATAACATTGTTTTGTATACGTTTGTAGGCAGTAGCTATTTTAATTTGTCTTAGATTTCGGGGGGAAAAAATTTTATCAATTAAAAATGAGCAGCCCTAGAAAGAGCAAACTGGGAACTATGTGTTCTGCAGTTGGATGCAGTATGAGAAGCGGTACAAATTTGCTTTCGGCTGTTAAAATGTACCGCTTTCCAACAAATCCATCTAGAAGGCTGCATTGCAAAGAAAAATTGGAAAGCAAATCCTAAATCTGTGCTTTGTAACAAGCATTTCATTACAGGTTAGTATTGAAATGATTCTATTCTAATTTTGTTGCATTTTATCGAAAAAATCTTATGTATTTTGTTACAAACATTGCTCGAGTCTTGTTTATGGTAACCTTGGCCATACTTTTGGCGACCGTTTTCATAACAATAATATGAAGTAGTTTTCAACTTATTTTATTTATATTATTTGCACAATCACATATATTTATATTTTTTAAATTTATAAATTCAAAAATAACCTGTTATTGTTATTATGCACAAATATTTGTTGTATGAAATCATTATTTTTTGTGTATCTAAGTATAATTACGTAGCGTCGAAATCAAAATTATCCAGACATTAGTTTTGTGAGAATAATTAAATTTTAATCTGTGTTGTAATAAAAATTTAATGTAATATGTTGCGCTTCGTTTTATTATTAATATGATTTGTTAAATGAAAGGATAATTTTAACTAAGCCTAAGTCATGGGTGGCCAACTTTTTTGGGAAGAGTGTCACTATCTGATAAAAAGAATTAAACATACCACTTCCAACTAACAAAAGAACATGGAAAGGTAAAACGATGTTACTTAAGGATTAATATGACTGTTTACTCAAATCGTGCCCTTTTTTATGCTAATCTTAAAAGTGGAAATTTAAAAATAATGTAATAAATAAGACAAAAGTACAAACTTAAGTTTTATTGTTAATAAATTTTTTACAGGTTCATACAATCAGTTAGGTTATATATAAAATAAAAATGAGTAGCTTGAAATATTTAATTCAAGATATTTATTAGACCATCAGTACTTTTTTAATGCACTTTTTAAATTGTAGTTTTTTTTACCAAGTCATCTATATTAGAGTTAATTATCAAAGATGCTAACAATTGTGGAAAGAGTGCCTTGAGTTAGCTATTCCTGGTCTAAGTTTTCAATTTTGATCTTGTACATAGTCAACTATAATAAATATAAATGTTATAAATGAAGCATTGTTAATTATCATAAGAATTATTTCATTTCTAAAATTTTTTTAATGCAAATTACCTAAAGAAATAGTGATGCTCAGAAATTAAAATGCTTTGCAGGGAAACCTTCTAGTGATGCTGAGCATCCTGATTATGTGCCATCTATATTTGCCAGTATGAAGAATAAAGGTTCATCAAGTTCAGTGAACCGATATAACAGGCAGGTAAAACGTAGAGAAGTGTGGAATGCTCCCTTAACTGGTATGTTCAAATTTTGTTAGTATCGCAAAGTAATCCGAGTAATTGTATTAATTTGCATATTAATCTAGTTTATTTAACTCATGCATATTTGTTAATTTGAAAAATATCAAAAAATTAGTTCAATTTATTAAAAATTTTAATTTCCTTTTGAAATTTTTTGGCTGATTAATATTTATTAATTTTAATTTTATGAAATAATTTTTCTTTCATTAATTTTTTCCAGAAATTGAGAATGAACTCCCTGTATTGAAGCTTGATACCAAAGAAGTAGATTGCCAGACTGACTTAAACTTTGAAGAAATAAATGAAATGGAGAAATGCACTAGAGACAAACTTTGTGAACATAAACATTCACAAAATGAGATTTTTAACAATGCGAAAGCTTTTAATTTTTACACCAAAATTCAAAATGTTGCTTTCTTCACTGCGTTGTTGAATCTGGTTTTATCTGGGTGGAAGCCTCTCACAAATACATCCCTTGAGTACTCAGAACAGTTGCTTTTGGTTTTTATGAAACTTCGGCTTGGTTTATTACATGAAGACCTTGCCTTTCGTTTCAAAATTTCCAAGTCAGCTGCAAGCTCAATTTTCAAGGAATGGGTAAGAAGACTGGCTGAGGTCCTTAAAAAACATATACGAGTACCATCTAAACAACAATATAGGAGAAGGGTACCTGCTAAATTTTTGAAAGAAAATTGGAGCAGGGTTACGACATTGATTGATTGCTCTGAAATTTTTATTGATAGAGCTTTCAATCTTGATGCCAGAGCATTAACCTTCTCACAATATAAAAGTCACAATACTGTTAAGTTTCTAATTGCATGTACACCATTAGGTAAAGTGTCATTTGTTTCAAAGTTGTTTGGAGGAAGAACTTCTGACAAACAAATAATACAGCTAAGCGAATTTTTAGAACAAATTCGACCTGGTGATGTGATATTTGCAGATAGAGGCTTTCCAGTAAAGGACCTGGTTGCTGAAAGAGGGGCTTCCTTAGTATTACCAGCTTCTACTAAGGGTAAAAAACAATTGAGTAGCGCTGAGGTAATAAATTCCCGTAAGGTGTCTAGACTCCGGGTACATATTGAACGATGTATCGGGAGACTTAAGACCTTCAGAATTTTAAAATCCTTGTGGCCTATCTCTTTTGTTAATAATAAGACCAGTGAAGAAACCTGCATTGGGGATGATGTAATTTTTGTCATAGCAGCTTTATGCAATATATTTAAAGGACGCTTGATAAGGCAGATGTGATAATTTAAATTTTCTCAATGTGTATTGATATAGGAAAGTTTATGAAGTTGGCCTAATTCATTATTGGTCATGTGTTACTCATTTACAAGTTACTTATTAGCAAATTGATAATGTACTATTTTCCTTACCGATGTTTACATTTTATATAAGAAACCTTTTTCTTTTTTTAAATGTATTTCTTTAGTGCATTGAAATTTGTTTGCAGCATTTTAAACGTGGAAAGTAATAAATATTTTAAAAAATATTGTTGCATAAAATATTTATTTAAATTGAAAATTCATCACATGTAAACTAATAAAATAATGAATATCATATTAATCTAGATATGTCTAATAGTAATACTGAAATGTATTTTCACAAACAGCCAGTGTTCATAGAATATATAAGTTTTTGATTACAAGAATTCCCTTTTAGTGAAAGTGTATATTATGGTAACATTGTTATCAATCATAAGTTCCTAATTTAATTCTCCTTTTTGTATGGAAACTTTGAATTTAAATTTTTCATTTCAATAAGTGTACACTATAATATAAATATTTCTTGTGTCTTGATTAAATTTTTATTTCCAAAGTGATTCCAACATATTTAAAGTAAAGGCAATAATATTTATTCTTTAATGTAGTAATGATTCCAAACCATTGAAAAAATATATGCAAATTAAAAATTTTACTTATAGTAATTATTATACAATATTAAGGGAAAATATCATTAGAAAAGATGTAATTGTTTTTAGAAATTCAATTATCCTTTGTTTTTACTAATTGAATTACATGTAGACTTAAAAAAATAGTATATTTAAAAGTATGATTAAACTTTTAGAAAACTCTTACATCCTGAGTTAAACATGTGAAAGTTTTTGATTAATTAAGATTTATCCTTTAATGAAAATAAATTATTTTTACAACACAATGAATTGCATATAAAATAAAAATAATTTATTAAAACATATAATAAATACAAATTAATTTCTTAAAATTTCTGGCAAAACATATGTTTGGAAAAAGCGACCAAGTAGTGGTTTTTGTAAATTCCAGTAATTTTCATCAAATTCAATAATTTGACAGTGGAAATTTTTGTCAGTAGATGTTACAAAATAGCATCTACTTAGTTTCCATATATCCATTTGTCCTTAAATTTGATCAAAATATACATGATTTCTTTTAAATTGAGAGAATCATCTAAAAGAAATTTTTTTCGTGGAATTTGCTCCACTACAAGTCCTTTTCCTCTAGCAGGGCATTTTATCTCCAGAAGAGCTGTTTCACAGCAATCACACATGACAAGGCCATCTGGAGTTACCCCAAGAAAGATGTTCTCCTTGTCGACAAGCAGACCACATGGCAAGAGCATCCCATTCACATGTTGATCAGTGAGATAAGTCAAGAATTGCTGTTTTGCAAGAGCTTGATTTTTCCCCCAGTCAATGGCAGCATTTGAAAAACTTGCCAAAGATTTGGTTGACCAAACCTTTTTGTCCAGTTTTGCAACGTAAAATCTTCCCAAAAAGGGAAGAAGTTACTCTTCCCTTTCTTTGGTGATTCCACATTGCACTGGATGCTTGGTCTCTTGTAGACAATTCGATATTCTGGATTGTTTCATGCAACAATGAACAATCCAGTAACATCGAATGTATGGAGTCATCAGCCCTGACATGTTTCAACATTCCAGAGAATTTCGTTCTAAGTAGTTCAATTAAGTTCGGAAGATGATTTTCTTCCTGATGCTCTGTTTCACTGGCAGATGATGTTTCTTCCTCATCTGTTAGATCTTCCAGATATGGTGCATCAGGATTATGTTCCTGAAATATTAGAAGATTAAATGAATCGATAATGTATTACTTCAATAAAAATGTGATGTATTATTAGTTCATGTGTGTAACATAAAATAGATTATAAAAACAAGAATTGATTTTACACTCAAATAAGTATCATTTTGCTCACACTCTTGGCAATGGCAAAATTAACTCATATGCATAAACTGGCACTAGTGTATTATATCTGTTGGTAAAATCACTGATATGTGACAAATATTTTGCCACTCAACATTCTCTCATGGTATTCAAACGTAACAACTAATATATTTCATTTGTAAAGTCGTATTGTTTCCCAAAATTATGTGATTGGTTCATGAATGACGAAAAATGGGATGTTTCACAAGATCCAATGCAAAAAATAATAGTAAAAAAAAAATATATGAAATGTTATAAAATATATGAAAATTAATTATTATTTTTTTTCATAAATTTACCTTAATAGCTTCTAAGAAAGTTTTATATGCTTCTTCAGAAGGCAATTTTGATTTTTAAAAACCTTCTGTTTGCATTTTCTTTTTTTCTGCAAAAATTGATAGCAGAAACTTGTACTGGATCAACCTGTTAGAAACATTGCAATAAATGATTTTACTTTAAATCTGAAAAATATTCGATTAACAATACATAAAAACTTAAGCCAATTTTTTAAATGTAAGATTTCAAACAAAATGATAAAATATTTCCATTAATAACACAAAAATAAAGAGGAACATTAAACTTAATTTTCACAAAAGCTTGCTTTTACAGAAGGAGTTTATCATGAGTTATCAACAATGATTTTAATGTAAGCAAATTTCTTAAATGTTTCAAAATTAAAATTTATATAAAACTTTAAAAATGTAATGCCTAGTTAAAACTAAGTTTAATTCCTAAGTATTATTTCATGAAGCTTACTTTCTTGCTAGTTTTGTTCCACATACAAGCTACAGATGTTGGTGCAGGTCTCTCCTTATCATTTGCCATTTCAACAGCAAACAATGCTGCAACATGAGAACAAACTTCTCCTAATCTGAAAGAGCACTAATTTTAAAATAACACATCAATGCAAATAAGTTCAATCGGACAATTTCAAAGAACAGTAAAAGTTTAAATGTCTTTTATTTAAAGAAAAGTGGTAATTTTAAAAATACACACTTATTTAGAATCTTTCAGGATAATTAAAAACAACGAATCTCATAAATGATTGAAAGTCCTAATATATAAATTCAAGAATAAAGATATCATGCTATCCTTCACTTTTATTAATTTAAAAAACAATGCTTACCCAGCCATGCAAGTACAATGCCCACTATGAACTATACCATTGCAGGAAGCTAAAAACCAGCATTTATGAAATTTATTCATAGTCTGGCTAGCTTGTACTTTACAAGTTAGAATAAAAATGTTTAGAGCATTGTTTCTATATATTGAAATGGGGCTTACTTTCCCACTCAATACATAGTTAAATGCATCTAAACTTTTGTGATTCCTCATTTTTTTCCCTTGTGTAAGTATATTCCTTTTCTACAAGGTACATGTATATGTCTCCAAAAGTTATTGGAGAGGCCACAACTTCTTATTATATACAAATACATGCTCCATTGTACTCTGATCAAATGGATCAGGAAATTTCTTCCCATTACAAGATAATTTTTCATCATAACGAGCCTTTGCAGTTTCATCCAATTCCATATAATAACCACTCGACATGATCTATAAATTACAAATTCAGAAATTAACACACATAATGTTCTTTTTCTCAACATATGATTTACAAAATACAATACATATGGATTCAAAGGACTGATAAAATCACTATAACAAATTATAGTTAATCTTTAGTTAGCATAATTAATCTTTATTAACATACAATTAAACAAAATAGAAACAATAAAAAAATTTCGAACACTAGAAATGAAGGAATTTAATGTGGTCGAACAATTAACAAAATATAAATAATAAAAAGTATTTTTCATATATTTATAATTACTTTTCTTCAAATAAAGAGGGAAGAAATTTAATCCAATAACTATATAAAATGTGATATATAGAAACACTTGCCGGAAAGTACATGCAGTATCTTAATGAATATAAAATGGTTAACACAAATAATTAAAAAATTTTCGAAAGTATTTGTCACTACTTTTCGTTTTATATCCAGGAAAGGAACAAAAAAAAATTCGCATATATATTAATACAATTATTATAATAAATCTTATATGAGATAACGCAAATATATAAACAACAACAAAACAAATTCAATATGGCGCACGCAAGCTAATACTATTTACTTAGTACACATTTCGCTTGTTAAACATTCTATTAGTCGCCAAAAAAAGCGATAAGCTAGCGTTTATATCAACCTTGATCTAAGTTAGCCAAAAATTTAACAAAGTATTTTAGAAAAAATACTGAATTAAATGATATGAAATCTGAAATCTACAGATCATCTTCTATCCATATAGTTAAAAAAAAGTTTCAAAAACTTGCATTAAAACTTTGAAAAACTTAGTTGAATTTCGATGTTTTCCCATAGATTAACATTAAACCGGAAGTTCCGGTGGGTTCCACTCAATGTTGTTGTTTACAAACTAGAACTTGTCCTCTATCCTGAAGAGTTGAGATTGATGAAACACTGTTACAGAACACTTCACTATATTTTTTTACGATAAGTTGATGGATTTATAGGAGAACCTGCTTCCCGCAGGGAAGCTCAATCTCCAATCATGATGAAATGGATGAGTTACATGAGTTCAGCTTTCACTTAGCCCTTTGCTGCTTAATTATAAAATATTGTGTTGATATTTAGAGTTTTTAAATGAAAAAATTAAATAATTTACTTGGGTGTAGGAATAAATGAGAATTTAAGTGTGTGGTGTGATTGAGTAAATGCATTAGTGTTGTTTTGTTAGATGTGTGTAATAAAAAAAGCCTTGTCCACTAGAGCGGACTTTTAAGAAAAATGGAGGTCGGAGATTCTTTTGGCACAGGTTTACCCGCACCGTCGGAAAACCCGCCTCGTCTGAATTTCGGAACGGAACGGAAATTAGAATTTTCAGGTGCCAACGCCGAAGGCGTTTATACCTAGTATAAGAAGAAAAGGAAATCCATGATGAAAAAATAAAAATCAACAACCCCTCAAAAGAGGGGGGAATGAACGAGATGCCTACTACGCCAACCGAACGAGCTGAGGGAAACGACCCAGAAACAGGTTGGTGACGTAGTGGCTTGAATGAAGGGAAGGACCAGGAAGGAATCCATCGCCAAAAGATGTACATGGAGGGGGGAGGTGACAGTCAGAACTGACCCTGTTTCGATTTGCAGTAGAGCGTTTGATGTTGTAGATGTTTGAAATTAATGTTTATTTGTTGAGTTACGGCGGTTTGAGCGGTAGCTGCCATTTTGCTGTGGCATAGGCGTATTTCAATTTAGGATGTGGATAAGTGAACATTGTTTGTGCTCGAATAATTGGATTGTCGTGATTTTCTATAGATCTGAAAACATTCCTAGCTAATTTAGTGATGTAACTAGAAATCGGCTCCATATGAAGGTCGTAGTGAATAACATCATTTCTAACGTACCAAGGTGCGTTAGTAATGAGTCGGAGAATTTTGTTTTGGATAACTAGGATTTTTTCATGTGGGTGGCAGCCGCTGCTCCCCAGACAGGAGAAGCGTATGTTATAATTGGGCGCAGAACTTGCTTGTATAAAATGACTTTGTTTTCAAGGGAAAGTGGAGAATTCCTCCCAACGAGGGAGATAGCTAAATGAATTCTCCCCCAGAACTTTTCTGAGAGATAGTCGATATGCTTTTTGTATGTTAAGCGGCTATCCATGTGTAGACCTGCCGCGTTGCGTGGTTAGGCATTCTTCACTACAACACGGTTGAATTAAATAACAATAAACATTTATTAACTTTAAAGATTAAATGTGCAATTAAGAGGTAAGCTTTCAAGAACTACAACACATGGGAATCAGGCACGCTACAATAATAACAGATCAGTTCAGTTCAGTTTTGGAGTCGTTATGTTGAGCTGTAAGGTCGCTGCATACTCCCCTTCCAGTGTCAACGATACCTAGTTGGAAGATGAACTTTGCGACCAGAACGTGTAGATGGCTGGGTAGGCGTTGAAGCTGTTGGATCAGATTCCACAGTAGCAGGTGTTGAAGCTGTTGCATTAGGTTCCACAGTAGCAGGTGTTTCATTCTTGGTTTGAGGTAGTTGAAAGTCCTCAGTGTTAAGAAAGAAGGCAGGTTTGCATCTATCAATAGATACAGATACCCGTTTACCATTGATGTCAAGGAAAAACACTTTATCCTTCCTTTGTAAGACTTTGAAAGGGCCATCATAGGGTTGTTGAAGTGGACGACGTAACATGTCTCGGCGAAGAAAAACATGTGTTGCTTCCAACAGTCCTGGATGGATAAAAACTGGACGTTTGCCATGGTGTTTTGGTGGTTTAGGGTGAAGTGATTGCATGTGAGACTTAAGTTTCGAAACAAAATTCACAACATCATCGTCTGGCTTGGAAGAGTCAAACATTTCCCCTGGCAGTCGAATAGTGGTTCCAAAAACTAATTCAGCTGGGGTACACAGAATATCTTCTTTAAGAGAAGCTCGTAGACCTAGTAAGATGATAGGGAGTACTTCTGTCCAACGCTCAGTAGCATGGCATTTGATTGCACTTTTCAATGGGTGGTGCAATTCTTCGATCATCCCATTAGCTTGAGGGTGGTATCCAGTTGTACGACACTTCTGAACACCAAGTAGTTTGCTAAGAGCTTTGAAGAGCGAGGACTCAAACTGCCTGCCCCTGTCAGTTGTGAGAATTGCAGGAGTTCCAAAGCGAGACACCCAAGAGGAAAAGAAGGCCTCAGCCACAGTCTCAGCAGTTATGTCTTTGAGAGGTTGGGCCTCTGGCCATTTCGAAAAACGGTCAATCATTGTCAGGCAATAGGTGTAGCCATTTGATGGAGGTAGAGGTCCAATGAGATCCAGATGAACATGATCAAAACGTTGGGAAGGTTCTTGAAATGATGAAAGAGGTGATCTAGTATGACGATGAATTTTGGATTTTTGGCAAGCTAGGCAGTGTCTTGCCCACTTAGCTACATCTGATGAGATTGATGGCCAAACAAAACGCTGCTTCATCAAATGCACTGATCGACGTATGCCAGGATGGGATAAATTATGCATAGCAGAGAAAACATCTTGGCGATGCTGTTTTGGGATGTAGGGTCTGGCTGTGCCCGTTGATAGATCACACATAATTTCAGTAGACGAATTGGGAAAAGTTACCTTTTTGAGTTCCAAGGAAGTTCCAGATGCTATTAGGGTGTGAAGCTCCTGATCAGTCTGTTGTGTATCAGCAATACAGTCATAGTCAATTTGACTTGGGAAGGTGATTGCAGAAACACGAGAGAGAACATCAGCAGCAATATTGTCAGATCCTGGAATGTGTACAATATTTGTGGTGAACTGAGAGATGAAATCCAGCTGACGGATCTGCCGTGGAGAACACTTGTCACTTTTTTGCCTAAAAGCATAAGTGAGGGGCTTGTGGTCAGTAAACACTGTGAAATCTCTAGCTTCCAGCATATACCGAAAGTGTCGGATAGCCGAGTAGATAGCAAGGAGTTCACGGTCGTAGGCACTGTAAGACTTTTCAGATGAAGTAAGTTTTCTGGAAAAGAAAGCCAATGGCTGTAGCTCAGAGTCCACAACTTGGTGAAGTGCACCTCCTATGGCATAATCAGAGGCGTCCACATGAAGAGCAAGCGGGGCAGAAGGTGAAGGATGAGCAAGAAGTGCAGCATCAGCAAGAGCTTGTTTACACCTCTGAAATGCTGTAATTGCCTCAGAAGACCAGTTTAAAGGCTTTGAGTCCTTCTTACCTTTAGAACCTTTTAAAAATTCACTTAAAAGATACTGTTGTTCAGCTGCTCTGGGCAAGAAACGTCTATAAAAATTTAACAGTCCTAAAATTTTTTTCAGAGAGCCAACAGTCTCTGGTTGTTTGTAATCAAGAACTGCTTGAACTTTGTCAGGCAATGGCTTAATGCCATCAGGAGTGATAAGGTGGCCAAGGAAAATGAGTTCAGTCACACCAAATACACATTTAGAGATATTTAGTTTTAAACCATATGAGCTCAGTCTTTGGAATATAGTTCTTAAGTGAGAACGATGCTCCTCAGCATTTTCTGAGTAACACAAAATATCATCCAAGTAGACAAAACAAAAAAAAGGAAGTCCTCTTAGTACTTCATGCATGAATCGCATAAAGGTTTGTGGTGCATTCACAAGGCCAAAACACAAATGGGTATATTCGTAAAGACCCCATGGAGTTGTTACAGCTGTCTTAGCTATAGGGACACTCAGCTATAGGGATTTGGTGGAATGCCTTAAAAATGTCTATTTTGGAAAATATCTTCTTGCCATGTAGTGCATGAGCAAAGTCATTCAAATAAGGCATGGGGTAGCTGTCGAACTCAGTAACAGAATTCAGCTGCCTGTAATCCCCAACAGGTCTAACTGTAGAGTCAGATTTGGGCACAACATGAAGAGAACTCCAGGGACTTTTGGAAGGTCTAATAATGCCTTGAGCAAGAAGAAATTCAAATTCTACCTTCACTGCATCATACAGATTAGGGTGTAGCCTTCTAGGCCTGGCAGTGACTGGTGGGCCAGTAGTAATAATATGGTGGACTGTGCCATGTGATGCTGATTTGGAAATTAAAGAAGGGTTGCTGAGGTCTGGATATTCCGATAAGATGTTTTTAAAACTGATGTTTGCATCTACAGTGAGGATTGAGGGCTGTACAATATTTGAAGAAACACAAGAAGTGAAAAGAGAAGTTTCCACATCCACCAACCTTTTTTTCTTAAGGTCGATTAAAAGGTTGAAGTGCTTTAGAAAATTAGCACCAATTATAGGAGATGATACATCAGCAATTATGAAAGTCCAGATAAAAGGTCGCCTCAGACCCAGGTTCAGTTCTTTACGGACCATACCATAGGCTGGAATTTTGGTATTATTAGCAGCAAATAAGGAGAAGTTAGACTGAGGTGATTTATTCATAGTTGGAGAAGGTGGGATGACACAGATTTCACTTCCAGAGTCTATGAGGAATTTCTGGCCAGACTTGCGGTCTAATAAAAATAACCGGCTGGTATGTTTCAAAGGCTCTGCCATTCCAGCTATGACAAAGCTTACTCGTTTTTTGCACAAATTCACAAGGTGAAACACACTTGCGAGCCCGCTCTTTATAACGGCGATGATAGTAGCAGATGCCACTTCCTCTATTGACACTCCTAGAGCGTGAATGTGATCTCCGGCGGTCAGAACTATATCGTTGGTGGCGAGAGGAATTGCGCTCTCTTGTCAGTTCAGCAACTTGTAGAGACAGCTCTTGGATCTGCCTGGCGAGAGAGTCCATGGTTGGCTGAACACTGCATGAAGATGACTGGGATGGTGGATGAACAGTTGTGGCAGCACAGATAGTCGAGGACGCACCAATAACCTCAGAAACCTTATCAGCGATGATAGCCAGTTTATCCAAAGGCTCTGAGGATGCAGACAAAACAGTCTGGATATGTGGTGGCATTCTTTGAAGCCACAAACTTTGCAGAAAGTCATCCTGGAGTTGGCCATTAGACAGCTCTTTCATTTTTCGCAACAGGTGGCTGGGCTTCTCATCTCCTAGCTGAAGGTCAGTAAGCAGTTTCTTAATTTTTTGAGTCTCCGAGTCGCTAAATTGGGTGATGAGCCGCTGTGAGAGAGTGTGATATTTGTCACTGTTCGGAGGGCTTAACACAATGTCCGACACGTAGGAGAGAGTTTCAGCATCCAGGTTCGCAACCAAAGCAGAATACTTAGTATCATCACTGGAGATACTACTGAATGTGAATGCATGGTCGCATTGCGCAATCCATAGACGAACGTTGGATTTCCAAAACGGCGGCAGCCGCAACGCAATACGAGCGACTTCAACGGTTTCACTAGTCATATTGTTGAATAAGCAGGAAGCGAAACGAATCTCCGAGCAGATGCTTCAAGTGGCCTTGACGAGAAGGAGAAAAAAAATCTTTCGCTACGTACTGATCATCCGTAGTAGAAGAATTTGTATTGCATTCGCCAGTAGAACAGAATAGCTTACGTGTTTTTAAGTCCAAAAGGGGTCACCACTGCCGCGTTGGGTGGTTAGGCATTCTTCACTACAACACGGTTGAATTAAATAACAATAAACATTTATTAACTTTAAAGATTAAATGTGCAATTAAGAGGTAAGCTTTCAAGAACTACAACACATGGGAATCAGGCACGCTACAATAATAACAGATCAATTCAGTTCAGTTTTGGAGTCGTTATGTTGAGCTGTAAGGTCGCTGCAGACCCAAGTAACGAACTACCGAGACCCACTGTATGTTGTCTTCAAAAAGAGTGAGATGAAAAGGGGGGTCAATAACTCCCCATTTCCTGAATATAATTGCTTGAGATTTGTCAACATTAATTGCAATTCTCCAATGTGTGAGCCAAACTTGTAACTTGTCAAGGAAGTTTTGCATGGTTTTAAGTGTGTATTTGAGCTGGGTACCTTGCGTAAGCATGGCGGAATCATCCGCAAACAGGCAAGTACTGACGGTGGGGTGTTCTGGGAAGTCGTGTGTGTAAATGTTGTATAAACTAGGGGACAGGGAACTACCCTGGGGGGTTCCACTTTGAATAAGTCCATTAGTAGAAAATGTGTTATTTACACGGACCCTGAAGGTCCTGTTGTGTAAATAATTGTAAACAATTTTAATTAAATATCCAGGGAATTTGAGTTTGATGAGTTTGTATGTGAGGCCATCATGCCACATCTTGTCGAATGCTCTCTTAACATCTAAGAAAACACCGACAGTGTAGAATTTGTTAGCGAATCCTTCATCTATAATATTAGTAACTCGTATCAGTTGGTGTAGCGTTGAATGGCCCTCCCGGAACCCGCATTGTTCCGAGGAAATGCAATCTATGGCTTTGCAGTGTGTTTGAATTCTTTTTAAGATTATTCTTTCAAAAACCTTAGCAGTGGTACTTAATAAGGAAATCGGCCTATAATTTTGACTAAATTTGTGGTCCTGATTTGGCTTTGGCAACATAACTACGTTTGCTTGCTTCCACTGTGTCGGAAAGTGATTTTTAATGAGGCATTGATTGTAGATTTTTGTTAAGTGTGTAATAGCATTTAAAGTTAAATATTTAAGTGCAATATTTGGGATATGGTCGGGACCCGCAGCTTTACGGTTCTGCAATCTTTTAATAATGCCTCGGACTTCGATAGGGGAAGTGAGGGGAGGTGTGAGTGTTGTGAAGTTGTCGAAGTAGTTACAAACTACATTTTCGACTTCTTCGATCTTGTCGTCACTGTAGGGTTCAACATTTTCCTGAAAAGTGACTTCAAGTGTGTCTTTAAAAGTCTCCGCTTTTTCGAAATCAGAATAAGCCATTCCTCCTGGACCATGGAGAGGGGGAATGACCGTAGCTGTTTTAGTGATTTTCCTATGTAAATTGTACAAGGAATTATCCTGAGGGTTTAAAGTTAAAAGAAGATCTTTCCAGGTCCTGTTTTTATGTGCTTCGATTTCTTTCCTGATCTGTCTAATGAGAGCGTTAACTTCGCGTTTGTATGGTTGATATCTGGTGTTGTTCCAGAGTTTCCGGAATCTATTTTTTGCTCTGATAAGCTCTCGTATGTTTTCAGGAAGGCGGAGGTGAGGTGTGTTGATTACTCTAGTGGACGTGGAAGCAGCGATCGCATTCGTAATTACGTCGGTGAAATTTTGAACGGCCATGTCCAAATTATCTATTTGGTTATTTCCCGGAATGTTGTGATAAAGTATCTCTTGAAACTTAATCCAGTTTGTAGATTTAAGAGTTCTAAGGATCGGTGGTAAGATGTTATTTTTTATGAAATCAAAAATCACTGGATTGTGGTCACTGCTAAGGGCATTTATCGTGAAAACATCAGTGTGAGCCAAATTAGTTGCAAAGCCGATGTCAAGAATGTTGTTAGTGTGCCATGCGTTGAAATGAGTTGGAGTGTCAGGGGCGATAATATCCAATGCGCCCGACGGCTCAATTGCATAAAATATTACCATTTGTGTTAGACCTGCTTGGGTTCCAGCTCGAGTGTTTTGCATTAAAATCACCGAAAAGAAAGGCTTTGTTGCTATGATTGAGAATTGCGTCCAGTTCAATAGTATTAATGGAGCCGTGTGGAGGTCTGTAAATACACGCCACCGTGATTTTTGTGTTGTTTCCTACTTGTAGAATAACCGATGTATTTTCAAATGTGTTTGAAGTATATCTGAATTTCGCCCAAAAAGAGCGAGTACTTGAGTGCATTTGCTTGAGGATGTGTGTGTGGTCCAATCAGGGGGCAGCCTATGGTGGCTCTTAGTGAGTGGGTGTGTCAATAGGAATTGAGTTTGGGTGCCGAGGCGATCCCAGAGCTCGCTTCGCTATTGGCCGGCTTACTCTGTTCCTATTGGTCGAGAGTAAGTCTGTTAGAATTTTTGAGTTTTAACGGAAGAATTTTAAGCGTGTAAGAGATTAAATTAAAATATTGCGAGGTCTATTAAATGAAGGATTAATATCATATTTTTCTATCCGAGCAATTGCTCGGTTAGTATGATTGTCTATATTATTAAAAAATTTAGTTGCTATTTTTTTGAAAAAACATTTTAAGGTTTTTAGTTTGATAGCGAATCTTATGTCTTCGTTTCTAACATACCACGGAGAGTCCGTGATAATTTTAATAATTTTATTTTGCGCTGATTCCAGCATCTTGATATTAGAATAGGCTGCGGCCCCAGATTGGACTTGCATATTGGAGAATTGGTCTGAGAACGAGTTTATAAATAAGCATTTTATTTCTTAGAGATAAACATGATTTCCGTGCAATTAAGGGGAAAACTTTAGCTACGGAAATATTGAATTTTCTACGTATTTGTATAATGTGTTGTTTAAAAGTGAGTCTTTTATCTAGGATTACTCCTAGGTATTTGGTGCTTTTGGACCAGGGTACGTGCGTGTTGTGTAAGTATAATTTTGGTGGTTCTTTTTTAATGTGGTGTGAGAAGAAGACGGCCTCTGTTTTTGCTACATTAAGAGCAATTTTCCAAGTAGAGAACCAGTCTTCTAGTTTGGCTATGTGTTTGTGTAAAAAGTGAGTAACGAGTTGTAGTTCGTTACTTTGTGCCAGGATCGCCGTGTCATCGGCAAACACGCAAATCGTGGATTGGCTGGTTCTAGGGATATCATTTACATATATATTGAACAATATTGGAGAGATGGAACTGCCCTGAGGCGTTCCAGCGTTAATTTTCCTGTTAGTCGAATGGATATTATTAACTTTGACCGCGAAGGATCTGTTAGTAAGGAAAGAAGAAATTAATTTAATTAAGTGGGGAGGGGTGTTAATTTTGATTAATTTGTAGAGTAGCCCCACATGCCATACTCTATCAAACGCTTTCTGGATATCTAGGAAAACAGCTCCGGTTGATTTCCGGTCGCGAAATCCTGTCTTTATATACTCCACCACCCGCAGAAGCTGGTGTGATGTGGAGAGTCCGGCTCGGAAGCCGTGTTGTTGGGGAATTAGTATGTCATTATCGTTGAGATGTTGACAAAGTCTTTTTTGAATAATTTTCTTAGTAATTTTACTGAGAACAGGTAGTAAGGAAATGGGGCGGAAACTATCTGGGAGAGTAGGGTCTTTCCCAGGTTTTAGGATCGGAATAACCGAAGCTGTTTTCCAAATATTTTGGAAGTATCCCACTGTGAGAATATTATTGATTATATTTGTCAATTGAAAAATGACCGATCTATTTTTTTTACGAGAAAATATTACCTGAAATTTAGAAGAATGCTACACTAAATCTTAAGGAAACTTACAAAGATGATAAAGAATCTTTTAATTTTAACTATATGAATTGGATGAGTTTTTACTTTTTTTTTTAAGCTAAGATACAATGTAGACCCCCACTAGAAATTCATCGAATTGCAAGAGAAATGTAGGGATACTTTCCCGAATGTAGAGATACTTCTGAAAGTATTTCTAACAAGTCCGATATCGAATGCATTAGGTGAGATATCTTTTTGAAATGATAACTTCTATTGGATCGATTTGCCGGAGAGTGAACTTGAATGAACGTTACGCTCGGGAATGTAACACTCATTCTGCTTTTTTTTTTGTCTTTATTCGGACATACATACCCCTAAAAAGAAAACTAACGGTTTCAGAGGGGCGGGTAAGTTTCCCCCCGCCACTCTGAAAACGTTAGTTTGTCGCCCCACGAATAAAAATAAAAGTAAAGTTCCTAGCTTCGATCTAAGTGGGACTCCCCCATCGCCTCTTTCTTGGGCAAGGGTGGCCAACCCAAATGACTTCGCGGGCCACTTCGGAAAAACTGTACAATCCCGCGGGCCGCATATAGAAATATATATCTTTATATTAGATTTGGAACCATTACAAACATTTGTTGGAGTGAAAATTTAAAACAGACTGATATATTATTATTGTTTTCATTGTTTTTCATGTATACAAACATAGATAGTAAAATATTAATATGGCAATGGTCAACTTATATTTAATTTATTTAATTAGTGAGATATCTGTTTCTCAACTCTTTCACTTAGTTTTTGCTAGTCGATCTCAATGCATTTGTATTTGCATAATGTAATTGATGTTGCAGATTTCGTGCATTAAGTTTAAGCACGATTTATGTTTGATAAATTTCAATTCAGAAAAAAAAAAGAGATTCGCAGTAACATAAGCAGCGTGATAAAATAATAACAGTTATGGGATTTATTTTTTACAAAGAAAAAAATCTCTTTTTAAACAAAAAATGCTATACAAAATAGTCGAATTTTGTAAAGTTGTAAAGAATCTCGCGGGCCGCAGAATTATTCAAGGTGGGCCGTGGGTTGGACACCCTGTTTTAGGGGAATGAATGCGGGATTCTTTCTAATCCTAGTTGAAGTATGAAAATGAAACGTAATATTTTTAAAAAATAGGTTTAGAGAGAAAAAGAAATCCTACACTAAAATTAAACATGAAATGTTGAAAAAGGACAATTTTTTATAGAAATAAGTAAATAGTATAATTATCATTACCAATATTGCAGTGATCTTAAGAATAAAAATCTATTTTTGTAAGCGAATCGGAATAGCAATGAACAAATTGTTCTATTAATCACATTACTTAAATATACTTTGAGTTTAAAAAGAAAATTAAAACAGTTAAAAATTTAAAATAACAAAATTAAGTATACAGGTATTAAGAAAAGGTTACATGAAATAATTTAAATATAAGAAGAAGACTTACCTTAGAGCAGCACCGAATATATTTGTACAAAACTGCCATACAATGACAAAAGAGCTAGTATAAGCTAGAGATTATGTGATATAAATCTTCTGATTAAATCCCTTTTTAAAGGTTTTGACCTAGGCTCCTCTCCTCCCAGTCAACTACATGTCTTACTATCTCTTTGCTTAAATTAATTCATGAATAGAATTGAATATTGTTACATTTTAACCAAAATTCACAAAGCCGGATCGGGTCTTCTGAACAAATTAACTATGATTTTAAATGGGAATATTAAAGTAGAATTTTCCAAAGACAAATCAAAACTTTTAGTTGATTTTTAAAATCAAAATTCAATTTAATTATGTCAAATGATCCAAATGAAGCACGAGGAAGTACGGAACAACGCTTAACGGAGTTTTTTTTTATAGATATTTAAAAAAAAAATTTGAATCTAAAGGATTTATAACCTATTTCAGCTACCATAAACCAAAAATGTTTCCTTTTTAGAATACAATTAATTCCTAAATATGATTGTATATTTCGCACAAAAATATTACTTTTTGAGTACAGCCATATAAGTAAATAATTTTATAGGACAATAATAACATCTTGTTTTTTATTCACCTAACTAAACCCTGCAGTAACATTATAAAGTTTGAAGTTATCACTTCTATCGTGTGGTCATAAGCACACATACCTTTTTTCAGTTTTAAAGATCGTTAAAAATTATTTAAGAAGTTTTATGGGAAAAGACAAATTGAACATGACCATATTATATATAGAACAAAATGTTTTGGACAAAATAGAAACGGCAAAAATAATTGATGAATTTGCCAAAGAAAAATTAAGAAATAAAGTTGTATGGTAAAATTGTACGCTTTTTTTAGAGTAAGGTTTTTAATTTTTTAAAATACAATTAAGAGATTTTTCTTTAGCCGTTCAGTTTTATTAACAGCAATACATTTTATTTTGAGAATTTAAGTTCAGCGAAACTTTTCACTATTTTGACTCTTGAGTCCATGGGCCCCTCAAACCTTTTACCACCAGGGACCACCAACTAGCTTAATCCGCCTCTGCTTAATTCACGCCTTCCTCTTCGGAGAAAAGTTTTCAATAGAATAATAATTAAAGAACTATTATTACCCAAGAGAATTAGTAGGAAGTATGCGAATAGACCCGTTACAATATATATATATGTGTGTGTGTGTGTGTGTGTGTGGGATTTAAAGTATTAGGGAATATAAATGTATTCTCCGTTCAGTGAGATTACAACCTCACCAATAGATGGTGCTACCAGCGAATACATGTATCCCCCCGGAATGGTGGGTTTTAGGAGAGAAACGATTGCGGCGCAGACCGAGAGAGACGCGAGAGGAAGAGACTCCGGTTTTACAGGCGAGAAGTCACGTTTTTCGGTCAACTTGGAGGTCAATAGGCTTAGTGACAATTGAGAGTATGTTCCGTGAAATAACTCATAAAGTTTTAATTGTAAATAATCTAATGTTTCATTAAACAGTAATTTCATTCTAATCTGCTTATTTCTTTGAATATCAAGATCCCGAACATGACTTACCCCTAGACACCCCTACATATTTTATGAGGGCCCGGCCGGGATTATTTTTTTTTAATTTGAAGGGAAAAAAAGCATAATTGATAAATAGTCATTGACCCCACACCCGACCTTTTGCTTGTAGAAAAATTATCTACCGGATAATATAAACAAACTCTTTAGTTTGAAGACTAGTGTGTCAGCCTGACAAGAATTGATTCCAGATTGCCAAGGATTACCTTCTTCATCGCGAAGTAATGTGCCATCCTGCCACGAATAACATCAGTTTTTTCTTCTGATTGCCGCCCTGGTAAAAGAATTCCTTCAGTGCATGCCGCCCTGCTATTAGAATTTCTGCAATGAGTGCCGTCCTGGTGAAATAGTTCCTTTGGTGCATGCCGCCCTGGTATTAAAATTTCTGCAGTGAATGCCGCCCTGGTAATAGAATTTCTACAGTGAATTCCGCCCTGCTATTAGAATTTCTTGAGGGAATGCCGTCCTGGCCAAGCGGAAAGTGAAGTCCCTGCGTTTGAAATTGTAAAGATTTGTGTGTGCGCAAAAGTGAAAAACCTTCAAGATTGTGTAAAGGCCTCGTATCCGCCATTTTGCGCACGGGAGCAATAAATATTCACAAGGACAGATTAGGTTGATGGCGTAACCGACTTTTGTGACGTAGGAAAAGAAGGGAGTGTTAGTTTCTCCTTCCCTCTCTCGTGCCAAACCCTCAGCTCCGTCAAGGTCAGACTAATTTATGTTTACTTATCTGTTGTTTTTTTTTTTTTTTTTGACAATTCGTATTTTGATGATTTGCCTTTTTGAATCTATATTTTTTTAATCTGAGCAAATATTTGAAACGAAATTTATTTTTGTTATTTCTATCCTCTATAATTTGTATGAACATATTATTTACCTAATTTTGCCATTATATACTTTCATATTATTTTCTTTCTTTTCGAAATTGTATTTAATAACCATTAATTTTGAATTATATAACCCAATTTAAATTATTATTTGATATGTTTTAAATTATTGATGCATGATATATTATTATTTGAATTTTACATTGGTTTCGGAAATTTTTAATTGAAAAATTTTATTTGCATAACTTTTATATATTTAGTAGAAGTGTGGGTAAAATTTAGCTGAGCTAGCATCCTATACCTTTCACAGTATTCAGTACTATACCTGTTATTTTACAGTACAATAATTCTTGTATAAATTCTTAACTCCTTAATTAAAAAGAGGAAAAACATGTCTTTCTTGTTAAAAGGGGAAAAGGAGGATTTGTTACAGTTAGCTACAGAGTTAGGTTAAGAGGCGACAGTCGACATGACTAAGCCAATGTTAAAAAATTTAATAACCAAAAGAGCAGGGTACGATGAGAACCAAATTGGTACCATTTGGGTACCAAATTGATGTACGAAGGTATCATTGAAGAGAGAAAAGAGAGAGAGACAATATTATTAGAAGAAAGGAAACGACGGGATAATTTAGAGTTAGAATCGAAACTCACATATCGGATCAAATCAGGAAATATTGAGTAGGAATAATCGTACACCTAGCAATGAATTGAACAAACTGCTACCTAAATTTGATATGAAAGAGAATATCAGCTTATATTCAATATTGTTTGAGCGCCAAGCATGTATGATGAATGTGCCGAAAGAGTTTTGGGTCTCACACCTGTTAGACCTACTCCTCCAGGAAATCACACAGTTGATCGCTAGAGAACCTGAACAAGAGGCGAGGGACTATGACTACGTGAGGTCTTTGCTTTTGAAAAGGTTTAAATTGACCCCAGAGAAGTTCAGGCTGCTATTTGTTACACATCAGAAAAGTTCGGATAAAACATGGCGTGATTTCTACCAAGAAGTTCAAACATTCTTTAATGGATGGATTGAAGGATTGGACGTAAAAACATTTGACAAACTACGGGATCTGATGATAGCTGACCAGATGAAGAAAAGAGCCCCTGTTGAATTCAAAGAACGTCACCTAGACCAGAGGTCGGCAACGCGGCGCCAGCGGGCGCCACTGTGCCCTTCAATAAATTTTAGTGCGCCCTTAAACTATTGTTAATTTAGACCAGAGAAATTCAAAACGTAAATTTTAAAATTCCTAGAATCAACTGTATGTCAACGGTGACGCGCTGAACTGAAATGATCTGAGCAATCATGTGAGTAGTAGTGAGTACACAAGAGAGCATAGATCCAGAGTTTACGCTCCACGGGGATTTAATATTATAATAATCAAATCTTTTTTCGAATCCCTGATGGCTCCAATGATTATTTTTCGTGATTTTAACCTTCATCACCCGATGTGTGGATCGGATCACATTTCAAGGTATAGTAATGAATTTGTTGAATGGATTACTGATTCTAATTTGGTTCTTCTTAACACGACTGTTCCCACCTATAGAAGTTCAGCAGGTGCAGCATCATTGATAGATCTCACAGTTTGTTCTTCAAGCATGTCTGGATACTGCAATAGTTATGTTTTAGATTGCTCCTTTGAAAGTGATCATGTGGCCGTGGTAGCCGAGTGGTATAGGTATCGGATCGTGGCTTGCCTGGTCGCGAGTTCGAGCCCAGTACCACTAAAGACCCGCCGTGTAGGGCAGCGATGCACGTTAAATCTGTCGAGAGCTGAAACGTTCTCCCATTGGTGTGGTGTGGTAGTTAGGAGAGGTGGTGCCAGCTCAGGTGTCGTCCACGTCACTTGACCATGGTTCAAAATTACGTGGTCCATCGCCAAAAGCCCTCGTGTAGCTGAACAGTGCGACGTTAATATTCAATCAATCAATCAATTGAAAGTGATCATAGTCCAATTATTACAGAGCTTTCTCTCCTCAATTCAAATAAACGAATTTTTAAAAAAAGTTAACTGGCAAGCAGTTATGATCCAAACGCATTTCATTTTAAATAATCCAGAAGTTAATTCTGAGAATCTTTCTGATAAGATATCGCAAGTCATTACTAATAATATTAGGGAAATTAAAGTCTCGAATAGATCCTTCCCACCATGGTGGAATAGTACGTATTATAAATTCTATAAGCTTAAAAAATATTTAGGAAAAGAGCTATTAAAGAAATTTCATCTGAATTATGGATCAGATATAAACAATATGCGAGCAAACTTAGATACTACTTTAAAAATGCCAAAAGAATGTACTGGGACAAGATATGCAATAATATTTCTAATCCCAAGATGTGTTTTAATATTCTGAAAAGATTTTCCACAGTTACACTGACACGGATCAAAAACTTAATATTCTTCAGCTTAATAATAGGTTTATCACTCATCCTCAATTGCAAGCAGATATGTTTGCAGATTATTTTGCATCTAAAAATGCCTATCATGAACCGCTTCCTTTGGATTTTCTCTACGACAAAAATAACCTTCTTAATAAACCATTCCATATTCTTGAATTGCATAGTGCAATAAAAAATTCAAAAAATACAACTCCTGGGGCGGATCATGTTACAGCAATTTTCTTTAAAAATCTTGATCAGGGTCAACGGGATGTAATTCTAAGATATTTCCAAAAATTATTTGATAATTCAATCGTTCCAGATTCTTGGAAGCATGCAATCATTCTCCCGATTCCGAAACCATGTAAAGATAAAACTAAGATATCTTCCTACAGACCAATAGCTCTGACTTCTGTATTTTCAAAAACTTTTGAGAGAATTTTGGCTAATAGGATTTCTTACTATTTAACTAAAGAAAGAAAACTTCATCCCCAACATTATGGTTTCGTTCCTTTCAAAGATAGCAGAAGTGCTACTTATCTGGTACATAAAGCAATAATGAATGCAAAATTACAGAAATTTTTTTTTGTAGGAATAAGTTTAGACATTAAAAGTGCATACGACTCTGTTTATGTGGTTGGTCTTATTTATAAATGTTTACAAATTGGTATAGCAGGAAATATAGCAAATTGGATTCATAAATTTCTCACATCTCAATCCTTCCAAATAAAATGGAGGGGTTATTTTCCTCCCAAAAAGCTTGTTGCGCAAGGCCTAGCCCAAGGCAGTGTCCTATCTCCTATTTTGTATACTATCTACATGCATGATATTTTTGACACCTTAGAATCGGAAGTTGAATGCCTGGTTTATGCTGACATTTTTATATTTTGCTCTCATAAATCCCTTGATGTTATTTGCAAAAAAATACAAAATACTCTGGAAAGAATTTTCCAGTGGTGTAAATATTGGAAATTAAATTTAAGCCCAGAGAAATGTACAATAGTTGAATTATCAAATAAAAGAAATTATACTCTTAATATTTTGTTGGCTGGATTTCCCCTACAATGGCAAACTTCTATTAAATATTTAGGAGTTTTTTTTTCTAAACGTTGTCAAAATTTATATATTAAAAATCAACTAAGCAGTAAAGCCTTGAAAAGGATCAATCCACTAAAAGGTATAGCATATAAACACTATGGGCCGAGATCAAGAGATCTCATTAATTTAGTCAATAACAGCATATGCAGTGTTTTTTATATTTGTCACATAATAAATAAATGGTCTGAAAATCAATTAAAACCTTTTAATGTTATCCAAACAAAAGCCCTCCGAATAGCATTAGGTCTCCCTCAGTGGACCCCAAATATTGTGCTACTAAAGTTGGCTGGTCAAGAGATTTTGTCAGATAAAATTAGAAGATTGGCAAAAACAAGTTCTTTATTACTCAAATCTCCAATAGTGATTTCTCTCCTCTTTATTACAACAGCCCAGAGGCAATGAATCTTAATATTTTAGAAGAAAAAAATTATATCATTAGTGTGTGTGTGCTGCAAGGTTTAAATATTGGTGATCAAATTATTTCAATTCGCAGATTAATTACCTTTTTAGACCTTCCATGTAAAATTTATACCAATATAGGTTTAAATTTCAAGATAAAAATCTACCGATTCCTGCAATAAGTGTTTTATTTGATGAAACGGTCCAACGGGAATTTCAGAAGTTTTTCATTATAGCTACTGATGCTTCAAAAAAAGGACCAAATTACATCGATAGCAGGTATATAAAAAAATCTTCATTTGCTTACAGGATCAACCATTATAACTCCTTTTTTCTGCAGAAACTTTGGCCATTTGTCAAGCTTTAGATGATCTGGTGGAATCGAATGTAAATTTACTTGTTTTGTCGGATAGTCTTTCGGTTCTTTCTGCACTTCAAAATTTCTCGATCAAATCCAATAAGGTAATTCATAGACTTGCTAACAAAATTTATATGCTATCTAACTACGTTAATCAGTTAATTCTACTTTGGACTCCGGGACACTCGAAAATTGTTTGGAATGAGCAGGCGGATAATCTCGCAAGATCGGTCACGGAGTCCAATGTTTACATTGACTGGATTGCTTCAGAAGACATTCATAAAAAAATATATATCGAAATAGAATTCAAAAAATCCATGAAACATTTTACTCAAGCAAATATTTTGAAAAATTGGGAAATATTCCAACCATTGATATCATTTCAATGTGGACAGAGAATCGAAGAGAAGAAATCTTAAGCACTCGAATCTTCAGTAAAATGATTATTACTCCAGGCCTTCTACATAAATTTAATTTACAGGATAATGCAATGTGTATTACATGTAAACGTATAAATGATTTGGACCACATTATATTAAATTGTATTAGATATACTAGGCATATATCGTAATAATCTCTGGTCTATTCTTCGTATTGATCCACATTCCACTATTACATTTAGAGATGTTTTGGAAAGGGCAATGAATAATAAATCAACTTTCAGAGTTTTTTTAAAGGGAATGAAATTTTTCAATATCTACTAATCTATTAGGATTTCTCTTGTCTTGTCTTTTTTTTTTTTGAGGGATCATAGCCTGTGTTGCTCTATATCCCCTTCAACCTTTCCATCAATCAATAGATCCAGAGAGTTTGTCACAGGTTTATGCCGTCCCTATTATGGACTCATCGATAAGAAAACGTACTCATTATATTTCAATGCCGAGTGGGAAGAAGAGTTTTTTTTCATCGAATACAACGGTAAATGCGTATATTTACTACGTAATAAGAGCATTGCGTTGCTTAAAAAAAGTAACATAGAAAGACATTTTAAGAGGCAAATTAATTCTGAGTATCCATAGAGAGACATTTTATGGCAAATTTAATTCTGAGTATCCATTGAAATCAGAACTAAGTAAAAGGAAAATGCTATCCTTAAAATCGTCAATTACAAAGCAACAAAGTATTTTTACAAAACCCAAACAACAATCGAAAGTAACATCGATTAAAGTTGCACATTTACTGGCAAAGAAGAAAAAACCTTTTATTGACGCGGAAATAATGCAAGAAGCTATGCTAGTAGCGGCTGATTCTCTTTTTGACGACTTCAAAAACAAGACGGAAATATTGGGAGCTATTAACATGTTACAATTATCAGCTAGAACCGCAACAAGAAGAATCGAATTAATAGCAAGCAATTTGGAAGCAAAATTAGCAAATGATGTGGAGACCTATGAATTTTTTTCAATACAACTGGATGAATCAATTGATACTGTCGATACAGCACAGTTGGTAATATCCGTTAAAATGGTGTTTGATGACTTCTCTACAAAAGAAGAATTTTTGAAAATTTTCTTCCGTTAACAGCACGTACCCAAGGAAAGGACATATTTTCATTGTTCAAAAAGTTTGCGGCCGCGGTAGCCGAGTGGTATAGGTATCGGACTATGGCTTGCTTTGTCACGGGTTCGAGCCCAGTACCACTAAAGACCCGCCGTGTTGGGCAGCGATGCACGTTAAATCTGTCGAGAGATGAAACGTCCTCCCGTTGGTGTGGTGTGGTAGTTAGGAGAGGGGGGTGCCAGCTCAGGTGTCGTCCACGTCACTTGACCATGGTTCAAAATTACGTGGTCCGTCGTCAAAAGCCCTCGTGTAGCTGAACAGTGCGACGTTAATATTCAAACAATCAATCAAAAAGTTTGCAATTGAAAATAAGTTACCATTAAAAAAAATTATCAATTACTACGGATGGTGCACGAGCAATGACTGGTAAGGAAAACGGTTTTATTGGTTTATGTAGAAAATATCCTTTATTTCCTAAATTTATTGCGTACCATTGTCTTATTCACCAAGAAATGTTATTTGCAAAAACAATTAATTTTAACCATATTATGTCAATTGTTACCAAAATTATTAATTCGATTAAAGCTAAAGCGACACAACATAGGTTGTTCAAATTATTTTTAGAGAACCAAAACACTGAGTTTAAAGACTTCTTCATACTGAAGTGAGGTGGGTCACTCGCGGTAAAGTTCTTGAACGCTTCATTAACCTTTTACCTCAAGTAAAAGAATTTGTTGCTTCGAGAAACGAGGTTTACGAAGAATTGGAAAATAAAAATTGGTTGTTGAATCTTGGATTTTTGGTAGATATGACGATGAAGTTTAATGAATTAACTTTAAAACTGCAGGGGAAGAATTTCCATATTGGTGATATGATTAGCGCAGTTAATTCTTTCAAATGTAAGTTGGAATTGTTAAAAGCGCATTTGTTGAAAAATTCCTTGTCTCACTTTCAAAATGTCAAACGAATAATTGAAAATTTAAATTTGAGTGTTGATGAGTTTGACACTACATCGTACATAAAAACCATTGATACATTAATAATCGAATTTTCGTCGACATTTCAAGATTTTCTACCGTTAGAATCAGTAATTCCATTTTTCGTCAATCCATTCAATGTTCATGAACCTGATTTGCCTTCCAAAATTTTAAATTATTTCGATGTTACTAACATGCAGGACTTAGAAATGGAAATAATTAATTTGCAAAATGATATTGTTTTAAAATCCCATTAGGTTAAATCAATTTGGAAGTTAATTACTGAGGACAGTTGAGTCCTAGGAGGACCCACTTTTGGTCGCCAAATTTTGAGCGACAAAGGTTACAATATGGTAACCCTTCCATTTCACCCCTAAAATTTGGATTTTCAAATCACCGAAAAAAAATGGCAATCCTAAAGAGGGTGAAACGTATTTCGCCTTTTCCGAAAAAACTGTCTTTTTGACCCCTGACTTCGCTTGAGAAGGTTTGCTCTGCACCGGTTTGTGTTAAGAATGGCTTGTGAAAGGAAATTACTTGAAAGTGAGGCTACGACAGGTTTCTTTGTGCTCCTGGACACAAAGGGGAAGAAAGATACGTTAGACTGGTGCATGAAAGCTAATTTAATTGCTTCACGATATGAATGTCCGGAAGTGTAGAAAAGACGAGTTTTTGACCAGATATTGGTTCGGCAAGAGCATGAATGCGTTCGTTGTGAATGACTTGAAAGTCAATAAGAATACTGTTGCGGACTGGTATATGTTTTGTCGTGAAGTATGTTTGACCCGTAAGAGTAAGGTAAGTGCCTTTTAAAAATTTAAAAATGAATTTCATATATTTCTTCGATTTTATCTTTGCGAAACGCTCCTTTCGTCCTTTTTTTAAAAATGTAAATCATGCACTACACACTGGTTTTGGAATGCTCTTTTAAAATGAATTTCATTGCTTCCTCCATTTTTATCTTTTTAAAATGATTAATTTTAATGTATTTCTTCGATTTCATCTTTGCGAAACGCTCATTTCGTCCTTTTTTTTAAATAAATCATGTAGTGCTTTTTGATTGCTTTTTTAAAATGCATTTCATCGGTTTCTCCGTTAATCTTTTTAAAATGATTAATTTAATGTATTTCTTCGATTTCATCTTTGCGAAACGCTCATTTCGTCCTTTTTTAATTTAAAATATTTACTACCAACGGTTTTCAGGCGTCCAGGACGCCATTCCAGAAACTCCGTTCATTTCATGATTTTGAACTTTTCGTACCTTCCCCCTCCCCCTACTTTCAGAAACCAACCGTTGCTCTTTGCCCATTTCGCCCCCTGCCCTCTGACACATACGGTTTCCAAGAGTTTTTCGTCTTTGACGCCATTTTGAAAAACTTGTGTTTCTCAATTTGGCGCTATTTGGCGAAAAAATTTTGGCGCCAAAAAACACCAGTGGGTCCTCCTAGGATTTTACTACACTTAAAAAGTTAGGCAATGAAATTGTATCGGCACTTTTAGATACTGGTAGTATAGTTAGTCTAACCCGTGAAGATGTAAGCACGAAGATTGTTGACCATTCAAGACTATCCAAAATAAACACTGTGTTGTACAGTTTAGGACAAACTGAAGTAATAACCAAGCTATATATTCTGTGAATTTACTGCTTCTTATATATTATGAAATACTGTCTCCTGACAACATATTTTAAAATTCAGCTGCAAGTGATAATTCTTTGACATTGTTTATAAATGTGTACATTTTATTTTAAAAGATTTGAGAAGTTGGTTGAATGCTATTTTTTGTCAAATGCTTCTTGATGTAATGGAAAATAGTTCAGTGTTATATAGGGAATTAAATTTTAAATCTATAGTATAATTATCCTTACATATATATATATCATCTTTGTGGGTGAAGGTGTAATGCAAAATGACTATTTTTTTGTTACAGCTGTATTGTTGAGCCTGATGTATTGTGCAACTACATCTTTATAATTGTGAAGCTATTACAGGAATTAACTATCTTATTGCATCTGTTTTCTACCAGCTGTATCCTCCACCAGCATCTTATTTCAGGAATTTGAAGTTTTAAGAAAGATATGAGTAATTTTTTATTGTAAGCTTTTTATTTCTAGTTTTTATTTATAATATTATCCAGAAAATTGCATTGTATTTAATTAGATTAATTCATTTATTTTTGTGATTAAATTTAATTAGATATATTACTATTTTTTAGCATATAATCTTAAATTTGTGAAACAGATATCGATGAGACCCGACTGCCAACCTCTTGCCAAATATGGCACCAAAAAGGGCACTTAACATTCTGTTGTGGTAACTTGAGATTTTTTCTCCACAAGTGGCAAGTGGCATGTCAATTACGGAGTACCTGTCCCTAATGGACGTACCGCCTCATCAGAATTTTAGAATTAAGATCCGAATTAATGGGGTTACATAAATTAAATTTAAAAGATTTAAATAAATGGGCAGAAACAATTCTGCTGGAACGGCGACAGACGAAGTAAGTCGGTCGGTGGGACAGCCGCTCTACTTTCCTGCGGTCTGATTGGCCGAGGCCGTTCGCTCGCAGAAAAGTGGGCGTGGAAATGGATTGGGTCGATCCGAAAATAAACGACCCGAGACAAGATCTTGAATAAAAATTCTAAGATCTCATGCAAAAAGTGGGGGAGAATATAAATTTTGAATAAAAATTTAAAATGAACCAACTTGCACTTTGCCGGTGAGAAAGGGGGTGGGGGAAGGACTAAAAAATGATAGAATATAGGACTTTGCGGTTTTAGGAAAATAATGACGCAATGAAGTCATATATGTGATACAATCATGATTAATAATTGATAGAAGTAGTTATGGAATATCCAGTTCTCAAAAATATAAGCGATCGTTCGAGGGAACGAATTTATTAATGATTGCTGGACGTGAAACGAATTTTACAAGAGATGCTAGATAGATAGTTTCGTGCCTTCATCTGGTGGCCGAAAAGGAAAGCTGAAGTGAGAACACCGCAAAATTGAATCCAAGGAGGTCACCCTCCCGGATTCCGACCGCGGTGAACATTGCTTCGAAAAAGTTAATTCCGCGACTCTCGGCACGGAGCTAGGAATTTCTAATTACAAAGGGAGTTTTTATCTTTAAGTAGGAAGTTTAAGTTATTTATATATATAAAATTTAAAATAAGTTCCCAATGATCAATAAGCTAAATTTAAACCCTAAGCCTTTTGGCTTGGGGGAAATTTATAAATTCGTGATCAAGAAGCGCTTTTGAGACGATGGCACTGCGGGATCGTATGCAGGCTGGTTACTAATTAATTCATTGAGAGCAGAAGGAAGTTTATCAAAGAACCTTTTAGAAAGGTCCTTTGTATGAGGTAAAAATGGTTTAATTTTTAAATCACGATAAATGACTTCATTGCGTACGAACCAGGGAGCATTAACGATCTGCCTCAAAAATGAGTTTGTCAGCTACATGCCAGCGGATCCCCAGATTTGTGATCCGTATGACATGACCGGTCGGATTATTGATTTGTAGAGCAAAATTTTCTCCACTGTTTTGTTGAATCCTGACAACCCTATTCGCAGATTTGTCCGTAATTTCTTCCATTGTTTCAGTAATTATGCATATTAGTTAATGAAACAATTAATTACCTTAGTTATTAAATTAACTAATTACTCAATTCATTAATTACCTAATTGATTAATATTCTTTTTATAAACACAACATTCACTTGATTGAAATCACCATTTGTAGAAAACCAGGTTGCATTTTTTTTATTTTGGATAAAACCTGGTTGTGAATATTTTAACTTTTTTATTATATTTAAACAAATCTTAGCATTTGAGATAAAGCTATTCCAGCTATAAAATCTTAACATTATCTAAGCATCAGTGGTAGTGATAGCATTAGGAATATTAGCATCTTAGTATAGTTATACTTTTAATTGATTTCATTGTAAATTGTAGCATTTAATTTATATTTTTTAATATATTTAAAATAATTGCATTTAAATATATTTATCACAATTTGACTTTCTATTGTAGACATTTTGTTGCTTTTAATTTTTGATATTTTTTGGTATATTTAGAATTAAGGATATTCACATTTAAATATATTCATAACAATATAACTTCTTTGTACTGTAGACATTTTATAGAATTTAATTCTATTTAGAAATATTTATTAACTTGGCTTCTGTTAACAATACTCCTATATATTGCTAATGTGATTTCCAAATATCAGTCCATTCCAGCAGATTTCTTGGAGTTTTTTAATCATGTCGAGCCAATGGAAAAATTTTGGGGCGAAAATGCTGTTCCGACATTTGATTTTTGTGTATGAATTGAAGAATACCCCTTCCCTGTTGGAATTTTTAAGAGAAGTAGGGTTAGTTAAAAAGATTTTGGCAAGTCAAGAGAAAAAGGTTGATGTGTTTACTACATTTTTGGAGTTAGTCAGGGAACGTGACTGGACAGACTTTACAGATGGAACTGATTATATTTTTAAGAAAGCTTAGTTTTATAACTTAAAAATAGTGGAACTGATTAAATTTCTAAGTAGTTTTATAACTTAAAAATAGTCTTAGCTTTATAACATATTAATTTAATATTTTAAACATATTAATTTATTTAAAATTAACTTTATGTATGCATTTTACTTAAGTGTCCATTGTTTTTTGTGGTAATGATTATCGTAACATTCTGAATGAACCACAAAAACAAAAATACTAAACCTTTTTAAAGAGTTGTAAAAAATCCTATCATTCTTGCACCTTTTTTTCATTTACTCTTATTTCTTAGGGAAATCAAATACAAGAAAACTATATATTTTATATAATATAGCTGAAGCATGTGGCTTATTAAAAATTACTTAGTGTAATTAGCATAATTATTTAGTCATAAGTAAAGTATGATTATTACAAATTACTTAGTGAATTAAGCATTGTCAATTACTATAGGAATTAAACTGCTTTATCGTCAAGTAATCCAAGTAATTGTACTATTTTGCATATTTAATTCATGCATATTTGTTAAACTGAAAAATATCAATTGATTTATTCTAAGGTTAAATTTGCTTTATGAATTTTTTGACTAATATTTAAAAATTTTACTTTAAAAAATTTTTTTCTTGCAGAAATCTTTTCCTTAAATTGAAGGAATTGGGAATGATGTCCAATATAGTTCGAAGCTGGATACCAAAGACCATGTTGTACTGAAAACCTTTTACAGCTTTTGCTGAAGTTTGAAGATATTTTATGTAAATTTTTATCCAAAACTCAAGATTATCTAATTCATACCTGCATTTTAACTCAGAATCTGTTAATAGTAGATATTTTGACTCAACAAACAAGAGCTTTTTGCTGCTCAAATAAATTGTACAAATGTCATTTTACTGTTTAAAATGGTTGCTAACATTATATATATTGTTTATTGTCTACATTATTTTATCCAAGATGACCAAATAAATTTTTGTTGAAATGTTCTGAAATTTTTATTTTATATCTAGAAATCTATTCATATATACATACAATAACAAAATTAAATCTCGATATTTTAAAAAGGATTTGTCACATTGATAGAGTTCAAAGGATTGATGCAAGCATTACAAAATTAATGCCTTTAATTATATGTGTACTACTGATACTCTAACAGTATAAGAGAGTAGCTTTGACACTTCTCAGTCTGCTGTGCATCCTACAATCACCTCAATGCTGCAACATGAGAACGAATTTCTTGTAATCTAAAAGAATGCTAATTTTAAGTATAACAGATACATGCAAACAAGTAGATTTAGACAATTTCAAAGAACTAGCTTAAATGCCTAGTTACAAGAAAGATCTGGAACATATTGAATTATTTTTAAAATATACAGTGTGTTTATTCTGAGAGTAATATATAAAAACAGAAAATCTCCTAAATCTTTGAAATTCCTACTATATAAATTTAGGAATAAAGATAAGAGCCATGCTTTTAAATAAGTAAAGTAATAAATATCTTTAAAAATATTACATAAGATTTATTTAAATTGAAAATTCATCACATGTAAACTAAACAATTGAAATAAATAAAATAATGAGTATCATATTAATCTTGATATACGTCTAATGGTAATATTGAAATGTATTTTCACAAACAGCCAGTGTACATAGAATATTAGTTAATATGAAAGCTTTTGATTACGAGAATTCCCTTTTAGTGAAAAGTGTATTTTTCCTTAACAAGTGTTCGTATATTATGGTAACATTGTTATCGATTATAAGCTCATAATTTACTTCTCATTTTTTTAGGTAACTTGGAATTTTTCATTTCAATAAATATACTGTAATAATCTTTCATTATTTTTATAAGTATTTCTTTTATGCCTTGAATAAGTTTTTATTCCAAAGTGATTCCAACATATTAAAAGTAAAGGTAATAATACTTGTTTTATAATGTACTAATGATTCCCAAACCATTGGAAAAAAAATACATGCAAATTGAGAAAATTCATCTTTTGATTTTTAACTTTTTAAAAATATCATTAGAAAAGGTGTAATCGTTTCCAGAAATTCATTTTAATTATTTTGTACTTATTGATTTACTTATAAATTTTAAAAATAGTACATATAAAAGTATGATTTATCGATACTGTACTGATCTAAAATGCAATTCAAGCTTGTAGAAAACTCTTAAATCCTGAGTTAGTTAACATGAAAGTGTTTGATTAATTATTAAGATTTATCCTTTGATGAAAATAAATTGTATTTTTACAACACAATGAACTGCATATAAAATAGAAAAGTTTTATTGAAATTTTTAATTCATACACTATATGTTAAAACATTGTTCAAAGATTTTCATACAATCTAAACAAATAAAATGTGTAATGCTAAAAAACCAGATATCTTAATAATAATTTTGAAATCGATTTTCAAGAACAGCAAAAATGAATTATATGAATATTGGAAAATAACAATTAAATCATGCTATTTTTTCTATTATCAAAATTTCTTCCATAATAGAATGAATTTAAGGCCATAAACTTTACTGCGAATGAATTTTTACCAAACACAATTAAAAAAAATTTCCTAAATATTTGTAATTACTTTTCGTTTGATATCCAAGAAACAAAAAAAAAATCACATATATATTAATAATTATTATAAAATCCTATATGATAACCTAAATAATAAACAATAAAAAAAAAAAAAAAATATCCAATATTGCGTAAGCAAGCTAGCACTATTTACATTTCATTAGTTAAACATTCCATTAGTCGCCAAAAAGGCGATTATATCAACCTTGCTCTAAGTGAGCTAAAAATTTAACAAGGTATTTTAGAAAAGATACTGAAATATATAATATAAAGATCCTAAATCTGAAATCTACAGATCTTATATCCATATAGTTAAAAAAAAGTTTCAAAATCTTGCATTAGAACTTTAAAACACTGAGTTGAATTTCGATGTTTTCCGATAGATTAACAATACACCGGAAGTTCTGGTGGGTTACACTCAATTTTGTTGTTTAAAAAGTAGAACTTGTCCATTAGTCGCAGGTGCTGACTTCAGGCCATTTGTAACATTCTGCCTAAGGTGTGCTTCATCGAGTCCATAATTATAAAGATTTTTTTTGGTTGTATTTTTCAAAATCAGCCTTGTTTTTTTCCTCCACAATTGAATATTTCGTTCATCAACGTTGAACAATCTTGCAGTTTCCTGATTTCCTCCTTCGGTAGCCTTTTCTGTTACGTTTAGTTCAAAATCAGTACTATTTCTTTCAAAACTTTGTCAGCTTTTTGGATGGAGAATGTTTTTATCACATCTGTGGCGGCATATAATACACACAACGAAATTTTAAACACATGATCCACAAATTATATATACAGGAAAATATAGTACATTTAATGTCGTGTAAGGAAATATACCTATTGGGGAACCCGCCTTTCCTATTTGGATAAAAGGGATAATGAATCTCTACACCATACCGCTTGGGTGATGTGGAAATTGGTGTGAATAAACTAAAGTCATGCAACGTCATATGCTACATTTTATTACATTATATTTTAGAACATTTCTGCATAGTCATTATTATATGTTAAAATAGTGTACAACCCAAAAAAGTTGTATATCCAAACATTCATTCATTATACATAAAAGAAGAAAAATAAAAGTATACAAGCTGTATACAATCCTCTACTCAAAATAGTGGTAGTTCTTTGTTCATCTTAAGTGTATTTTGTTTACTTCATTGTGTCTCCCTCTCTAAGAATTTTGCTCCTATCACAATTTGCAAACTCATGTATGCATATGTATTAATATTGTGAACACCACCTCAGTCAACTTATTTAAATACCTATAGATCATATTTGGAGAGAGCTTGAAGATTAAGAAGACATAAAAACAAAATGTGAACATAATAAGGTGTGTCACAATAAAATTTTTATTAGTAAAACATTACTTTTGTATATTTATAACTGTTACAAATCACAGGTAGATAGAAACTTACTTTCAGGGAACATATTTAAAGTGCACATACATGACTTAGTCTTTGGATAGTTATCAGCAAAAACAATAGCTGATAAATACATCAGTTTATGAATTTTAATCTTTTATTGTAATGAGGACATTTTTCCAAGAGCGAAATATATTAAGATTTATGTTATGATTTCCACTCAAATGTACAAAATTTGAAATTACCTGTGTAAAAAAGTTGACCAAACCTTTAGTAAACATGAAAGCTAATGATGCCAGTTTCCTTATAGAAATGCAAAATGTGTCAGCTTTTCTTTTGTATTGTATTTTTGCTGATTCCTCAGTGTTTCGTCAATATTTGTGTGGACTGTAAAACTGGTTAAAGAATAAAAAATCAGTCTTTCGCAACGCTAAGCCTACTTTATTCGTGCACCCGCTTTTGTTGGGGTACAGCTAGACAATGTCTACTTTTACAAATTTTTTACAGATGGCGCTACAGTGCGCTGATGACGTAACATTCCGCCCGGCGTTGAAATATACAATATTTCAAAAAATATATTTAAAAATACAATTTGCTATATACAGTTTACAAATGCCTAAATGAATTAAATACAAATAAATTCAACATTCTAAAATAAGAAAAAAATACAATATTCAAAAACAGAAAATACAATATTCTAAGAATATAATATACTTCACATTACAATTTAATTTATATTATTATTTTCTATTGGTAAGATACATATTTTTGAGATAGAACGCGTGAGAACCCCGTGGCAGTTTTTAGTTTAACGACTCTGACCTTACCGTCAGTTCCATAAATAACCTCCAAGATTCTTGCCATTGTCCATTTGCAGGGAGGCAAATCATTTTCCTTTAAAAGCACTAAACACCCTACGGCAACATTATTTTTCTCAAACTGCCACTTGTTTCTCTGCTGTAAATGATTAAGATAATCATTTTTCCAGCGTTTCCAAATAGTTTGTACACACTTTGTTGTATACTGCCACCTAGATAGTCTATTATCTGAAATATCTAAAATTGCGGGCTCAGGTATTGCACTGATAGGTCGACCAATTATAAAGTGTCCAGGAGTTAAAACTTCATATTCATTGATATTATCTGACAATGGTACTAATGGACGTGAATTAAGTATACCTTCAATTTGAATTATTATTGTCTCGAATTCTTCGAAAGTTATTTTACTATTAACTAAAGTTCTATAGAGATGGTGTTTGAATGATTTTACCCCGCCTCCCACAAACCCCGAAATTAGGAGAACGAGGTGGGATAAATTTCCACTGGATAGCTTCTGATGCAAAATAATTTGCTAATGTCTCGTTTTTGTTACAAATTAATTTTATGAAACGATTTAATTCTGCAGCTGCGCCTTTAAAATTAGTTGCGTTATCGGACATTAATGTAGAAATGCGGCCTCTACGGGCACATAGCCTCTTCAAAGCTGCAATAAATGCCTCAGTTGTTAAATCAGTCACTGCCTCTAAATGAATAGCCTTTGTAGCCAAGCATACAAAAATCGCAACATAAACCTTTGAAAATATCCCCTTTCTCTGATTTTTAAATTTTATTTGAAAAGGTCCGCAAAAATCCACCCCAGAGTTTAAAAATGGTGCACTTGGAGTTACTCTCTCTGATGGTAAATTTCCCATTAATTGATCTACCCCAGTAGGCTTCTGTCTAAAGCATGCAATGCAATCATTAACTGTTTTTCGTGCAATACCCTTGCCATTAATGGGCCAAAACTGCATTCTAATTTGATATACTAAACCCTGAGCACCAATATGAAAAAACTTCTTATGCATATGCTCAAAAAGTGATTTAGTAAATTTATGTTTACTAGGTATAATTATTTGATGTTTTGCTTCAAATGGTAAATCAGCATTACAAAGCCTTCCACCAACTCTGAGTAAAGAATTCTCATCTAAGAAAGGATCTAAAGCCTTTAACTTACTTGTTTTTGAAACACCTTTACCTTTTTTCAAGGCATCGATTTCTGCTTTAAACTCACTTAATTGTGCTATTTTAGCTAAAAATTCCGTACTCCTCTTTACTTCATCTGCAGTTAGATATTTTTCCTTATTACAAGACTCCTTAGCTTTGATGTTATTAATGAACCTAAAAATAAAGCTAAAAATTCTAATTAATTTTATGAAATTATTTGTAACATTAAAGAGTCCATCATAAAAATTTGAAGAACACTCAGTCATTGAAAGAGTCACAGCACATTTTAGTTCATCTCTGTAGGAAGGATCAGGAAAAAGTTGATTGTCCTCGTATTCATCAGTTTGTAAATCTGGACCCGAGAACCACATTTCGTTCTTTAAATGTTCATCCACATTGCAGTCTCTAGAAATTAAGTCGGCAGGATTGTTCTTGGAGCTAACATGTTTCCAATGATAGACCTTTGAAAGTGCTTGAATCTCCGCCACCCTGTTGCTGACAAATGTTTTGAGTTTATGAGGTTCAGTCTTTATCCACGCTAAAGCAATCGTTGAGTCCGTCCACATCCAAATTTTATTAATAGGTAATTGTAGAATTGGCACAACCTTTTTGACTAATCTCGATAGTAGTAAAGCTGCAGACAGTTCTAACCTCGGTATGGTGAGTGTTTTCAACGGAGCCACTCTGGACTTGCTGCATAATAATCTGGTTTGAGATTGTCCAGATTCGTTGAAACATTTTATGTAGACAACAGCAGCATAGGCACGTTCTGATGCATCGGAAAAGCCATGTATTTCAATCCGTATTGTTGCAGGAAGTAGAATGCACCTTGGGATTTTGAAGTTATTTACTTTCGCTAATTTTTGGTAGAAGTTCATCCACTCTTCCATTGCATCTGGTGGTAGCTGTTCACTCCAATCTAATTTTATTTTCCAAAGTTCTTGGATGAATATCTTAGCCTTCGTAACAATGGGTCCTATCAGGCCCAAAGGGTCATAGAGCCTTGCAATTTCTGAAAGCACGTCTCTTTTTGAGAAGTTGACTTTGTCACTAATCTTTACTTTGTATGTGAGACAATCCACCTTTGGATCCCATAGCATACCTAATGTTTTCACTGGAGCATCCTGAAATTCCTTATCAAACACATAGGAAGATGCAGATAAATCTTTCAACAGTTCTGGGCTATTTGACACCCATTTGTGTATCTCAAAACCCCCTCTCTGTAATAGTTGAGATAATCTGGTTTGGAGTTTTTGCACCCTCTAATGTAGACTCTCCAGAAAGAATATCATCCATATAACTATCATTACAAATCACATCTGCTGCGTCAGGAAATTCCGCTTTTTCTTCATCTGCTAAGGCCCTTAAGGTCCTGGTAGCTAAAAATGGTGCAGAAACTGTCCCATAAGTTACGGTAGCTAGCTTGTAAGTCTTGACTGGAGCATCTGCACTAGTCTTCCACATAATTCGTTGTAAATCCCTTTGATTAGGATCAACAAGTATCTGCCTGTACATTTTTTTAATATCTGCACTAAACGCGTACTCGTGTTTTCTAAATCTACTGACTATGGAAAAGAGATCTTGTTGTATAATTCCTCCGTTTAGTAAAATGGAGTTTAGAGAAAAACCACTTGTTGTTTTTGCACTTGCATCGAAGACAACTCTCAATGGAGTGGATGTCTTCTCTGGTTTGTATACAGAATGATGAGGAATGTAATAGTTAATCTTATCTAATGTTTCATTTTTAATCTCCTCCATATGGCCTAAAAGTTCATATTCATTCATAAATTCTTTATACAAAGTTCCCATTGTATTGTTTTTGTTTAATTTTTCCCAAATACCATTTAGTCGTTTGATCGCATTCTCTTTGGAATATCCTAATAATGTTTCTGCATTTTCCTTTATGGGTAACCGAACTATAAATCTTCCCGTTTTATCTCTTTTATAGGTACTAACAAAATGTTCCTCACAATAAATTTCCTCTTCACTTTTTGTTATTTCCTTAGAATCATCTGGAAGTGATTCCAGTTCAAAGAATTTCTTTACTCTTATATCTAAGCTTGGTTCACTTATTAAACAACAATTGGCTTGTTGTTGTGACTGAGGAAGGGTACCTGTGACTAAGTAGCCAAATTTTGTATTTTGTAAAAAATTACATTTCCTCCTGCAAATAATATTGTTCTGGATTTAAAATTTCAAAAAATAGTTCACTTCCTATCAATATATCTATTTGACCTGGCATATGGAAATTAGAATCAGCCAGCTCAATTGAAGCTGGAATATTTAAATCCGATATATTTAATTTCGATACAGGAATCGCATCGGTAATTTTAGGTAAAAGTGAAAATTGTACATTGCGTGCAAAAGTATAATCCCGATTTGAAACTTCAATATTAGCGGAATATTTCGATGATTGCGTAATTCCGTTAATGCCTGTTATAGATTGGTTTGAAGACTTAAATTTAAATCCCAACTTTCTTGCTATGTCTTCTCTCATAACGCATATCGTAGACGCATTATCTAATAATCCTCTTAACTTAATTCTATATCCATCAGCACTTTTAACGAAAATCATGAATGTATTCAATAAAACACATTTATTTCCATAAGTCAAAACCGCAACTTCTGGCTGACCTTCAAACCTAGTAGGATTCGAATTGCTCTTTACCCCCTTTCCCCTACAGTGTGATTTTTAACTGCAGAGCAAAGTTCAGCAGAATCGTGAAGCAATGAATTATGTAATCCTTTGCAACCACTAACTGTGCATTTATATTTAGACATGCAGGCACCATAATGAAGTCTGAGGCAATTTATACAAAGTTTGTTATTGGTAACAAATTTCTTTCTGCACTCCACAGACATATTTTTGAAATGCAATACATTTATAAAGAGGATGAGAATTTCGACAGAGAATACAAGGTTTAACAGTTATTTTTTTACTATTAACTACCAGCGATTTGGCTTTTTAGTTGACATTGCAGTATTTTTATGGATCATTTTAGTACTAGGAATGCGAGTAATGTTTTCTAACACAGCACTTCTCTTTTCTAAAAATTTCATAATAGAATCAAATGTTGGAACTTCTGCTGTTTTCAACGAAAGTTCGAATTGTTTTCTAGATTCTTTGTCAATTTTTTGAAGAATTATATTTATTAAAATTATATCTGATGGATCATTCAGCTCATATTTCAAAACTTTAAGTGCTCTAATGTTTCTATTGATACAATCCATTAAAGCGCGCAGTTCTTTGGCTGATTCGCTATAAATTTTTCATAATTAATTATCTCAAGGACATGTGAATCTATCAACTGCCGTTTGTTTTCGTAACGATCTTCTAATGCTTTAAAGAGAGAATCGAAACTATCGCTAGGCGACTCTAAGAGCTTTGCTTCTCCTTTTAGAGATGCTCGAAGATAGTATAGTTTTTGCGAATCATTCAATTGCTCATTATTACTTATTAAATTAATAAATTGATTTTTAAAATTAGAAAATTCTGCTATTACACCAGAAAATTCTGGCAATGTAATTTGAGGTAAGCGGATACTATTTTTACCATTGTCATTTAAATTAATGTTTACATTCAGAATTTTTCAAAGAATACATTAAAAGTTTGAGACCTACCTCTGTTGTCTCGATCCGTTGATTTATATCTTCTATGTCCAGCTGAATGATTTCCAAGCTTTCGAAAATTTCTATTTCACAATAATCCTCAGCTATTTTATCTAGATTTATCTGTAATTGCTCAATTTTTTTGAGTTTAATTTCGATTTCAGTGACACTAGTATCCTTTGACACTGTCTTCTCCGAGGTAAAAGCCTCTAACCTAGTTAAAGTTCCTTTGATTGAATCTTTTAAACGATTCAATTTCTCTTCAGTAGTTACGTTGGAGTTATTTTTATTTTTCGATTTTTTATCCATTTTCTGTGGCTTCATAGGACCAATGTTTCGTCAATATTTGTGTGGACTGTAAAACTGGTTAAAGAATAAAAAATCAGTCTTTCGCAACGCTAAGCCTACTTTATTCGTGCACCCGCTTTTGTTGGGGTACAGCTAGACAATGTCTACTTTTACAAATTTTTTACAGATGGCGCTACAGTGCGCTGATGACGTAACACTCAGCATTAAAAATAATAATACAAAAAAGAATTTGACTGTTATTGGAGTTTGTTTTTTTACCTGGTATACTGATGTACTGAGTTTTAAGCGTTGATCTAGAAAATTGGGTAACTCAGAGTTATTTCAGAAATTATTAAAACTTGGTACCTTCTAATTAAAAAAAAAGAGAATTGTATTCTTTTTTCTATTTGAATTTATTTAAAAATTGAGGTACTGATATAAAATTTTGTTACTTAACTAAAATTTTATAAAATTTAAATTTGTATCGTTACTGTTTTCAGTTATATTATAAGTCAGAACATTTCTGCATTGCATTAAAATGGTGTAAAATATGGTAAATGGGATTCCAGACAAAAAAAAAACTATTAAGAATCAGATTATTATACCAAATTGTATTGCTATGTTTTAACAAGTAACATTTATGGCAAAAAAACCCCCAACAACAAAAAAACAAAACAAATGATGCATTGAAACATTCATTATTAACAAGAAAAACAAAAAAATCATGCATGCTTTACCATCCAACATACTAGAGGTAGTACTTTTTTCATCATACACATGTATTTTGTTTACAACTAAATGTTTAACATATGTCAGTGTTGAAAAAAAACTATGGGGGAAAGCCTACTGATATGTTTACATTCACTAAAAAAACATTCAAAAAGGAAATATTACTACCTGATAAAAACATTTTAGTATTTTATTTTTATAGTTTTTCATTCCTCTGTGTTGAATAAATAATTTAAACACTTATCTGATGACAAAGTATGTTATACAGAACTAACATATTTGCATTATTTTAAAAATAATTTCCTTCTTGGGTTTTGAAATAATAAAATTGATTAAAAATCTTCATTGAGCAATTAATAGTGACAAACAGTTTGCTTAAGAAGTGGCAGTAGGAGATAAAATATTGTTTTTTGATAAAGACTTATAAAATAGTTAAAAAATTATAAAATAAGAGCTGGTTTACCTGTTCTTTGCACGAGTGAATTTAAAAGTTAAACAATATAGATTGAAGGACAATGAAGCTTTTAATGAGTTATTTTTACGTGAATTGCAAATTAAACAAAAAAAAAAGCTTTTGTGCATCTCATCTGAGCAAAAAAACACATTTTGTTAAATTTTAAGTTTGTAGATCTAATAGCTGACAAAAAGGATTTTCATTTTTTATCTATAACTCCCCGTAACTCTCTTGTGGGTCAGTTTTTGAAAACACCTTCCTAAGCTGATCTCTGCTCAGCAAAAATAACATTGTTACAACTTTTGTGTAATGAATGCTTAAAATACTGTAAATAATTTATATCTAGGAGTATATTTTATTTTATATCTAATATGTTAATATTTCTTTATGTTGTATTTATTTTATGTTAAAATTGTTATCTACCTCACGCTCCACCTGTTCAAGCCTTCGCAGTTCTGATTGTGGAAACGTTTCGTTAGGTCTAGCTACTTTCATAGCTTGAGCTTTATTAGAGCTTTGGGAAAGATTAGACTTACGTTTTCGCAGCACAATTCTTAGTAGGTACTTTTTATACACTTACAAAAAATATATTCGGTAGCTATTATTTTTATACTTAAAAAATGCAATACCTGCCTATTCAATTAAAATTATAGTGTTATAATTAACTACTAACCACTAAAAAATTATGCATATTTGTCAAAATGATGTAGTGGGGGGAAAAAAGACAAAGTTTATCTACTTTAAAAACAAGAAGCGATGAAGTATTTATTTTGATATAAGGATCAATTTATTACTACCATATGTGTATAACAAAATGAAAAAAGGGCGTAGAAATAAGTTATCAATTTTTACTGTATTTATAATTCACTACTTTGGCGAAATAGCGCGGCCTGGTGTAGACAAAAAATAGGTAGTTTTGCTTCACACATAAAAGATAGATTTATGCTGTCGCCAAATTTTGACAATTTGCGAATTTGGCGCGTTTTTACGTAATGGAGTAGCAACCCTACCACAACATTAAACCTTCTCCTTGACTGATAAAAAAAATTCAGGTGGGTTACCAGATTTAGCACATTTATCAATTTTGCAAGTACAACCGTGGCAGGATATTCCTACTTGACAGTTATAGTTAAATTTTAGACACTTCACTCAATCTAGATATATATTATAAATGCAAAAGTTTGTGAGGATGTTTGGGCGTCTTTCACGCAAAAACAACTGCATGGATTTTAATCAAACTTTACAGTAATATAGCTTATACATCAGAATAACACATAGGTTATAATTTATAAAGATATTGTGTAAAGTGTCCAAAATATAACGATATTTGTCAAGTAAGTAAGAAAAAATTCTGCCATCTGCAAGCAATTCTGGGGTGCGCTGCAAAAAAGCCCACGACAGCTTATATCTATCTTTTGTTTGTGAAGAAACACTTTTTGTTTTGGCTACGCAAGGCACTCGCTTCTAATTAATTCCTGTTATCAGCATAATCCCTAATTTTTTTTTATTTCAGAATAAAACTAAGTTTTGAAGGCAGAGGCTGTTATAAATCTCTCTTTATTTGAATGTTTTTTTTATGATTTTATTATGCACATTTGGTAGTAAGAAATTGATCTTTTTTGAAAATAAATGCTTTTATCGGTTCTGGTACTTTATGTAAATAAACTTTCTCTTTCACACTACATCATTTCGACAAATTTTCAAAATTTGTTTGTGGTTAGTAGTTAATTATAACGCTATAATTTTAATTTAATACGCAGATATTGCATTTTTAAGTATAAAAATAATTATAACTACTGTACTGTATTTTTTGGAGTGAGTGAGTGAGTGAATATTAACGTCCCACTGTTCAGCTACACGAGGGCTTTTAGGCAACGGACCACGTAATTTCGAGCCATGGTCAGTGACGTGGACGACACCTGAGCTGGCACCCCTTCTCTTAACTACCACACCACATCAACTTAGAAGGAATATTCTACCAATACTCTTAGTAGAAATATTCTTTGAAATCCACTCTTCCTAGATATATGGCATCACGGGTTCTATGAGAGGTATTTTAGAGGGGAAGACGAATAGTTTTGTAGAAGATATTGCATTTTCAGTGAATTGCAAAGATTATTATTTTTGTCCCGAACAAAATAGTTTATGTCAAAATTTAAGTGTCTTATGTTTTTGTATGTTAATGAAGACCTTAGAAAACGATTTGACTATTTATTTTAAGTGAACGGTGTATATAATTAATTTTACAGTGAAATATCTTTAATTAATTAATTAGATTTAACGGATTAAATTTCCCAAAGTTGAGTATTTTGTTTATGTATATCCCTTAATTTTCAATGTAGTGATCCAAAAAAAAAAATATTGTATGAAAAAAACTGCAATAAATCATAATGCGGTGGATAAAGTATTAACGTGCATCGCACCCCTACACGGCAGGTCTTACAAAGCTCTAATAAAGCTTGAGTTATGAAAGTAGCTAGACATTTCCCAACTTGACTCTATCGTTAATATTTTACTATATTGTTCATTAAATCGCCATTATAATTTAAGAAACGGCATTGCTTGCGAATATTACAATTTTAACATAAAATAAATACAACAGAAAGTAATATTAATGTATTACACTTTTAGATATAAATTATTTATACTATTTTAAGCGTTCATTACACAAAACTTTTAACAATGTGTTACTTTTGCTGAGCAGAGATAAGCTTTGGGAGGTATTTTCAAAAATCGACCCTCAAGAGTGTTGCGGGGAGTTGTAAATAATAAAAAAAAATCCTTTTTATCAGCTATTAGATCGACAGACTTAAAATTTAACAAAGGTGTTTTTTTTTTTTTTTTTTTTTAGCTGAGATATGCAAAAAGCTTTTTTTTTTGTTTAATTTGCAATTCACGTAAAATTAACTCATTAAAAACTTCTTTATCTCTGTGCTGTTTAATTTTTTAGTTCACCCGTGCGAAGAACGGGTATACCAGCTAGTATCTTTATAAATTATAGCCTATGTGTTATTCTGACGTATAAGCTATATTATTGTAAAGTTTCATTAAAACCCATTCAGTTGTTTTTGTGTGAAAGAGTAACAAACATCTCCATCCATATAGACATCCAAACTTTCGCATTTATAATATTAATAAGGATAGTTTTAGTTATTTATTGGATATTTCCCGGTAATGGATTTGCGACTGTTCTGAGTTGTTGACAACACAGACATTAGTAATACCCTAAATAATACAGTCAGCACAAGCACTGAAACAGAACAGAACTTCACCTGTTCTTCACTGTGTTTGGCTTCATAGTCCCTATAATCACTAAGTACCAATTCATATATACAAGCATAAACCTGCAGTAAGCTTTTATAACAAGAAAAGGGAGGAGTTTTTCTTTAAGTATTTAACTACTGTCTTTCAGCCGTATATATAATGAACTCCTATTTTACAAACTTTTTCCTAGATCTATTTTATAAAGTATATTATTGAAAGATGAATGTAATGAATTTCCTACATCAAGGGTGGCGAACCTTATAGCTATGGATCGCCAAACAAATTCACCAATGTGATTCAGCATGCCACACTATAGGGAATATTTGAAACAATTCAATTCCGGTGGCAATATACATATAGATTTAAAGACATTAATAACGTAAAAATAAGCTATATAATATATACTGCTCAAAATAATTAAAGGATATTGCGGTTTTAGGTGGATCTTGTGGCTGGGAAACTTTTTATACATGGCCGACTGATTGATACATGGTCGACAGACGTAGTAGGTTATATGAGAATAAATTACACAGAAAAAAAATGCATTTTATTGCGTATTTGTCTACAAAAGGAAAAAAACACAATTTGTGCATATGAGAAAAAATAAGAAGAAAAGGTGTTTTCTTCAAAGGAAATCATTTTCAGTAGGGGGTATGGTTTCCACGGACGTCCAGTAACGTTGAGCACCTCTGAGGCATGGAGTCAATGTGGCTATTAATCACGAGTTGGGGGATTCTGTCCCACTCTTCCAGAAGAGCTCTTTCCAGATCTTGGAGAGTTTGTGGGGGCTGTTGGCGGCCAGCAGCTCGTCTTCATAGAGCGTCTCAAAAGTGCTCCATTGGATCCATGTCTGGAAAACACGCTGGCCATTCCATTCGTACGATTCCTTCCTCGAAAAGGAAATCCTCCACCAGGTTAGCACGAGGTGGCCTGCAGTTATCGTCCATTAAAATGAAGTCATCTCCGATTGCTGCAGCGTAAGGGACTACAATAGGTCTGAGGATCTCATCCTTATATCGGCGATTAGTCAGAGGTCCATCTCGAATGATGTAGAGGTATGTGCGCCCCTCAATGGAGATGCCACCATACACCAACACTCCCCCACCGCCAAATCTGACACTTTCGTGCACGACCGCAGGATTATTCCTACTGCCACGGTCCCTCCAGATGAAAATACGCCTATTATCCGGATGGACAGAAAAACGAGACTTGTCAGAAAAAAGAACATTGATCCATTCATTTCTCCTCCAGTTCACATGCTCTGCTGCCCACCCCTGCGGTCGCGACGATGCCTTGATGTTGGTCTAACACATACCATCGATCGGCGAGCATAGAGACCTACACCATGGAGCCGGTTTCGGACAGTCTGAGTTGAAACCGTGGTGCCTGTAGCCGAGCGAAGGTGTTGTTGGAGGAGAGTAGCGTTCATATTTCGGTGTCTCAGAGCCGTTAACACTAAATAACGATCTTCATCTGGCGTTGTTGCCCGTCTACGACCTTGTCCTGGTCTTCGGTCTGCACTTCCAGTATCTAAAAACGGTTCCAGATCCTGGAAATCACAGTTTGTGACACCCCAATGGCTTGCGCTACTTCGGCTTGAGTTTGGGCCCCCTTTTAACCTGCCAACAACTCTCCAAGCTTCTTAATCAGTTAAATGACTTCGCTGAGACATCGTACTCATCGAAACAAAGCAGTCACTGAATGCCGATCATCCCGTCTTCATTTCTGTTTGAAAGTCAAATTTCATTCGCAGCCGCTGGGGCGACGTTTTGACGTCGAACTCAAAATTAGCATACTCCACAGTTTGAAAAATCAGAAAATTTGCATTTGTGATTCTCTTCTTCCATTTTCGGCAAAAAAAATTTTCGGTTATATCTTTATTTTATATAAAACTTGCAATATCCTTTAATTGTTTTGAGCAGTGTATATATATCTATTCCTTCAACGTAGATAAAAAAAAATTCAGATTGTACACATAAATACGCATCCTGTAAAAAAACATTGATTAAAATAAAAAATAACAAAATATAAGTATTTCAGCAATATAAATAGTATACCTTCAATAAAAATTTTAATTTAAATATGAAACTTGTACCTGCAAAGCTCTACTTAATATCGCAATATAAGTGGAATAATTTGTAACTTTCAATCTGACTCGCACATCATTCTGAATGTTCAAATATTAAACAATTTCTTTATGGACTCAAAATATGTCTTCATATATATATATATATATATGGAACCAATAGAGGAAAGCAGAATGCATGCAATTTTCTTCGAATAATTAAATCACTCTGAAAATGACATGCAACAGTCAAAAACAGATGTCAATTTATTGATAGAGTAACCTTGCAGAGAGATTTTTTCATGATTCAGTAAATACTGCTTTGCATAAAGATTCAGAATTATGCAAAGCAGTATTTATTGAACGATGAAAAAATCTCTCTGCAAGGTAACTCTATCAATAAATTGACATCTATTTTTGACTGCTGCGTACCATCTTTTTGCACATGATGTGAATATTTAATTAGTCACATTTAAACAGATGATGTGTTAGTGAGTTTTTTTTACATAAACCATTTACATACATAAACATTTTTACCTCACATTTTTCTGCTACATATTATTGTCTATGCACATTTTTATTCTTTTATTATTTTTTAAATGTACAATAATACACTTTTATTCTTTAAAAACTACTGCTATTCAAATGTATGTACATATTAGATTTTATTTTTATAATTAAATACATATTTCAAACAAATTGCAAAACACTTTCATATACAAATCTTTTATTCTGATCATCAGACCTAATGTGAACTTGATACAGAATGCAGCTAAAATTCTTAAGAAACAATACACATGCAATGAAGCAATTTATTATTTTACCATTATTGCATTAAAACAATAGTTTAAATATAATGTACGATTACTTCCCATTCATTTTAACACACATACAATTTTAAAATATAGTGGAGAAATTATTCCAAATAAATTTTCTTTCTGTGGAATTTTTCCCAACCATGGGATTATTTTTATGTGAAATAACTCATTATTTCAAATTACATAATTCCTTTAAAAAAAACCGAATTTTTAATTTCTACACTACTGCGAATTCATTTTTTTAAAAATTGTATTGAATGTACTGCTCTTCTTCCAGGCGAGATTCCTACTTCTCAATAACTTTAAAAAAATCGTTGCAAGGAATGTTTTTCTAGAAAACCGCTTTTTTATGTTAGGAAAAAATTTCCTGTTACTGAGAAATTCTTCCCTTAAACTAACATACTTTTCCCTCCAAAAAACTGCCACCATTTACCTTACCCTACCCATCTCTAAAATAGAATAGTCCATTTGTTTCACTTTTAGAGACTAGTAGAGTGTTGGCCTGTCCCTTCCGGTGAAAAATTCCTGTCGTCTGACGAGGGATGATCTTTTGCTGTTTGTTTTTGAAACGTGTATTGATTCTCAGAAAAAGCTACGTTCTCGCTTTCAGAAAAGATGTCTCCGAATTATTTAATGTTACTTGGAATTCATCTAAGTTCGTCAAAGCTTTAAATATACTACTGCATAAATTTTGCTCATTTGTTTCTACGTCTAAATGCAATAAATTAGCGACTGAGTTGAAGTCATGCAATGATAAATTTGGTTAAAATTTTTCTTTGTGTTCTTCGACTCTAAACTCTTTAGGGAATGTAGAAAAACCCCTTATTTTATTTCGCGAAGAACGGTCAAATTCTGTGAATCCTAATATTGAATTTAATGTTTTTACAGCACGAGTTGTACCACATTTCAACGTATTGGCAATTATAGGAATATCGCCTAATTTAATATTTTTACAGGACATCATAATACACAAAATTAATCACTTTGAAAATTTATAGACGGTGCAAGGTTGTAATCAAAATTTCCCTATCACACT